>CM047874.1:23252756-23341279 GCA_026212405.1 Petrea volubilis | reverse complement strand
TTTGGATTGATTTTTTTAATAGAGAAGCACTTATTTTTTTTTTCTACAATAGAAAAAAAAACTTCAATGAAAAAAAATTATGTGTCATTGAACTTTTTTTAACAAAGTAGAAGTTAAAAGAAACCAAAAGATTCCTTAAACTAGAAGTTATTTTCAGATAGCTTATGAAAAAATTACATTTAAAAATACTTTTAAATTACTTCATTCAAATAAAAAACTACTTAGCTTTTTTTTTTTTAAAGACTATACCATAGAAAACATGAATCGACAAGCGCTTTCTTTTTAAACATATCCAAACGGACCTTAAACTTCAACTAAAAAATAACTAAACAAGAAATTTAAACTTACAAATAAATGGATTGAGAGGGCAAAATGCAAATTTCATATACTTTGTATAGCAAAATACAATGAAAAAAAAATAGTAACTAAAGTATAAAAAATGCCATAATTTAGAGGTTTAAGTGTTTTTTTTCTCTAAAAACAAAATTTGTTCTCTTTTTGTTATTTTAAATTTAATTTTATGTGTATTTTATTCTTAGTAGATTTACACAAATGTTTGCTATGATAAGAAGACCCATTTATTTATGATCCTTAGTTCTCAATTTAGATGGACAATTTTAACTTTATCCTTATCACTTTACTTTTATGGCCCCTTGCTATACTAACTTTGAATTTATGTATTGGGGTCAATGAAGAGGATTTCATTGTATAAATAATGGTAATTATCATGCCTACACATATCTATATGTTTACATGTAAAGTATTTTGCAAATTCAGGGGGTTCAATTGAACCCCTGCCTACAACGTGGCTTCGCCGATGCCTACGCGAGCCTGCCCAATCAAAGTCACTAAAGGCACGAAGTTGGGAGGAATTAGAAGAAGGAAAGAATAGGCCTTGAGAGGGAGAGGATTTGATATAACGAAGAAGATGATGTGTAGCTTGAAAATGAAAGGAGGTAGGATTGGATAAAAATTGACTAAAGTGATGAAAAAAGGTAAAGGTGATATTTGGCCATGTTTGACAAAGATAAAGCAAGCCACCAATAAGGCGCCTATGGGAGGATATGTCATCAAGAGTGTTGCCATCATGCAGACTAAGTTTAAAAGTGTAATCAATGGGTATAGAAGCAGGTTTAGAAGCAAGGAGACTTGTGTCGGAGAGCAATTCCAACGCATATTTGCATTGGCAAAGAGAGATGCTAGCATGTGAGCGAGCAACTTCTAGCCCAAGAAAGTATTTAAGAGTGCCAAAATCTTTGATCTTGAAAAAGGAGTGCAAAAAGTGTTTGAGGGACTGGATTTCATGAAGATCATTCCTAGCTAGGATGAGATCGTCCACATAAACTAGAAGGGCTATAAAAGAGGTAGAGTGTTGTTTAACAAAGAGTGAATAGTCAATTGTAGATTGAGTGTAGCCCTGTGAAAGTAGTGCTGAAGAAAGTTTAGAAAACTATAGTTTGCTGGCCTGCTTTAAACCATAGAGGGCTCTTTGTAATTTGCAGAATTGGTTAGGTTTTGAAGCAACAAATCTAGGCGGTAAGTCCATGTACACATCCTCATCAAGATCACCATGCAAAAAGGCATTATTCATATCAAGTTGATGCAAGTGCCACTGGTTGAGTAAGGCAAGAGCAAGCAAACACCGAAAAGTTGTGATCTTGGCCACAGATGAGAATGTATCGAAATAATCAATACCTTCTTGTCGTGTAAAACCTTTTGCAACCAAACGAGCCTTGTATCTTTCATTGGTGCCATCAAACTTGTACTTAATTCGATAGACCCACTTACATCCAATGGGGTGTTTACCTAGAGGAAGATCTACAACAACCCAAGTGTTGTTTTGTTCCAAAGCAAAAGTCAAGAGTCCATAGTTTGCTCCATTTGGCATGTTTGACTGCTTGCCTATATGTTTACAGCTCTTGAGTGGAGGTGATGGATAGAGTAAAGCTTTTATGAGAGGAAGATAAGTGATCATAGGAGAGGACATTGCTAAGAGGATAAAGGACTTTAGTGGGGGGAGTTGTGGCGGAGTTGGAGAGATGATGATGATAATCATGAAGATAACTAGGGTGTCCATGTTGTTTAGTGGAGTGCCTCAGTGAATTAGTAGGTGGGGAGGTTGAAACAGGAATAGGAGATGGATCAGGATAGCTAGGCTCTGAGCTGGATTGAAGTAGTGGAAGAGGAAGTGGATTAGAAGTAGTAGAGTATGGAAAGATATGTTCAAAGAAGAATACATGTCTGGAGACAAACGGTTCATGTGAGTAAAGGTCAAATAAGACATATCCTTTAGTACTAGGCTTGAATCCTAGAAAAATGCACTTACGGGCCCTATGATCAAATTTGGCTCTATGGGATGTAAGTGTGCTAGCAAAAGGCTAAAAAACCAAAGACACGAAGAGTAAATAGTTAGGAAGTTCTTTATACAACAATTCAGAAGGAGACTTGTGGAAAAGCAACGAAGTAGGGAGTCTATTGATCAAATAGATTGCATGTTGTAAGGCATGGCACCAAAAAAGTTTGGGTAAGTGAGCTTGGAATAGAAGAGCTCTTGCGACGTTTTGTAGGTGTTGATGCTTTCACTTGACAACACCATTCTACTGGGGTGTTTCAGGACAACTAGTTTGGTAAATAACACCCTTTGAAGCAAAAACAAATCAATCACGACATCATTCTGTTGGGGTGTGTCAGGACAATTAGTTTGGTAAATAACACCCTTTAAAGCAAAAAAACTCAATCATGAGGAACTCTGGACCATTATTAGACCTGACACTCTTAATTTTAGTGGCAAACTGAGTGTCCATGAGAGCAAAAAAGGCTTGTATATGCTTTCTAACTTCTGACTTATGTGTTGACAAATATATCCATGTGAACCTGGTGTGATCATCCACGATAGTGAGGAAATATTGATGGCCATGAATAGAGGGAATAGAGTAAGGGCCCCAAATGTCCATATGCACTAGATCAATTGCATTCTAGGACTAAGAAGTACTGGGAAAAAAGGGTAACTTTCTTTGTTTGGCAAACTTACAAGTTTCACAACATGACTTCTTGATCACAAAAGGTATATAAGAATGAGATATATGTAACATGTCTTGAGCAGAAGAAGACAAATGACCAAGTCTAAAGTGCCAAGTAACACGATCAAGTTTGGCAATTGCAACACTTACAACTGAAACATAAGAACAATCAGAGTGTGATACAATAGGAAAAAGTGTTCGTTGAGTGAGGGCATAAAAACCATCAAGAGCCTCAGTTGTGCCAATCGTCCTCCATTGTTTCAAGTCCTGAATGAAACAATGAGAGGCATTAAAGATCAGACAATACTGAGAAACAATAGCTAACTTGGTGATGGAAATGAGGTTGAATTGAAAAGAGGGAATGTATGAGACACATGTGAGAATGAAGGTTGGAGAAAAATGAATAGAGCCACTAAACTGAGCTAAAATTGTGGAGCCATATGGAAGTATGACAGGAATTGGAGTGATGGAATGATAGTTGGTGAATGATTTGAGATCAAAACAGTCACGTAATAGCGACAAAAACTTAAATTGTCTTCTTGTTATTTAGGCCATATAAGCATCTATAAAGTAAAATTTTTCTAAACACCTTTATAAAATGTCTTCTTATTGTCTAATTATTTGGGGCTATGTAAGTATCTATAAAGTACATTTTGTTCCAAACTTTAAGATCCAATGCTACAGAAAAAATTAATATTAATATATTATATAATAATGTCATTATTTGACTCTTTCTTATTAGACTTGTATTGCCATCAAAGACTTATTCTGAATTTGGATTGTCAGGAGTGATTTCTACTATCCATTTATAAATGTGGCTTCCTTACTTGATTAATTTGATTCGACAACAAAAATTAATCCTCTAGGCTTCTCTAATGTATTCCTTATATTAGAGTTTTCTAGAATATCACATTCTTTGAGGTTCTAAAAGTTCTCCTATAACTTGTAACGTTCTAGCATAATTTGAGTTCATTGAATTTGTGATATTTGTGATGATGCTTCATAGCTGTATGTATATATTTAGGACACATTTGTTATTTTTGATATGATTGGATATGATATACTAAATATGGATTATTAATGAAGAAACTATATCAAATCCTTAGTTATTTATTGTTTGTTAACTTGTTTGTTCATTTAAGATATCACATGCTTTTATTAGTTTATTGTTTGGTTATGTGGATTTACTATGTTGGATTAAATGAAAAAAATACTTTATTGTCCTCACATTTTTTAAGTGTTTCTCATATTCACCTTCAAATTTATTGTACAATTGCAATCATGAACATACTTACCTATTGTCTCACTTATAAAACTATCATCTACCATTTGATATGATTGATTTAATTAATTTCATTTAAATTAGTAAATCTGTTTTTATAAGTCATAATAGTGTGAACATTCAATATTTGACAATTAAAAATATTTTTCAACTTTGTGTTATCTAAAACTTGTATTTATTAAAATAAATATTTGAATATTGAATATCAATTAATATAGTGAATATATATTTTTTGTTTGATGAACTTTTATTAAAAACATTATTATTTAGATCCTTTCTTGCAAAATCTACAATCAACTTAAATATAAGTCATAATGTTGTGAACATTCAATTTTTGATAATTAAAAATATTTTTTAACTTTGTGTAATCTAAAGTTTGTATTTATTATGATAAATATTTAAATATTGAATATAAAATAATATAATGAATATATATTTTTTGTTTAATGAACTTTTATTAATAACATTATTATTTAGATTCTTTCTTGCAAAATCTACAATTATTCAAAATTTTAAAAACCTACAATCATTAAAAATTTGAGTATTTAGGTAAAAGTCAATTAGTAATATGAATTCAAAAAACGTCAGCATTTATAAAAAAAGTAAGATTGTCATTTTAAATTTATTAAAGGAATATGAATTCTAAAAAAGTCACTATTTATAAAAAGGGGTAAGATTGTCTTTCCAAATTTATTAAAGGAAGAAATAAGATAAAAGAAAAACGTATCGCATCCTTTTATATGTGATCTGTAATCTAATAAATTTGTCAAATAAATCCTGAACCTTTGTATCATCATGGATCTAAAATTTTACAAACAAATGACAAATTAAATGAATAAATATATCTATCAGATTCATTCTAAAATAATAAACGGATCCTTAATTTGTTCATTCATACATGGTGCGCTGGCAGATAAAAACATAATATTCACGTTGTTGGTTCTCATAAAATCAACCACATGGTATTCACAAAATAAATACAGACACTTATCGTGTAATTACATTTCCGGGTGTATCTCAATTCGATTAGGATTAAAGTATTGTGTAATCCAAATTGTGTCCCTCAGTGTGAAATTTGGCTTCTTAAGATCACATCATTAACTTGCAACTCCTATATCACAACTTTGATCTCTCTCTCTCTCTCTCTCTCTCTCTATATATATATATATATATGTATATTCCAGCAGTCCTCGATACAACCCGAGTCCGAAAAAGTACTACAAAATTCCTTTTTCCCGCTTAACATATTATAGAGGCTGTCTTATATATCCTACGTTGATCGCGTACAAAATGGGCGCTGTCTAGTTGATCTTGTGAGGGCGTTTCATTTTGAGAAGATGGGAGACACCTGCAATTACATGGAGTCTACTGTTTGGAACGCCCGTTTTTGCAAGCGCCTTGCCGTGTTTATCGATTAGGACAAAGCACGGGACGTACTTGATGTCATAATGGAGGAGCTGCATCAAGAAAAACTAGTTCAGCCTACCATCACAACAAGAAGGACAAATATACAAATCAACAGCGAGAAAGTTAATTAGCGCAGGGTTAAGAAGAAGAAGAATTCAGGAAATGAAAACCAAGTGGTTGTATATATAGATGCAAAAAGGAATAACGTCCCTTCAAGCTAATTCAATGATGATATTGAAACTGCATTGAAGCTCATTTTTCAAGAACAGTTGCTAAGAAGACGGGAAATATGAGCCTGCATAGACTACGGAACTAAGGCTGGCATGAAAGGTTATCCCTCATTGCATGATGGATGGGGAAATTCGTGTACAAACCCAATTTTGGGTCCCATTAGTGCACCAGGCAGTTTAAATTATGTTGGCATTTACTATTCATCTACTAAGAGTATTTACATACAAAACATGACATAATGCGAACCACTTGGTGCATGAATGAGGTCCAAGGCTCAGTTCATATAAGAGCTCTCCAGAAGGGATGTTCTTCGCAACAAATCAAATTACAACAGCTTCGCAAGCTGAAATCCTAACTCACAAGTCTAGAGAACAAATAATATGATGTCTCCATTATTCTTCCAGAGACTTAAACCCCTTCAATTTGAATACACACACATGGGCCACTGCCACGACCACGACCACAACCACTACATTGGACTAAGTTTTAAGGCTAGGCATCGATGGTGGTCGACCTATAGATAATCTGACTTCATCATTACAAAGTAGGAATGTGATAGAAACATATGTCCTTGCAAAAATATCAAACAGTAATCAACCTTATGCATGAATGCAACAATATGTGAGTCTAAAAAATTAACGCATTTGGAGCTAAGAGATTTCAAATCAATAATAATAACAACTATATTGTGCTTATTTGGATAATTTCATATTAAAATAGATTTCAAATTCTTGGGTGAACTACAAATCCTTCTAACATAGAATCATTTGAATAACTAATTAACTGCCCACACATCCTCCTTTAAATCCAAATGCTTCAAATCAAGAATAGCATAACAATAATTAAAAAAAAAAATCATATTTTTAACATCATATACTTCAATCAAAACACAAAAAAAAATAAAAAATTAATAAAAAAGTAAAAAGATAAATAAATAGACCAATTACCTCAGGCAACCACTGGTCATTTTCAGCATCGGCCATGACAATGTTGAGCCAATCAGAGTTCCGATTCTCAACCTCCATCACAAATCCCAGCAACGAATTGCAGAGCCTACACTTGGGCGAGTAGAATTCAAGAACCGTGGCCGCTTTCCCGCTCGCTAAAGCGGCCGCAAAGGCTCTCTGCTCCGCCTCTCCTTGCTCTTCCGGGCTCAAAATCTTTCTATTTTGGTTGAATCGAAAAGGGATTTTCTGGGAATTTGGGGATACTGCAGAATTGACGAAATTGAAGGCTACGGTGCCGAGATTCTTGAATGATTTGAAAAGCCAAGGGGTATCCAGAGTACAGGGACTATTCTTGGGATTGTTTTGGAGTTTATTTTGATTATCCCACGGCCATTTTAAGCAGAAAAGTGGGTGTTTGGGGGCTGAACTCATCTGTCTCTCTCTCTTCCCTCTCTCCCCTCTCTCTGGGTTTTAGAATCGTGAAGTAGAGGATCTTCTTGCGGGGTGGAAGTGGCGTCAAATGTCAATTTGAGATAAAGTTTGGGGGTTTTGTGGAATTTCAGAAAAATATGCTAGGCCTTGGAGTTGAGATGGGCTGGACTTCTTTTGCAACCGTTATTTGGGCTAGGCCGAAGTGATTAATTTAAACTGAGTGGCCCAATTCTCAAACTTTTGTTTCTTGTTGAATTTTTTTTGTATCCTACTTACAAAATTCCACACTAAACATTGCATTTTAGGTCAGCAATTGTTTTTGCTTCAAAGAAAAAAGTAAGCAATTTTTTTGTTCAGAAAAATTTCTTTTGAAAATTATTTTATATGTGGAATGAAAATATTAAGGGCCATTTGGGTAGGTTTTTAAAAAAAATGCTTTTCAAATAGTGTTTTTTATAGTAATTCTTTTTTTTTTCAATTCAAGTAATTTTGCGTTTGAATAAAGTAACTAAAAATGTTTTAAGATGTGTTATAAATTTTTAAGCGTCTTTAGTTCAGTGAAATCTATTTTGATCCCTGAGGTTTGGCTTATATCTCAAAATAGTCCTCGTGTTTTAAATTGACTTCAACCTCATCCTTCTATTCATCATCCGACGATTTTTCCCTCCAAATTATAGGGCATTTTAGTAATTTGATACCTTATAATACTTATATAAAATTACTAGGAGATCTTACTAGTTCATGTATTTAAGTAATCTTAATCATATTCATTTATGAGAAGATATTGAATTGGAAAAGAATTTACATGTTATTCAACAACAACTTTGGCATTCAAAATCTTTCTCCAGCATTTTTTTTTTCTCTAAACTTCAAACAAAACAGAAAACCAATATAGCATTTTGAATGTCTTACAGATAAGAAATTTCGACACACAGAGAAAAAATTAATTTACCTTTTTTTTTTTTTTTTTTTTTTTTTTTTCCGAAAAAGTTGAAATTTTATTAATAATTCAAAATGCGTACATACATGATTCCATCATTTCCCATGACATCGTCAACATTCAAAACTGCAAAGAAAATAAGGAGTACTACTCCTTTACAAACATGAAAAAACGAAGAATTCGAAAATAAGAAAATCAAAGATGACAGATTGCCATGATTGCCTAGAATTCAAAAGAAGGGTCATCATCATCGTACTGTGCTTCCCAGTCGTCACTCGACTCTGACTGTAACTTAAGGCTTTGACTCCGAAATTTGGCATCTCTACTCCATGACATCAGCTTGCGTTCGCCCGAGTGAGTTCGATGAAGTGGATATACCTTTTTCTTGGCACATTCCTCCAGCAAGTATTCATCTGAGTAAATGTCCTTTACATGACGAAAGTTCGGAGTGTGCGATGATGGCTCTGCCAATGAGCTGGGATATTTGAAAGTATCATGGAGATCCTTATTGGTGGAACAAAGATCCAAAGGGGATGGCGTCGCGAATGGGGTTGTTGTGGAGTGTGATGACTCTGGAGGAGGGTTGATTGAAGTAATCGAGGGGCATGCATATTTGTTGGGCTGTTCCATAGTAGGTCCAAGAACAGCTCCAATTTGTGATTTAATTTTGGGTTGCCCAAAGTTATAAACCAGACACCTTAAATCATCCATCGACTCACCGGGAAAATGGTATTCCTCCTCAACCTCAGCACTTACCTCCTCTATATGCACCTCCTTGTTCCCATTACATTCCTCTTTATTTTGAAGTTCAGAAATTACATGTTCCTCCCCTGGAACATTTTCACTGTTCACCGGAACAGCCATTGGTAGATTCGCACTATAACCATCTTCCCCCTGCTTCTCTTCTTCCCCAAGCTGGTTTTTAAAATGAAAAATAGCCCCTTGCAGTTGTTTCCCTTGGCTTTCTTTCGAAAAAACAGCAACACCCCCTGGTTGGCTTCCCTTGTTATTTTTTGAAATTACAGCAGCATCCGTTGGGAGGTTTCCAATATTACAGACACCTCCCTGCCGCTCTTCTATCCCTTGTTCTATGGATCCATCTCCCTTTACATGCATCCGTTGGCTATCTTTCAAGATTACAGCAGCGTCCACTGGGTTGTTCCTTTTGCCATTAGCAACTTCCCATGGATATTTCTGAAAATTACGATCACCCCCCTGGGCAGCAGACTGCTGCTGCTGTACAACAGCAGTTTTGCGACGGTTTCTGCCTCGTTTCTTTTGCGTTTGGTCCACAAAGCCAGCTCTCTCGACAATCTCATCAACGACTGCCTCAATACCCGCTTCAACCTCTTTATTCGTGGCCTCAGGCTCAGTTAAACAGTCCGATAGAGCAGCAAATTTGTTACCCAAGACAAAACCATGATCCCTATCTCCATCAATCAACGTTGTCCCACCCATATTACCCAAACTACAAACATTTTGCCTAGTCTCCTCCCCATTAGGCAAAACACCATCAACAACGTTATCCACAACATTATTCACAACCTTAGGCCTAATCTTCTCCCCATTAGGCAACATGCTAACATTATTATATTCATTATCCACACCATCAGCATACACAACAGTCTCATTAGCTTGAGTTTGAGCTTGGTTTTGCAAGTTCTTGTTGATACGGTCCTTGCGCGACGGTCGGGGATTATCCCCTTTTATGTAACAGGATTCGGGATGATGGCCAAGATGAGAGCACTTCCCACAATAATCCGGAATATGCTCATAAATGATCTCTTGAAGAAAGGGTTTACTTTCTCGCCCCGTCCAAAGTTTAGAAATGCGGGGCTTCAACAAGTCAATCTCAGCACATAACCGTGCCTCCCTCGGTCGAAACCCTCTTTCGGTATGATCATCGAGTTGGATTGGTGGTCCGATTTCTTTAGCAATGTCAAGTAAAATGTTTTTCTTAAATAAATGATATGGCAGGCCAGGTAATCTGATCCAAACGGGCACAATCGAGCTCTCAATTTCGGGCGAGAAATCCGGTGACCATTTGAACATCCGCATAGGGAAGCCAGCAAAAACTATTTCCTTCCTCAACCAAAGCCTCGCAAAATCATTACAATTAGTGAACTGAATAAGAAGGTGCCGAGAGTCGAGGAAGCCAAATCGAAACCTCCCCGCAAGACGAAACGAAGACAAACCCAGTTGAATTTGCCGTAAACTCGGCACCCCGAAGGAAAATTTCCCCACCAAAGCGAGTGGGAACGTGTTGGCCAGTTTATCATATGCCTCATCAGGAAAAAGAACCGCAGGAATATCATCAATATAAGTGTGCTTACCCAACATGGCAGCATTTGTCGCTGTGTCGGGAGAAGGCACCGAATGGTGGAACTGAGATGAATGAGATTTTCTGCCCTCATGCCCAGACAAAGGCCCAGCAGGCTGTTTTTGGCACAAGGATGGATTTGTAACTTCAAATAGGCGAGGCGGAGCAGGTGGCGGCGCGGCCACCGTGGTTGGATAGATTGGGCACGCCGACAGCGAACCAAACGCCAAAGGGGGCTGAAAGATGGAAGAAGCAATACCCGGTGCATGAAAGGGTAAATCAGATCTGGGCTGAGATGGGACTGAGCACGGCAGCGGCGGCGGCAGCCCAGGCAGAACAGCGGGCGCGCCCATGCTTTGAACAAGCCACAACGGCACCAGGAAAAAGGATGGGTTTTAGCGGTGGTAGCTGGAAAAGGGAATCTGAGTTGGGGAAAAGAGGGAGTGTGAGGTAGCAAACTCAAAACAACCGTCAATGGAATGGGAGATTGCCGTGGAGGTAGATCGGAAAAGCGGGATAGACGGGAAACCGAGCTTTGAACTGTAAGAAAGGGGCGATTACAAGGGCGGTGGCCGCCGGCGGCGAAGGCGACGCGCCGCCGGCGACGGCGGTGGTGTGAGGCTGAGGGTGGCAGAATAAGGGCTGAATCGAAAATGGTGGGTTTGGGGAAAAAGAAAAACTCTAGAGAGAAGGCAGAGCATTATTTTCTAGAGAGAGAAAATTCATTCTTAACATGAAGAGTAAAAAAAAAAAAAAAAAAAAATTAATTTACCTTGTGGACTCTTATCTGAAAATGTCTGTTTTTTTCTCACCTTTTCTTTTTCTAATAAAACTCATAAATAGTTGTGGGGGGCAAGGTGTTAGTGCAACTTGGTTTAGTTTATAGAAGCGTAGATTATAGACAAAAAGAAAAAGGTGGAAGAAACAAGGTGCTTTGTGATATTGTTCTTATTGATTGGACTAGAGTTGTCGTTGAATTTATGTGCAAACGCAAAATAGTGTTTTTTTCTTATAGACTTGTTATTAAGTGTTCAATTGATAATTGTATATTCATTAATGATCATCAAAACTCACTAATAATATTGTGTAATTTTAGGATATTATTAAATAAGATTTTAGTTGCAAACTAATAAAGTAATAAGATCACCACAAAATATGATTAAATAGGTGTTGAAAAATGTTTTTAATATAATGAGGCTGCACCATTTTGGTCAAATTGCATTTTGAGCCACTTAAATGCTTGAGAATATTGTGAGCATTAAAAAAATTTCATCAAATTTGAGGGACTATTTTGCATTTATTTTGAAACTTTAGGGATGAACATGGTCTTTCTTTTATGTAAATAGGTAGTTTTGGTCAATTTATATTTTATTACCGTAAATACTTGTTGGAGGATGAATGAAAGAATGACATTGAAGTCAATTAAAAACTCAGGGATTATTTTGAGATTGAAATCAAATGTTAGGGATCAAAATAAGTTTTACCCGTCTTTAATTTTCTTCTTTTGAGAGTGGCGTTGGATGTTATTGACATCTGTTCATTTTGTTGAATCAAAAAGTACTTTATTATTTTATTTTTACTCTTCCAAGCAGCTTCGACTCGTTGCAACGGGTCGATCAACTCATCCACCCCGAGACCAATACATAGAATAAGGAACTAGTTGTTGTAGTTTTTTGGGAAGAAGATACCGAACTGATTTTGAAAACCCCATTGCCCCACACCTGTTCACCTGACCGATTAATTTGGCACTTCACGCCAGATGGGCATTTTTCGGTTCGTAATGCATACTATCTCATCATGCAACTTAATCAGCAAGGGACTTCATCTTCGACTAGAATATGGATTGTTCTTTGGAAGAAAGTTGATTTTTTTCCCTAATTTTTCATTTGGCTAACTATACTATATATTATATTTATTTTATATGCACTATAAGAAAGCACCCCTTCACTAAGTCTATTCTGTGACAGAGAGATTTTTACATTTTATTATAGTTTTAGAGTATCATCACATTATATGATGATTAATAACAGAATTCAATGTGAATAGAACTAAATAAATAATTAGTAACAAGATATTTACTAACAAATTTGTTATAAATGAAATCTAGCATAGAAAACTAAATTTGTAATTGGTTCGTCACTAAAAGGTATATATTGTTGTAGTGATGCTGCGTACAAAATATATGTTTGGAATTTACATTAGAAATTAAGGAGTTCATTTCCTACTCTAGTTTATTTAAATTTTATCTATAATATACTGTAAAAATGTTTGATAAAAAATATTTCATTCAATATTAAAATAAATCAATATAAAACTTCAATGAATACAAATAAACAATTAAAGGAAGAAGATATACTTTTTTGGAGGGAAAAAAAAAGATGATAACTAACATAATTATAGTTTTTTTTAAATTCAAATTGACTTTTCATTTATTTAAAAGATTCAACGATCTCTTATCTTTAAATATCTAAAAGTTTTTGTGTGTTTAATAATTAAAAAAAAATCTCTATTCTCTTTTTCATAATTTTTCCTATATTATATTATTAATGATTAATCATAACCCATGAAAATGTTATAATTTATAATTTATACATAATATATTTTTCTCTAAATGAGAGGGAAAGGAGAAAAAAAAGATTAAAAAAATGATTTGGGTCGGGTTGGGCTGGGTTGTCGGTTAACATATAAAAGGATTCGGGTTGTCTAAGTAACCTAGGAGTCAACCCATCCCAACCTATATTTTTCAGGTCGCTTTCGGGTTCGACCCATTTTAACCTAACCCATGAACTCTCAATCCTAACCCTCTATTTTCGTGTTGGGTTCGTGTTGGGTCAGAAATTACCACCTAAGAATACTCTGTATTGTCCAAAACAATCTCTAATAGTATCATTAGAAGTACGCCTAATATACGGATACGGATATCGAAGAGTGGCTCTCTCTCTCTCTCTCTCTCACACACACACACACACATAAAAGAATGCTACCATTTACTAATAAATCAATTCATTACAAATATAGTTTATGTGATTTCTTGTCACTGATTGTTTTTTCAAATCTATTTACATTAAATTCTATTTAGTGTTTGTTTTAGCTCCCAAGAGATTCTATTATTTCACTTTGTGGTTCATTAAATATAAGTTATTTTACATGATTATAGTCACAAGCCAATATGTTTTTATTCTTACAATTTTTATACAAATTGCTAAATTGATGGGTTCTTTTTTTTTTTTTTTACCAAATAATTGTATTAGTTAATTGGATTTCTCATATTTTTATTTTTCTTCATACTTCGAAATATTTTCTTGAGAAACTTACGTGTACACCCATTGAGGTATAGTGCAATTACAAATTAGTCCATGCATTTCAAAGATTACAAATATCCCCGTGAGGTATGTATAAACTTAACAAAATTCATCCTTTATCAAGGTGGGATGTGATTGCACGCTGTATTTCGGGTGTTTTAGGTGGAGTTTTGAGATGCATTCTGTGGTCTTAACAAGTTCAATATATTAAATTAATAGATGAAGTCAATTTACAAAAACAGAAGTGGTGGTGTTAGATTATAGATGTTGATATTCGATGGTGGTTGCGATATAGTATAGAGTGAAATTAGTCCGAGAAGATTGGTGGAATCACAAAATCGATTGAGGGGTTTTGTTGGACTTGGTGAACGCATCTCTTGGTGGATGGGATCATTACTATGATTTGGGAAAGTTATTGATAATTTTGAAAGTTATTGTCAGACTGAAATTTTTTGTTAAACAACTACAAATAAATTAACAAAAAAAATTCAAAAATTAGGAAATAATTATTAAGAAAAAGCAATTTGCCCCCTGATATTATTTTAATAAGCGCATTTTGTCTTTGGTCAATTTTCCAACAACCTTCCACAAGATTAATTACAATTCTCCCTCTCAAATTGCTTAAAATTTATTACTTTGGCCCTTAATTATTTTTTTATATTATTTATAGCACTTACCCCCTAAGTTTTCTTTCATAAAATATTTAACCACTCTAAAATACTTTTATCGTATCATTTTAGCCTTCAATATTTTATCATTTTTTATTATCATATATATAATTTAATTAGTTTACATTGTAGGATAATATAGTTCCATTATATAAATTAAAAAAATATATATGTTAATCCCTCTGTCTCATAATATTAGTCGTGTTAGAAATTTTTTTTGTTCCATAATATTTGTCACTTTGAAGATTTCAAGAAAACATTAATTTCCTCCCCCCCCCCCCCCCCAAATGTACCCTTCATTTATTATTTTTAATGGAATTTGATGAGGCATGAGGATGATAATTTTGTCAAATCATTTTAAATTTAGCTTAAAAAAAGGCTATTTATTTGAGTAATTGATTTGTGTGGAAAAATCTAGGACGACTAATATAATAGGACAGAGGGAGTATATAATTCAATCACGATCCTATTAAAATCCAAGTTGACCAAAATTTTTTAAAAAAATACTAATTTTCTTCTCAAATGTGCAGCTTAGATTGGTTTGGTTAGGTTAGTTGATTGGACAAGTGGATTAAGAAAATTTAAAACATATAGATAAAAATACAGATAAAACTAAGCAAATTATATATAGATATTGTAGTAAAAAATTAACTATACATAAAAAAATGATAAAACTTTTAAAGGGGTAAAATCCTAAATGAGATATTTTAAATGGCTTAAGTGTTTTTTTTTTTTTAAATAAATTTAGAAGGTAAAGTATTATAAATATTCTACAAGATCTACTGTGGGGCAAAGTGCTCAAACTGAAGCAAGATAAGGGTTAAAGTGCATTTAATCTTGTCGAATAATTCCCATTAAGTTGATGGGAGGCGAAATGCTTTGGTGGACACAGGGGCAAAGTGCTTTTTCTTAAATTTTAAGGATATAGTGCCTAAATTAAAAATTATTAGAGGGTGAAGTGCAATTTGTCCTTTAAAATAATACAAGACATAGCATGGATTTTACTATAGTACTATTATATATAGAAACATGATTCGTTGACTCAGTTGCATAATTTTATCTATATGAAAACATTTAGGGTGCCAGTATAATGAATGTGGAGTATTTGATCTATCATAATCAAATTATTATTTTATTTTTGTTCTTTTATAAATTAAAATTAATTTTATTTTACAATGATTCACATCCAGATATGTTCGGGTAGGTGAAAAAAAAAACATGTGTCGACCCTTTAAATGTGGATAATAATGTATTATTTTGTGATCTATTTAACTTTAATAGAGTAGCTCATAACAGCAACATATCCAAAAGTTTTATTTATAACTTAATTTTGGATCACATATTAGATTTTAGTTTTTCATTTTTGATATATTTTTTTTGGCCCAACTATGCTTTTTTTTTTTACTTCAAAAGCTTTAAATATGCATATTATCTTTTGATTAATTATTGAACTATATTGAACATTATTTAGAGTAAACTTTACATGAATATAAAGTTTTATTTACGTTATTTTATGAAGTGTAATAAATTATAACTTTTAATTTGTACACAACACGAGTTACACGCTAGTTGATAGTAATTTTGACGCCATCAAATTTCAAGTTTCTTTTGACCCCACCCACACCTTGGACATATTTACCTTACTCATATTGAGAATGAAATTTATGACTTGGGGATTTAATTTAAGACCAAATTACACCTGACATCATGAAGAGAACCTATAGTTATTCGATTTGAATTAATTAATTAGTGAGTTGGAATCAGATAAAAAGGGCAAAAAAAAAAAAAAAAAGAAAAACCTTATAGCTGTTTATTGTTAATTTTCACAACTATCCAATTAATGTTAAGCTAATGTCATTATCATTAGAGGACAAATGACAATTATTACCAAACCAAGCATGGACCAATAAATAAATGAGTCTTTGCGGCTGTCCGGTACTTATATTTAAATTTAAATTGACTAGTCATGAAGGTGCGTCCAATAATTGATAGTCATTTATGTGTAACAGCGCAACTCATTTACATGGTAAAATTATTCTGTTATGTCACTTTTTATACAGATCAACATGTAACATGGATTGTGACATAAAGTGTTTAATCGGCTATAAATTTAAACATACATGCACCTCTATAATATATATATATATAGAGAGAGAGAGAGAGTCGCAAAATTTATCATTTAACTTTGGTCTTATATTGATGCAGGTTCATTTTGAGTTGACCATGTGGCAGAATTCCACAACTTTGATGATAATACTGGCAGCCCACCTATCAAGAGGAAGGAGCAAACGTGAGACTAGTTGGTTTGTCCCGATATAGGCTTTCTGACGCTCAAATTAGCGATATAAGCTAAAAATGAAAAGTAGGGAGTAAGAAGAAGATGAATAGTATTGTTTCTTATATATTAGGAATAGTTGATTATCCTTTTTTGATATCTGGATGCCTTTTCATATGCATGATGCCTTGATGTGACGTGGTTTATGGAGGTTAGTTCCTTGATTGATAAGTGAAGTACAAGTGGACATATTTTTTGTTCTTTTTGGGACACCCATGGCAGCTAGGCCACTCTTTCATTGACGAGGCTTGACGTTGGCAATAAATGCATATCTTCAGCATTAAATGCTTGGGATTATCTTTATAAGAGAGCATTAATAGCATCTGCAATTGAGAGAGAGTGCCCATACCTTGTCAGCATTTGTTTGGTGTCAATGGTTGTCGACGTCTGATATGGTTGCTAGGGATTCTTGCTGGCTTGCCAACGACTATTGGCTCCCAAGGACCAAGCATCTCATGCCCTCGAATAGGATGTTTCCTTTGATGCTGCTCCGTCTCGTGGGCTTTTTTGAGGTGATCCGTTGCACTTATGCTTTGGCCTAGTAAGGTGAACCCCTCAATAATCTCAGTAGACCCTCCCTCAAGGATGTTCTCCTCAGATTAGGGTGGGTAGGCTAGGAGAATAGCTCCCTCTCGAGGTTTTACCCTGGTTGAAAGCCTCCTTTCAGTGGCTTAAACTTCTTTCAAGGATAACCTATACTATTGAGGATGTTCGTCCTTATTGTTATCCTTTGTGCGAAATAAGGACGTGGTTGTGAGGGAAACTGTGCCACATCATATATGATTTTGTCACATTTCAACTTTAATCCTACAACTTTCAAAAAATAGCACATTTTATATGATTTACGCTGAAATTTTCAATTTCTGGCAAAAAGTAATCTCATGTTGGTCATGCATAATGAAATTGGAAAATTTTCATTTAGGATGTCAAAACTACTAGCGTGCCTCTCGGGTGTGACCTATGTGAAAATTAATCACGTGCCATTCACATGTACAATAAAATTGGGGATTTTTCACCTGGCCACCAAAATTGTTGATGTGCCTCAAGTGTTACGTGAAATTAATCACGCGCCGGTTAGATGTACAGTAAAATTGGGGATTTTTCATTTGCCTCCTAACTAGTGCCACTATTGGCGGTATTGGGTCATATCATGTTGAATTGAAAATGAGTTGGATTGAAAATTGATTTCAAAAAATAGGTTGAAAATGGGTTGGAGGTGGGTTGTAAATGAATTTAATATGGTTCTATACATGGTTATTTTGTGTTTGATCAAGGTAAAAAAAAAAAGAAAAAAAAATCAAAATTACTATTTGCTATACTCTTTCAATGGTTCAAAAATATTAAAATGAATTCCAATCAAATAATTTTTTTTTTTGGTTTATGAGGTAACCCATTTGGAATCTAATATCAACCCATCTATTACCCAATATCAACATTAACTAAATGAATCCCAACTCCCAATCCACTTTAAAATATGTTGGACCCAACTCAAAATCATGTGGGTTGGGTTGGACCCACGATTTCTAACATATTTTATCACCACTAAGTGCCACCTATATTTGATGTAGCTCGAATAGGGGTGGCAAAAATGGTTCTCAACCCACGGGATGAATCCAACCCACATGATTTTGGTTGGATTGAGTTCCAAATATTTTAAACTGGGTTGGGTAGGGACTCATATGGTTGGTGTTGCTATTAGGGTTTTAAAGGGGTTCATGTTGAGTCCTAAATGGGTTAACCCATAAACAAAATATTTACTTTTTTATTTTATTACAATTCATTATAGTATTTTATAACCTTCCAAAGAGTGTAGGGATTAGTAATTTTGATTTATCTTTTTTTGGCTTCAATTAAACACACAAAAATGATGCATTGGACCCATTAAGAACCATTTTAAACCAATCTACAATCCACCTTCAAACCATTTTCAACTCAATCCATCCCCAGCCCAACCCATCTTCAACCTAACCTAACTCGTCCAATTGCCACCTCTAAACTCAATAATATATGTACATATCAACTATCAGTTGGTCCAAGAGGACGAAACATTAGATCCCTTAAGCAACGATTATGGTTCGAATCATGAAGTTATAAATGGAACAATTGAATAGGGAGGGGCACTACCATATTGGACTTCTGCAAAACCCAATTTCAGATTAATCGATCATTGAATCAAAAACGGGATAAATCATACCAATATATATTATATACACATAGATAAATAGATAGATAGATAGATAGACATGTGTGTGTGTGCCTATATGAAAGATTCATCTTAGCTAGCAGATAAGGAACAAGACTCAAAATTGTTTGAATGATGCGGGATATCTTATACATGTCCAACTGGACCACCCCTTGATTGCCACGTGTCTGCCACGCCCACGCGGAGCAAGGCCTTCCCCTAACATAATCATCCTCCTCGAGTGCAGACCTTAAGGAGGGCATTCTCCTTGATGAAGGCCCCTCTCCTCGATGGTGCTATGGCTGCTACTCGTTTGGCGGCTCACACTGACATATCAAGCAGGGAGTACAGTTTCGTATATTGTAATCCCTTGTACTTGCCACTGACTCTGGCAGTGAACATATCTTCCCTGCAACCATTAGGTATGAGCAGGATGTCCTATGTTAACGTTGGTTGAGTTGTCCTAAGAATTCCTAGGCCTACCAACTCAACCCTAATTCCAAGAAGTTGATTGAGACCTCAATCTACTATAAAAAAAAACTCCTAAGAAAATCTCTAAAAAGGTAACACACATTTTCTACATCGAAACTCTACTCGATTTTTTGCAGAATTCCTTACATTTTTCTATATTGTGCTGACTTAAGAATTAGAGAATTTTCGCTAGAGATGCTTCCGGCCAAACTCAAGTATTTTCCATTCTAGCAGGACAATGACTCAACAGCATTCATCGGACAAAAACCTCCATGTCAACTTGAGGAGAAGCTCCAAGTTTCGAACACATCAAATATTACAAACTCGTGAAACTTGCATTCGAGGAAATAGCCTTCTCTCACGCTACATAGTTTGATGAGGCACGTTTACAACAAGCTGCACGCGTGCTTTATTTCCATTAAACTTTCTCGAATTTAAATGTGATATGTGATCTGCCGACACACACACACACACACACACACACATATATATATATATATATATATATTTAATGCGGTGGGAACATTCCATTTGAAGAAGACGAACAACGTCTGCTGTCCCACAACGCTTTAAAGCAGGCCCACTAACACAACAAAAACACCCATTGCCCTGTCTATTACTATTTCGTTTTCATTAGGACCCAAATTTCATTAGCCAATTACATTAAATTGCAATCTGTCACATTAAAAACGATATATGGTGCAACTAGTTTGAGTTTGGATGTATTTATGGTATTAAATGGTGAATTAATTATGTTCTTGACGGGTGCTTGAATATTACATTTTAATAAAATGATTACTCGTAACAACTTCATCTTTTTGATTTAGAATTAATTATGCCAATGGAAACTCAATGATAAGTTGGAAGGCATTAGGCATGCAGCCTAATAGTGAAGGTTTAAATTTGATACAATTGGTAATTGAGTTCGAACTCTCTTCTTCTTTTCCTTTCCCCTTCGATGAGTGTATATGTGTCTCTATAGTTGACATTTTACAAAAAAAAAAAAAAAAAGTAAGTTGGAGACCTTATAACTTCAAGGTTGTGAGTTCAATTTTCCATATATACAAGTACTTTCGAGTTTAAACTAGTTTTTTTTTTTTTTGATAATACATGATATAACCCACTGCACGCACACCTTTGTTAGGATTCGAACTCTAACCACTATTACACTTCCTACACCTTTAAGATGAGGTTCAGGTCCATTAGGCCAAAGGCCCTTGACTATAATAGTTTATTATTATTATTATTATTATTATTATGGGCTTAGTTACTCGATTTCAATTCATCAATCTATTAATCCGAATCAGATACTGCAAAGACCTATTATGGGGTCGATTCTCTCAATCCAATTGCTCTATTCACAATTCTAAAATTCAAACCTTAGATGTTGTGTAAGAGATCTAACGGCTCATCTCACTAAACCATCTGATAGTTGGTACACTAGCTTATTTCTAATATGTAGTATCTTGTATTTCTTTGATATTTGGTGACTATTACCTGTAATAGTTTGCTTTTTAATTATAGTCTTGATATAATTGATTAATTGTAATAAATTATTTTTATTAAAAAAAATTGACAGTTAATTAAAAGTCAATTAACTTCATGTCAAAAAAAAATTATAAGTCAATTAACTTGAAAAGTTCAAGTCAATTTTAAACTCATAAACAAACAATAAAGAATAAAATTAATGCAGTCCTCATGTGTCGATTTATATATGTCATTATCTCCAGGTTATGGCTTGGCCTGAGATGGTTCATAAAGAAGACATTTAAAAGTCTGTTCGCGTCTCACATGCCTGTTTATCTTATATTTAAAAATTTGTTTCCTTGTTGTTTTCGGGATTATATGATATTTCTGAGTAAGTGCATCAACCAATAGAACATCAAAGTTCAAAAGCATCAAAACCCTTGTCAATGGGGCCTAGTTATTTATGTATTTATTTATTTTTGATAAACTGTGAAGTCTAATTAACTTGTCGTAATTCAAAATCTATAAGACTATAAGGCTTTAGACATTCAATTTCGACTTTGTCTATTTTAGTACGGAAACTCGCTACTCTCCAATTGCGTAGTGGGTTTAATATATCAAATCCGTCTAACCCATAACTCAATCACTATATTATACATATTACAAGATGTGTGTGTGTACATGTATTAGATATACATGTACATAATATGTATAGTTGCTTGTCTAAACTGTTAGAATTTTATTCTAATTTGGACTTCTATTAATTGGATATTTTGTTTTTATAAAATAAAAACGGGCTAAATTAATACGGTTAATGGGACTTGACTTATAAGGCCTGATTTGTTTGACCCACTATTGTTAAGGCTTTGATTTTAACAGACATGGTCTGACAGTTGGTATAGGCCCATCCTAAAAAGCCCATGATAGGAGGGCCCTAGGGTTACATTATATATTTGGCTAGGTCCCTTCTCCACTCCACACTCTGATAATCGCTTGTCCCATTGAAAGCTGTCAATATCGGTGAGAGATGGAGAGGAAGAACTAGCCAAGGATGTTTGTCTAAACATCCATATTGATCAACTATCAATCATTGGTGTAAGGTACGCCGATATAAATTTATATGTATAGTGTTCTAAATTCATGGTGTATCGATTCTGCGATTACAAAATTTTTCTTACAATTGGTATCAGAGCAGGAAACTTATCAATTTAGAACCCTAAATTTTATGACGTATGTTTTGAATATTTGATCGATTGTTGCACAAATAAAGAGTCGATCAAAATTTATATGTCAATAACGTTGTGATGGTGTGATTTTTATATTTTAATCCCAAATCATGTTTGATCGTGACTTGTTCAATTTGAAATTCCAATCTAGTAATCATAAGAACTGATATAACGTGGGTTATATACCAATCATATATATATATATATATATATATATATGTATGGTATGTGACTTAGCCTTATAGGATTCTAGTTTTTGAAAGATGATAAAAGATCCAACAAAAGGAATCTTAACAGAATCGTTAGAAACACGCAACCGGATTGTTAGATTTGCTTGAATGCTACCTAACTGCATCCCAATTATTCGAAGATCAAAAAAAAAAAATGTCATTAATCATGGAGAAGGGTATAACTTCATTGACTTGATTGGCCAATTTTCAACTTCTTGTGCAAGCACTATTACTACTTGCTTATATATTATTGTAATTAATGTATAAATTGAAAGGAAAAGTCGATGGTTTATTTGATGCTTTCGGAAGATGTGTAGGCATATTAATTGAAAAAATTATAATTCAGTCTCCTTGATGTGATAAATTTATACTCTGTGAGAGCATATGTGGATTTATATTTGGATGTATATATATTATATATTGATATGTATAATGATATATATACATATATGTATATAAGGAAGTTAGAATTTTCATTGATAAGAGGATTATTTATGAGCTGGATGTTATATACCACAAGATTTGTAATAGATTTAAGATTACAAATGATATCATGTGTGTATATACACTCGGGCGTGGGATCAAAGCGATTAAACCTTAATGGATGCATTGACATGCAAGTTAATTTGGTCACTACATGTATACAAGTACCTCAATTAATTTTCATCGTTAAATTGATAGCCTATGATTTGTGGACTGATGTTAAAAAAAAAAAAAAAAAAAAAAAAAAAAAAACTAATCCCTGTACATTAGTTGGAAATTTGATGACTAATTATACTTGGTTCAATTATGAATATGATTTGTATTTTTAACTCTTGTTATGATATTTGGTCATCCAATTTAGATTGATCCATTTATCTACTAATGAACTACATTAGATATAGTGACAACTTGAATGCATCGAATTATAATTTTAGTTCCCTAAAGTACATATAGCTCTCGTACTTAATGTGGCGGGAGTCTTGCATACATATTGCTAGCGTGCAAGTTAGGCAATTATTTTTAACTCGGTCATGTGCTAATTTTATGAGTTGAGATAGATAGTTACACCAAAGTGTTCTATTTATTGAGACTTGTAAAATTTGTGGCATGCATAGTTCGAGTTGATAAAATTATTATACATTCTTACCTGCCCAAAGGGGGTAAAATATGTGTGATAATTTTGATTAGTTGGTGCGGAACATATTGATAGGGATATGCTGATCTAGAAAGTTAGTTTCCCAAAGGAGGCAATTTTCGAAGATTAGGGTACTTCTATACCGTTTTGCACAAAGGGACCTATTATGTGTGACCACTCTGCCCAAAGGGGAGTTGTCATGACATGTTGGACTCTCGGAGGAATAAAGCTATATTGTTTCAAGCTTATTCCAATTAATTGCCTATTGATAGTAATTCATTATATTCTTGTTGATTTGGACTATTACTATGAACTTAAATGGTGGTAGTGTAAGAACATATTGATGGGGATGTACTGATACAGAGGATTTGTTTTCCCAAAGGAGTCAACTTTTCAAAAATCAGGCTATTCTCCTGCTCGTTCTTGCACGTAGAGGACTTATTGTGGATGACATACTCTGCCTTGACATACTCTGCCCAAAGGAGAGTTTTGTCATAGTGTGCCTAGACCCTCTAGTAAATAAGTTTGGTTGGTTTAAGTTTATTCTTACTAATTCTCCCCACACTACATGACTATTATGGCATTCATGTTAATCGTATTTGTGGAAAATAGAGTCTTTGTGTGTAGCATACTCTGCCCAAAGGGGAGTTTGTTATCACATAAGAGGTCTCGATCTTGTTAGCTGATATTATGTTTGGGCATGTTTTATATATATATCAGCATATTTGAATTTGTTTTATTTATTATTCCTTATGTGGAATAAAATGGTCTATTATTAGATATTTGCTTTTGTTCTAAGTTACTCAACAAGAGTGAGTTAATTTTGGACCTTAAAAGGCAATATGAGATGGACAAGATATATTATTGATCGTGAGATTTACCAATACAGACATAGCCTTGCATTTAATAAAATCTCTAAAGTTGTTGCTTTGATAGAGTGCTTTGTTTTGAATAACAAGAATCATCACTTGAGTCTCATAATTGTTGAAAAAGTCACTTCATAAGCAAATGAGTAATGATCCGACTATTATGGAGAGTCGGCTCTATCTATTTGATTTGAGTGCAAAATTAGAGTTGTCTGTTAAAAGAATCTGTTATTTCGTGATTTTGATGTCATAAATATTTCCTTTTGATTTCGCGATAAGAAGCATTTTATGATTGGAAGATTTTAGACATCTTAAGAATTGAAATCAAATCTTAAGGTTCAATATCTCTATACTTGATATGAATGATGTGCATTATCAGTTTGTTATCCTAGAGTTTGATTATGTGAAAATCATTGTCAAAGCTGATGAGTTTTTAAACGTAAGGATTTGTGTTCATATGTATGAACGGAATCATAGAAGATATTAATTTTGGATAAGTAGAAAATTTGATTTTTCACAATAAAGAGGGGTTATAAAAGTTACATAAACTCATTCATTATTTGGTCAAATAAGAGATATATTATGGGGTTAATGTTTGTAAAGACCCAATGGGCTAAAAGCCTTTAGACAAATGGCTTGTTTAATCCATATGTGAGGAATACTTGAATGAAAAGACTACCCAAGTAGCTTTGAAAATTGAATTTAATTCAATTTGATAAAATGTGATTTGTTTCTTTTGACCATGAGAACTAACAAAAGAGCTTATTTGTTGGTTTTCTAAAGTATTTGTCATATGTACTGTATAATTATTTTCATGAATACTATAGAGTTCCTCCTCTTGATAAAGTTATTTCATGAAATATATTAAAGAGAAATTCTTTCATGCGGTGACGAAATGTTTTGGTCACTTGAGAGTGGAAATAATCACATTGTTAATGGAAATTAACATTTTCAATTAGTCTCATAAATATTATTCAAACTTTGACCAAATTATTGGCTACGGTGCTTTCACATTCTAATCTTTTGATATATTTGAGGATAGTTTTTCCATAATATTTAAGAGGAACCATTCGTGGTTCGTGTGCGGATTTACACTCAGTTTATTTCACCGTAATTGTCTTCTTCGAATGCAAGTTGTTTTCTTGAAAATGACTCTAATATATTTGGAAAATTCTTTTTCAAATAGTGAAGTATCATACTGATTGTGAATATTTGGGAACATATTTGAAATTCTACATTTATCTTAAAGGTGTACCTATTATTAAACTTCACTTATCACCCTGATAGTTCTAAGTAATTGGCATGAATAATATTTGGTGTCATACCTTGAGAGACTTCTTTGATTATGTTTTTGTTCTTGGCTTTCCTCTTGTATTGAAGAAAGGTGAAGTTTATGTATCTAATAGAGAGTTTATTTGAAATCTTAATGACGGATTTCAATTGGGATCTATTGTGCAATATTTGAAAATATTGATCCTATATTTTATTACGAGTGCTTCATGAGAAAGAGATTTAGCAAATTCATATTCTTTTCTATATACCCAAGTCTATGTGTTTAAGAGTTACATGAGAAAATTTTTGCCCAACTTATTACGTTTCTCAATTTAAATCTAATTGATATAATCACTTTCGATATCACATTAGGATCTAATACTTGAAAATTTTATATAGCAAAGATATCTTTGTTTTGATTTTGGAGAAAGATATTTTGTGTTTCTTGATTGTTGGAAAGTGATTATTATTGAATTAGTTTAATTCATCTTGGGAAACTAATATATATAGTTTCTAGTTTCAGTTTGATATTTATGTTGGGAATACATGGACTTTGTTATAATCCATGTCTCACAATGATATGTGGGAGTCATATATATGGATCATTATTGTAAATGGTCAATTGTGAGAAAATATTTGATCAGTGAGAAGTTCTGTGAATGATTCAATCAAAATTTGCTGCTAAGAAATTTATTCAAAAGGGGGTGTGTGTCGATAAGGATAAATCCTTTAATCTCCTTGTTTCAAATAAATTTCTTAATAATATGATGAACTTGAAAATTCTCAATTTCTAATTTTTTGTAGCATTCAAGTTCTCTTTTGGCCGTAAAATTTTGATTGAAAATTTAAAGATATAACTTCTTATTTTGGACAAATTGGAATATTAAATGGTCAATAAATTGTTGACTGATTGTCTGAGCTATTTGATAAACCAAGCACAATAATGTCTTATTATTTTGATGGAATGCTTGGAGAAATAAACTCTTGCTTGATACTGTGACTTGGCCCATAAGATTTGAAATTAATTGTTGATTTCTCAAATTGCCTACACGTGGTCATTGTTAGTAAGCCTGATAATTGAATCATTTGACTTGGATGTGCTTTTATGATTGATGGAGGTGTATTGTTGCATATTTTCTTGATTCAATTATTATAAGTTTAAATTAATATAGAGGAGACTCATTTTAGAGTGATTGATTCTTCTAATATTGAATTACTTATTAACTTGAGTAGAATAAGTAATTGTTGGGAAAATTATTATGAAGGATTTTGAAAGCTTCAATAAATCAAGGCTAATACTTGTGTGTTGGGTCTAATGCACTATATGTGTAGATTTTGATGAATGTTGTCTCGCGATATATCTTTGATGATTCTATCTATTCTTGGTTGAGAATTTATTTATAGCATGATCATGTGATTATTCATCCTCAAATATGTTGATATATGAAGTTAAATTTCTCACTTGTATAGACTTGATCAATGATAAGCAACATTGTGGTATAACACATAGTTTTTGGGCCAGTTGCTGAAAAGTTGATGGCTTAGTCGATATCCATCAAGTGAGATATACATAATTTTAACATGTATATGCAATCAAGTATTGGCATATTGAAAAAGTGGGAGTTATTTAACTTGGTTCATATATTATTATTTAACCCATTTTGTTACAGGGTTAAGTTGGACTATGTGCATCAAGATATAAAGCTCTTGGATTAATCCATATTTGTGTGCACACATTTTTTGATATCTTAAGGACTTGGTGTTGGCCTTAAGAGATGGGTATGTCTCATAAATGACACCATGTTGTTATCCGATTATCGATCGAGACATATATGACTCCCTAAGAAGTAATTGGGTTTTCTTGGAGTTTTATATTGCTCTAGAAATTCATTTCTTACAAGAAAACCACGTTGGATTTTTTGGAGTTTTATATTGACTTCGAGACTCATATTTTACAAGAAATCCATATTGATTTTCTTGGAGTTTCATATTGTTTTAGAAACTCATATCTTGCAAGAAAATCAGATTTTCTTGGGATTTCATATTGATACAGAAATCCATATCTTACAAGAAAATCAAAGGACCAACAATGAAATAGCATGTGTTTGGGTCATGTTGTGATGCTATTTCTTGCTACACCACCATATCTGAATCCATGTCGGTGGAATTGCTGGTGTTTGTGACCATGGAAGGTCTTGTGTCAATTAAGGATGCAATTATCGCCATGATCCAATATTAGTGATTTTCACTGGACCGGATTGCAGAAGTCATGTTCCCTTGCCGTATTGTTGTTTTCAAAATGTGGCCATAGTCAAAACTTGTAATTTAGCCCGAGAGTCATGTTTCAAATCAATTATTTTTGGGAGATTAAAATGTCAATTAATATTTGTCCAAGTGGGAGACTGTTAGAATTTTATTCTAATTTGGACTTCTATTAATTGGATATTTTATTTTTATAAAATAAAAACGGACTAAATTAATACGGTTAATGGGACTTGACTTATAAGGCCTGATTTGTTTGACCCACTATTGTTAAGACTTTGATTTTAACAGACATGGTCTGACAATTGGTGTAGGCCCATCCTAGAAAGCCCATGATGGGAGGGCCCCAGGGTTACATTATATATTTGGCTAGGTCCCCTCTCCACTCCACACTCTGATAATCGCTTGTCCCATTGAAAGCTATCAATATCGGTGAGAGATGGAGAGGAAGAACTAGTCAAGGATGTTTGTCTAAACATCCATATTGATCAACTATCAATCATTGGTGTAAGGTACGCCGATATAAATTTATATGTATGGTGTTCTAAATTCATGGTGTATCGATTCTGCGATTACAAAATTTTTCTTACATAAACTACCTATATATGTATGTTGTCTACATAAACTACGCCCCCCCCCCCCTCTCTCTCTCTCTCTATATATATATATATATATGTATGTTGCGTTCTTATATTAAGTCTCTTTTATCAAGTTATCTTTTTATAAATATATATAACTTCACAATACAACAATTATAAAAATTTTGTTTAATTAAGCAACATTCATCTGTATTATATTTTATATTCTATATGAATTTCATTTTTATTATTTACTTAATATTGTAATTTGTAATAATATCAAATAAGTTCTACTTTTTTTTCTTGCCATTTATATTGGATTTGGAGAGAAAATTTAGCCAAATTGTGCTAACTTTATATAAGTTTCACCCGCACAACGAAGTTGTTCGATTTCCAAAAATAATTATATGGTTACTGTTTATATTTTCATTTAATCTGTATATAGTGGGTTGAATTATTTTTTTTTTATAAAGTATAAAAATAGTTATAATTCAAAGAGCAACAGGTTATTTTCACCCCCTCCCCCCTCCTTGTGTACATACTGAGACTTCATTTGGATCGATAAATTTGAATTTGGAGGAAGGATATCAAATCCATCACTATAACTCAAAATGTTTCTCAAATGGAAGACAAAGGATTTTAAATCCATTGCATAATTAATTTATCCAAACAAGTTCAATAGATTTGTTATTATGAATTTAGAATCATTAACTTCAAATCCATCAATCCAAACGCATCCTAACACTTTCTTTGGTTGGATAGAAAATGGGTGGAAGGGGAATGGAAAGAAAGAAATCAAAGAAAAAAAAGTAATTTTTTCTTTGTTTGGATGTAAAGTAGTTCGGATCCTGTGCTACAAAATGGTGATACACCTTCTCCTCTATCCATCAATACACGCCACATTATATTTTACGTGTTATGTGTAGATTTTTTCAGATCTTCTCTCGTATTCTCTCCTATTTTGTGGTTTGAGGTTCAAATATACCATCATCGTTTTTTAACAGCTGTAGAAACTTACCACATTTGGGGCCCATTTTTCCCCTCAAAATGATGCACCAGTTTTGCATGTTTTCTTATTGAGCTAAACACTTCTTGATACAATTTTTTTGGTTCCCTATCCTATTTTGGACAAGGTCATGCGCAACAGGGCAAGGACAGATTATTAATAATTTGATTATTATTAGGATTAGTGCTAATTAAAATGTTTAATTCTGTAATCGAGCTGACATTGTTCATTTCAACATGATCTTCAACTGGAGTAGGTGATCAGAAACCTTAAACAACGTCCACATTTCGAATGCTGGTGTTGTGAATGGAGCAACTGGGTTGGGAGGGTCGCCTCTATAATGGGCCTATGTAGTACCCAATTCGGATTAATTGGCCAATGAGTCTGAATCGGGTGGTTAAGACACAAAAAAAAAGAGAGAAATCACCATATTATTGGTATGTAAACTCACACAAAAAATAAATAAATAAGAAAAAATATAAAATTCTATAAAATTAAACAACGAGCAGTTCAAAAACCCAGATTTATAGTATATGCATACCAAAGATTAGATTATAGTACTACAGAAGAACGATAATTATATTAATTAGGATCTGAAGTTTGTTAATCTTCAAAATATAATAAAAAGAAGAGTACATATTAATTTTTCCATCATTTTAACATATTCACTAAAATAAATTACGGTATTAGTGATAACAAAATTTAGACGACCAAAGAAATATCACAAGTATTAAATTAGTATTTTAATTGTCACCGACAACAATTACAAAACAATCTTACATCAATAATATTGTTGTATAAAAAAACTTGTTAATAATGACAATTTAAAAATACGTTCGTTGCTCGTATTAACCTTGTGAAAACTATTTTTATAATAAAATAAAAAATTTTGTCACTCAATATATGTTTTTTATAATGTCGCTTGTTATAATTCCACTAATTTTCCTTTTTTGTCATTTGGTACCAAGAATATAGTCTTTGGAATTTTTAACATTTCTAATTAGGATAGATATGTCACAAGCCCAACAACTATGTTTGCATCAATTGATACATCAATCTATTGAAAATTAATTATATATATATATATATATTGATGATATCATATTCTTGCCCCATATCAAAAGGAGTTTAGAGACTTGATAAGTTTATAAGTTTCAATCTCTCACTCACCTTATGAGGTACTCTCAAAAGACAAAATCCTATCATTTTAAGGTGCAGGACAAATACCTCTTAGGATCGGCCTTCATGTTCGGCGACAGATTTGGGCATCATATATATGTATATATATTAAAGTAATTTGGTCATAGATTTGATTTTACTATAACATTCGGTTAAAAATAAATAATTTTGGGGTGAGAAATTAAAAGTACTTTCTGAAAGAATAAAAAAAAATAAGAAAAGAAACAGAGAAAAATCTTGAACAGTTGTTGTACGCTTGTACTTCGAGGTTCAACACGTGAAGAAGCGGTTAAAACTGTTGGGAACACCTCGATCTTGACCATTCACAAACTCGATTGATTAATTGAGAATAATGAAAAATATTGAATTTTATTTTTTAAAAAAAGATTAATATTAACATCAAACTTAACAAATTAATCACCGCCGAAAGGGATTAATTAACTAAACTACGCGACAAACACCATCAATTAATTATCACAAACGAAACCCGGACGAAGAAGAAGCCTCCGGGAACGACGTCGTAACGTACTCCCTCACCTCCCTCGCGATCACATTCCTCATCACATCCCAGAACCCCGCCGGCGGGCCCTCCGCCCTCCTCTCGGCGGCGCCGCCACCGCCCATCCCCGGCGGCGCCAGCGTCAACACCGTCATCGGATCGCACTCGTCCGAAACACTCCTCGCCGGTGCCAGCCCCGCCGGCGCCGCAATTTCTCCTCCGGCGTCGCTAATCCCCTGTTGCTGCTGAATCTGATAATACCTCCTCTTGAGAGTCGAATTCCAGTGATTTTTCACGGCATTGTCGGTCCGGCCGGGGAGCAGCCGCGCGATGGTGGCCCAGCGGTTGCCGTACTTCTGGTGCGCCGCCATAATGGCGTCGTCCTCCGCCGCCGAGAAGGGGCGGTGCTCCACGCTCGGGCTGAGCTGGTTGCACCACCGCAGCCGGCACGATTTCCCGGACCGCCCCTTAATGTACTTGCTTATCAGGGACCAGTTTCGGGCCCCGTATCTCTCCACCAAACGTGTCAGGATTTTGTCCTCCTCCGCGCTCCACGGGCCCTTGATCCTCTCGGATCTATTCGGGTTCTTCGAACCGGACAATGTCGACGAGTCAGACGATGTCTCCGAGGACGACGAGCTCGCCGATGAACCCCAATTAAACATGTCCATTATTCTCGCTTTTTTCGAAATTAAATTTTCTTGAAAATCAAGATTTATAGAGGGAGAGAGAGTGAGAGAGAGTTTTAAATTGTTGGAGTGTTTAGAGCAAGTGGGTTGCGTTTGAGTGAGGAGAAGAATGTGTGTATATATATAGATATAGATATATAGATACACATATAGATACAAGGGTGGGGTTGAGGGGGATGGTTTCTTGGAAGGTGGCTAGTGTAAAGTTGGTGGGGGATTGTAACCAAAATGAGTTTGGCAAATGCGCACCCATTTGCTAAACAAATATGGGATTTTGTTCCCTGTGTGCAGATATTGTCATAACTGGTTATGTTTTGTCGTTATTAAGGTGAAATGACGATTTTGGACATTGGGGGTAGTATTATTCAGTTAATAAGGTTTTTAATGTTCACAAGATTCATTGCATTTGGGAGAAATTAATGTGATTGAGGCATAATTTGTCTGGTAGTCTAGGTTCAAAGTTAATACGATTGGAGGGCTTTGTTTCAGATGTTGTCCTCTGTCCGTACAAAAATGAACATTCAGATAATGTAAGACCAAGACAAAGGATTATTAAGAGATTTGGGGTTTAATTTTTTTGATCTTTTGTTATGTGGGTTCTTTGAATGGAGAGTAGACTTGGTTATTAAGGATATGAACTTGCTTAATATGGCCTCTAAGACCAAAAAAAATAATAAACAAAAGATCGAGAGTTATTATAGCCAATGGAGGATTCCTTTTTGCCAATGTTGGAGGTTGGAAGGAAAATTTACATTAATTTACGGATATTATATGGGTATAGTAAGCTACTCAAAACTTTTTATAAGATTTTCAAAACTTTATTTATAAAATTCCATCGTCTTTAAATTTTGGACAACTATACAGGATCAGACTTCTATATTCATTGACGGATTTTGGCACCATCAAAGATAAACTTTAGAAGATTTTGATAATTATATCCCTTTTTAATTTATTAAAAGAAAATATCTTACAAAATTAAACCTTCATATTTGTTGATGCATTTGGGCACCATCAAATGTAAAATGTTAGAGGATTTTGATGATTATCTCTATTTTAAATTTTTAGAAGGTCATTATTTATCAACTATGTTCATTATAACCGAAAAAAGACCACTTTGAATTATTTTGATTTTTTTGGTAAAGTTGTTATTACAATGGGTCACCCTTTAATAATATATAATCCCTTCAAATAGTGGTATTAAACAGAATTTAGTGATGATACTCACACATTTGACAGTTTACAAAAATCCTAACATGTGCTTATAACCACTGCAATATAATTCATTTAATTTAGATAAAGTGCTCATAATATAATTTAATCAAAAATGAGATGTATAATCACGGATTCACGGGACATTCAATTTTTAATATATATATATATATATATATATATATATATATATATGAAATTTCAACTCAACATCATATCATCTTACAATACTTATCTCGAATTTCAATCATCTCTATTATAAGACACAACATAAAGTTTCATGACATCTTTCAACGATACACAGTTAAATTCATTTTTGATCTAATAGGATTCCATTCCGGTCACATTTAGTTTCACATGAAATATAATCACAAAAAATTAGTTCCACATAATTGAATTTTGGGATAATTTGCATCCCACCGACGACAAATTAAAATTTTTTAGTCAAAACTAATGATGTAGCAGGTGAGATATAATCCTGACATGATTTGGAAGAGAGAAAAATTGATGATGCGGAAAGCCAAATCTTTCTACGGATTTCGGGGGTGGGGGGAGTGCGGGTGAAGGACTAGTGGGAAGGGGGTGGATGTGATGCTTTTCGGTAAAGAAAAAAGTATAAATATTATATTTTTGGTAATTTTTATATATTACTATGTATTTTTATCTATTTTTAATATATTATTTTTTATACTATAAATGAAATTTATATAGCAATTTCAGATATATTATATTTTTTTTAATTTACATTTGTATTGTATTATATTGTTGAATTATATATATTATATTTCTTTAATTTGTATTTTTTTTACATTTATAATATTGTTCAATTTTTTTATATTATGTCATTTCTGAGAATGCCAATTCATGTTATTTGTTTGACACATCATTACCACAAATGCCAAATCATTTTCCAAACCTATTATGTAAGCAAAATTGATCGAAAATCCCTAATTTGTAGCCGGTGGGATGCAATTCTTCCAAAAATCCATTCTTACGGTACTAATTTTGAATTTAATTTTGACACAAGACTAAATGTGGACGAAGCTGACTCTAATTGGACCAAAAATGAATTTTTATCTCTTCTAAATCACGTTAGGATTAGATCTTGCTTGCCACATCATCAATTTTGATCAGAAAATCCTAATTTGTTATCGATAAGACATAAATTGTTCAAAAATTGAATCATATGAAACTAATTTTGAAATTATATTTTCCGTAGAACTAAATTGAATAGGAGTTGAATCTTTTGAGACTAAAAATGGATTTAACTCCGTTATTGAAGGTGTGTGAAAATCTCAAGATTCAAATATTATAATCAATCACTTGAGGTCTTGTTAAATGTTGCATTTCGAAAAAAATACATCATATGATGGGAAGGATATGATGGGTCCATTTAATGTGTTGAATATAGTATAAAATACGCCCTCACTGTTTTTTGTTTTTTTAAAATCGATCTATTACAATTAACTAACAACATTAATGAACTATTACAATTATAACAATAATATTATACATGTAGAGCAAAACTATTATGATCAATTATCATTAAATAATCATAAAACACAATTAACATACAATAAAAGGAAATTAATATTAAAGAATCGAACTCATAATCTTTAGATTGGTGGAGCCTTCGTGGCAAATAGGCGTTAATGTTTGTGAAACTAAATCAAACTTAGTAATTAGTAAAAGGGCAATTCGGACAAAGAACATGGGAGAGGCATCCTGGAGAAAGCAAAAAGTTAAAATTGTTACTCAGTGTTAATCATTCTCGTACCACAGGCTGAGGCTCTCAATCTTATCACTTTCAGTAAAAGAGAGCGAGAGCGTTTAAAACATGACAGTAAAGAGATAGCTGTTGTTTTTATCATCATTGTCATATGCCTCCTGCAAGAATATTATTTTATGAATTCCTATCCCAGCTATACGTATCAATATATATGATGTATATTAATAAATATATAAAAAAATATAATATAATTATATAGCAGAATATTCGAATTATTGAGTCGATGCGTGAAATCTAAACATTCAATTCATATAATAATTTTCCTAAATTGTGTTTATGTATTGATACTTTTTAAAAAAAATGGGATTGATGGTACGATACGATTTGAATCATTTAATATACGTATAAGTTCCAGATCAGGTTCAGCTAAAGATTTTCTCACCCTTCAAAATGCGATTTCAGTGCAAAAAAACAAAAAACAAAAACAAAAACAGGTGGTATTTTGTGTATACAAGTGGGAGCCACGCTTTTTGACTACGTTTGCCTGCGGACAGCTGTATGGGAGAGTGTGGTGATCTCCACAAGATCAACGGCTGTGATTGGAAATTGGGAAAAAAGGACGCATTTAAAAGGTGAAATATTTTGGGGGGACATAAAATTTAACTAGTTAGGGTATGACTTCAATCGCTTACACGTAAGATGGGACCCACTACCAGCCTGGAAGAATCTCACGTGAATCGCGTTTGACTTTCTATTTGTCTCAGGGCCCACTCGCCGTTATGGAGCGTGTTTTGTCCGCGCCGCTCATAATTATTTCCAAATAAAACACTTTATTTTTATTTTTAAATTTAGGAATAATCAATTGAATTTTTTTTTCTTTTTGAGCTTCAAAGTTCAAACAAGATATTTTCCCTTATTTGGGGGAAAGAAGAAAGTTTAGTGGCTTGACTATCAGCGACGTTTTTTGTTCAAGAAACAATTAAAAGTTTAAAAAGAACGAAAAGGGAAAAAAAATTGTAACTAATTATATTTGTTTTTTTTTATTCACTTAAAAACCAAGTCCAACAACAAAAGGAGATTTGACTGGTTGTAAATCACCTAGGTTAGTAATCGGTATTTTTGCATGAATAGTTAAAATTCAAATAATTTTTTTAGAACTCCTTTTCAGTATGCGGTATTAACTTAATTTTGTACGAGACAAAAATATTAGGCCTTCTTTGTCTTTTTTTTTTTTTAAATTTCAGAAAACAATATTTACATCAATGGAATTATATTAAAGCAAATGATGCACCTGCACCTCATAAGTTTAAAATTATTATAGGTATATATTACAATTCTCAATATCAATTGAACTTCCTAGAATTCTTGGTGTACCTCTAAGCCATATGCTCTTTCTGACAAAAAAATATACTTTAGATTCGATTTGACCTAGTGACAGAGCCCCCCCCCCCTCCAATTTTTTAGAAATCCATTTTTAGTATATATATTTATTAGGATTTTAAAATTTCGCGCCCCCATCCAAAATAAAATTTTGATTTTTATATAAGTTATATAATAAAAATTTTAATTTTCTCCACTCTATTTAATTTTTGGTGATTTATTTTTACCTAATCTCATTTATCATAATAATTAAATTATCTCTCTTTCTCTTTCTGTTTCCTCTCTTGTTCCTTATTCTCTTCAAATTAACATACTAAACATTCTATTAGATTTTACTTCTTTTTTCTATTCCAATTAAAATACCAAAAATCCTATTAGGATTTTTCTTCTCTCACAAACCCTACAATATTCAACTTTTTCTTCGAAAGCAATGTACAAGAAAGTATTGTGTACTAATTTTTAAATTTATACATTTATTTATTTTCTTTTTTTGAAATTGACTTTTATCTAGAAATTCGAATCTTAGAATTGTTAATATGAATCTTGATAGTTGTTCAATGTTAAACTTAATGAGTCTTGATATTTATTTGTTGGATTATTGAACTTAAATGAATCTTACAAATTTGACACTTCATATTTAATTGGGAGTGATTTGGAGACTGCAAAGAGAGCAAAGATATTTTTTGAGCTTTGGATATATATTTTGATTATGAGAGCAAAGAGAGAAACAAAAAAAAATCTATTTTAAATACTTTTTGAATTTTGATTATATATCATTATGTGGGTTTATGTCTATTTTAATACTTTTTGAGTTTTTATTATATATCATTATGTAGATTTATGTCAATATAATTGAGTATTGTTAAAAAATTATTTGTTAAGTATTTTGTAAAAGCAATTCATTATCCACTCCAATTACTTCTTTTGAATCAGAGAGTAAATTGTTATTTTTTTCAGTATTTTTTATTATATATTGTTTTTTATTTTTTATATATTGTTTTTGATTGACGCATTTTTTTATTATAATACTTCTAATTGGTTGTATATGCATAAATATGACAGTCTTTATTATTTTATATACTAATATTATATATAATCCTTATATTTATATATTTTAATAATTATTGATTTAAAAAAAAATTCGCCCCTCTTGAATCAAATTCCTGACTTCATCCCTGATTTGACTTAACACAACCAATCTATAATAAGTATTAATATATTTATCATATAATAATTTTTTCTCCTTAAATTATATACCAAATTTATGATGAATATAAAATACTCGCTATATAATTTGTCCCATTATGATTGAATCCAATACGAGAAGAATTCCCCCTTTCTATATTAAAGTCTATGGTCCGCCCCTAAACATGCATGCGCGGATTAGGGTTACAGGAAATGCTTATAGAGCGACAAAATAGAGAGCAACTGCGCGGCACGCGCCAAGAGGACGTCTATTTGTGTGATGGCACGTTTGGTTTAGTCTGAGGTGCACAATTATACGACTGCAACCGCCGACGTGGTGGGTATTGAAAGGAAACTTTGGAGTGTTTCGTGACGTGGCATAATTTAATTGGAGAGATTAAAACAAAAGGCAGTTGGGGCAGTTTGATTTACATACAGCTGTCAGTTGACTATTCCACCGCACTGTCTATTTGTCTCAGCCCACATCCCACTGTCCGCCTTATTGCAACAAAACGCCCATAAAAATGATGATGTTGTCATATCATATGGATAATAAAATAATTGAGTAAGTGTAACATTTGACAATTGAAATGAACTTGTAACACTTAACAAAATCAATATGAAAACTTTCTGTTTTCATAGTGTAATTATAAATGTAAATATAATTATATGGATATTTCAGTGGGCACAATAATGAAGTCCCATATCCGTTTTGCCATCGGGCATTGAAGAAAAATGTGCTACATATCCTCCCTACCCCCCGTACATCTAGAGCAAGTGTCACTCTGGCTGAGTTGTCTCTTGAATCGTACCGAGTTGGTGAACAATGCGTTCCGGTGACAAAGCCAAAGGAAAAACTTGAGTTTCTGTGGGCTTTTGGTTTTCCAAATCCACTCCCATTTCTTGTTGGACAAGTTGGGGGTGGATTCGGTGTTTTGTGGCAAGTGCCTGATTGGCCAAATTGGTTCGAACAGAACATGTCATCACCCTTTCGAAACATCTTTATTCTAGAATGTGAGTGGAAACTTATCTTCTTATCCACCATTTGGTGTCTCTGGAAAGCTAGGAACAGTTACGTATTCCAAAACCATCAACAAACCTTTGCAGAAACGATGTTCTCCATTAAGCACTTTGCAAGTGATCTTGCACAAAGCTTCCCTCGCAGCAGCAACACTCCAAGGTCGACGGAGGGCTATCTTAGATGGGAACGACCGAGGAGTGGATGGCTAAAATTAAACATGGACTGAAGCTTCTTCGACTCCACGAAATCTGCAGTAGTAGGCGGACTGTTAAGGAATGCAAGAGGAGAATGGGTTGTGGGCTTTGCATGTAAGCTTGGAAGTGTGTCCATCAATGTGGCAGAGCTACTGGGACTACGGGAGGGGCTGCGAATTGCATTGGAGAGACGTATACCTCAGCTGGTGGTGGAGTCGAATTCACAGGCTTCCGTGACACTGATCCGTCAAGCGAATATTGACTCACACCCACATGGAAATATTATTAAGGACTGCAGAGACTATATGCGTAAACCATGGGAGATTGAGCTCCATCATATTAAACGAGAGCGCAACAATTGTGCGGACTTCCTGGCGAAAATGCGACATGCCTTCGCGAACACTACAGAGATATGGGATGAACCCCTAGAGGGAATGCAGAACCTGCTTAGGGAAGACACCATGGCCTGTATGGACACTTAGCCCCTACGAATGGGCTCTCTTTAGTAACCAATATATATATATATATATATATATTATTATATGATTGGTGAAAATGAAAATGAATGTAATTAATTTTAAAAATATTTTCGACCATCATTTATCGGAAAATTTTGTAATTTCATTAGTTAAAAAACATATTTTTAATGAAATATTGGTTGATATTTCATTTAAAGATTCTCAAAATCTGCAAGTACCATAAGGAGCGTGTCGATGGCTTACGAATCACTAAATCATCGAAAAGCTTTTTCGACAGTATTGTTTCTGACGAAAAGTTGTGATCAACGTCATTCAATTGAGTTTCTATAAAAAAAAAAATTTCCAACAACTTTGTCTACGCAATTGACAATTTTTGTACAGTGTATTTAGCACTACTGATACACAATTATAATGGCACTTTGATAACAAAAAAACTATCACTTTGATAACAAAAAATCTATTACTGTAGATTGTAACAAAATATTTCTTGTCACTATCAAAGTGTAAGTAATTAACAATCGAGGATATAGGAGGGTATACCTACATAGGTAGCATGAACAAAATACTAGTTGAGCTATACCTACATAGGTAGCATGAACAAAACCCAAGAACACTTGAACACGACTTCCTCATAACCATTGACCAAGTGGAAATTATTTTTGTGGAAAGACATTCTACTTGTTACTAAATTTATGTAAAATTCAAAATATATTTTACAGACATGTCCCTTAAGATGCTATTTCCAACATTTTTTTTTCTTTTTTGGTTGTGTATGTATACAAACAATTATGAGGAATGAGAATTAATACTAGATTGATAGATTTCAACCCAATACCTAATGTTGTTAAATGTTACCCATTGTCTCACTTAAATCTACCAAAAAGTTTGAATAATGAGAATGGAATAAGGCTTGTAATAAGCAGAGCCGCATATGTCCCCCTCCAACCGCATACGTTGTCTTGTTTAGGACCTCCGACCTCATGCTTGATTTTGCAATTAATAATATATACCCAAATTTGCGCGCTGAGATAGTTGTACTTTTTGTCCACACCTTCAGTTGGTCAACCTAAATTGGCTGTGGTTGTTCTTTCTCTTGCATCCATTTCAGCATGTTTTCTTTTATGGTGATGGGGATATAGATATCCTATCGAATGTGGTGGCCTCTCAATTATTGGACGTAATAATTCCTGGCCCAAATTTTATCTTGCCATGTTCATTTCGTATTATCTATCGTTACGAGTTTTCTTCACACAGATTAAGGAAATTTTAATAGTGTATCTTATTTAACAAATTTACCCCTATTAATAACTTATTGAGAGTACAAGTGATAGAATAATTAAGGAGATTATGTTTGTGTTATTTATGAGGGTAAATATGGAAAAATATTGCCTTATTTTTTGTGAAATGACAGATATTTTAAAACAAAAATATGATGCCAAAACGATAGATAATATGAAATGGGGATAGTACTTGTATGAAACTAATTATACAAAGTTTTGAACCTAATATTACAAGAAATAATCTCTTCACTAGTGAAAAATTCATGACGAAGTGATTTTGTGTCGATTTAAGGCATTTGATGGATTATTGATACAATTTCATCATAAGGTATTTAGTAAGGAAATTGTTATGAGCGAATTCCGTCACAAAAACTAGTTTATATTGTATTAGGTTGTCAAAGAATGGGATGCATTTTTGTAGTGTAAATTATCAAAAAGAAAAAAAAAATGTTGTTGTTTGCATCCGAAGTGGTGATGACCCAGAAATCACATAGTATTATTATTAGGGAGAATCACACATATCTTCTTTAAATTTAGGTGAAATTATCAATAATCCCCTGACTATTATTTTAAGTTCCAAAAAAATAAGGGTAATACCGACATTTTATTAATTTTGTCTAACTTAAAAATAATGGGATAAAACTATGGGATAATAGTAATTCTTGAAATAAGAATGGAATAATTACTTGTAATTTCGCCAAAATTCGGAGGGTGGTGAGTGTATTTCTCCATCATCATCATCATCATCATCATCATCATCATCATCATTATTATTATTATTATTATCCTCCAATGATCGATCACTTTTCCTAAAATATGCACCAATCATATGGAATATGTAATTCACTTTTGTCACATGATTAGTGTCAGTATGTCCGAACTCGATACAGACTAAATCTTGTCCTAGGCTCACGCTTAGGTTTATGGGAAATTTTTGTATGCATCTAATTTCGGTTCTTCATATACACCAATAGTTCGCATTATGTAAAACTTTTAATTATTTTAAAAACTCAATATACAAAACATAACACAATCCAAATCGTTGAGTTCTTATGTAAAGTAAAAAATTGAGTTTATGTAAGAACTTTTTTGGTCTACCCCAAACAATTTATTGTAGCTTTTAGCACAGATAGTATAACGCGTTATATAATTTGTTGTTGTTTAGAAAGTCTTGAATTTAAAGATGTAACAATCTATAGTTCAGGAGTTTTAAAAATTGATGTAAAGATGTGAACGAATTGAACTGCCTCCAACAAAAAACTCAGGTCAAATTGTAAATTTGACGTTTCATAATTCTAAAATTAATGTTGTATTCTAAAACTCAGGTCGTCCGTTGACATAATTGATGTTTTATACTAGTTCTTGTATCAACATTTTAGGACACATTACGCGTCACAAGAATTTCCAGATGTTCGAATATATATATATTTTGCTGGATAAATTAAAATATTCTTCTAAAGAAAATAACGACGGAATATACTAGTTCATAATTGTTTAAAAATAAGTAAGAAAAAAAAAGAGAAAGACAAGAAAAAGAATATTGAATAAAAAAAGTGAAGAGGAAGAAGGAGAGCAACAAAATTTGAGTCCTTATAATTGAACAAAATAAATCTAGATAAACCACGCTCACGTTTCAAGAACCGCAGTCACTATAAGGAAAAAATTAGCGACAATATATAAAATGGTAATATAAAAATTGTTATCAAATATATGTGTTTGGTGACAAAAAAAATTGAATTTGCCAGAAGAAATAAAACTAATCAATGGATATAATTATAAATTATGTTTAAAAAATGATTTAAGTAATAAAGAGTAATTTACGACATTAAACATAAATATGCTTAAAAGTAATGGAATTAGATAATTTTAATTATAAAAAAAATTTAATGTGAATTAAAGATTGAAAATATAATATGAAAAATGTCTTACATGGCAAAATAGTGAAATGATAACTTGTTCACCTCACGGCTCACATAAGCAAGTTGGACACATAAAGTAAAATTCATTTTAAATATATATACTAGTTTTTTAACCCAGGCTTTGCACGGGTTGATAATTGCAAACTAAAAAAAATAGTGCATTTAATTTAAGATATAGCATATATAAATAATAAAACTCTTCTACTATTATTACAAATGCAAAATGCTTTCCTAAAAAATTATTGAATACAAATTAATTATTGAAGTAATAAAACACATAAGATTTGAATTTATTAAAAACACAATTTAATTAATTCATTCTTTGCACGGACGAAACTTTTTGTATTATAATAATAAAGTGTCACATAAATGGATATCGAATTCATTTATTATAAGAAATATAAAATCACAAAAATATGAATATAATAAAATTTGTGAAAAACTTTTAATTGAAAAGGTGTATTTATGGACATTAAAGTAAATTTAAAAGAATGTAAACTATGAATATAAATAACAAATAATAAGTCACAACTTCATTTTTAATAAAGTGTTCCGAAAGTAATTTATCATAATACATACTCTTGTAGTTTTGAATCACATTTTGACAATAGAATTTTTAGAAATTTTTCAGCATATAAAGCTTATCATTAACTTTAACCAGATTTGTAATAATGTAGGACGAATTCTTTTTATATCATAAATATTAATAATTTTTTAAATAATTTATTTATGACTAAATAAGGAAATAAGTATAAATTGCACAGATTGAGTAAAAATAACTTCTTTACCGCATTATCCACATAACTTCTTCTTTTTCTTCTTCTTCTTCTTCTTCTTCTTCTTAAATTGAGGAGCATTATCTTATTTCTGTTTATTTGTTATTGTAGATTGGATTGATCGGGAGTAAGACTTAACCATGAACCATTAGAGTTTTTAGAATACGTATTGATTGGAGTAAGTTTTTTCCTCCCCTTTTTTATTGGTGTAAAAGAGTGTTTTTTTATGAAATTTATGCTTTTGTTAAACGAGATATTTTCTTATATGAAAAAGTGGATTTGCGCTAGTTATTTTATGAATATTCTCTATGTAAAGTCAAATTTTGTTATATTATGTGATATTCGTGTATGTAGGAACATGCTCTAAATACTTCGAGTACCATCGGTAGGAAAGAGTTCCAACATTTTTAACCGTGCTACGGGGTATAGTAGCAATCTCTGAACCCACTGAACGAGCTTATAGTTAAGGCCCTCCTACGGGTAATAATAATAGCATCTGAACCCACTTAACGGAGTTATAGTTATGGCCCTCCTATGGGTAATAATAGTAATTTTTGAACCCACCTAATAAGGTTATAGCTCCGACCTTGATCAAGTTGGTTAATAGGAATTTTGAATATTCACGAGCATGGATATATAATTGAATGTGTCTGGTTCTGTTTTATTATCAATTCCGTTACTTGAAAAGATGAATCTTTAATTTGAAACTTATCTGCTTTTCAAGTATGTTTGTATACCATATGTATATGTAACTTACTCAAATCGATAGATGGTCAAGAGATTCGTTAATGGGCGAGCGTTGCTCATACCACTAATGCCCATTTTTCAGAGGATAGTATTGTGGAAATATTTAAGATGCACTAATAATGAGTGTTGATAATTAAGACGAACTATAAAAATATTAGGGGTTTGAGCCTAACTCAACTCCAAAAGTTAGCTTATGAGGTAAGGATTGACCAAATTATTATAAATTAGACCACATCCAAATATTTAATGAATATGGGATTGTGACATCCCGATATTTATACATAAGTCTAACAACTATATAAAAATCAGTTCTTATGATATACATGCATGATTAATTAGATTTCATATTTTATCTGCATATTTTATATGATCCTTATTTTATATGTGAATTATGCTTATTATATTAGAATCGAATTTATGATTTATATAACTCAAATTTTCGAATTTATATGAATATATTATATAATAGGTCATGTTTTATCACACACACACACACACACACACACACATATATATATATATACTTATCGAAAAATATCATTTTCTTCTAATAAATGTTCTTAAATGCTAAGATTTTGATTCTTGATAAACATAACAAATTGCATAACTACAAAAATATCTTATCCTATCTTATCTTATCTTATGCATTTATTATAAATTGACATTATAAAATAAAAATCCTACTTTTTCCCCTAAACTCTATAAAAATGGGCCATTGTTTTCCACTATTAGAAAAAACAATTTTAGCCACAGATTTAGCCACGGATTTAGGAAAAAAAATCCGTGGCTAAATAAAATAGTCACTGATTAACCACGAATAAAATCTGTGGGTAAAAGTGGCGTCGCTAAATTGGCCACAAATTAGCCACGGTCAGGCCGTGACTAAATTTGGCCACTTAATCTTGATATGGCTAATTTTTAAAAAAGAAATAATTAAAAAAATAAATAAACAAACAACCCCAACCCCACCCTTGCCCTCCCCCTAGATCCCCGCCCCCCACCATGACCCCAAAGAGCCATATTCATAACTGTAATATTTGTTGCACTCCATGGGATTTGAACCATGGACCTCGTGGATGTAATTGTGACATCAAATCACTAAGCCACTTGACATTTTTGGTTGTAAAGTGATTTGTTTTATACTAAACATATATCTATATTATATTTTAAATGTAAATTATCTAAATAAATTTCATTAATTTTATCTACTTTTATAATTTATTAGTTTTACTAATTTTTGATTTATTAACCAATTGTTATTTTTTATTTCAAATATTTAGGTAAAATATTTATTTCAACAATTTCAAATACTAAATTTATTTTTCTATTGACTAAAATGAATAATAATCCTAAATCAATTTAAATACATAAATCAAATATTTGAATTTATTTTATTGAATTAGTTAGTTAAATTAATTTTTGTATACAATATCTTGAGTTGAGAAATAATTTTTGACTAGTTAAATCAAACTCGCTCTATTTATTTATTTATTTATTTATTTATTTTTGTTCATAAATGTATTCAAGTATAGCTCTAACTTTATATTGTGGGATAACTATCATAATTTAATGAAATCATTTATTTTGAGAATCGGAGGAGTTGTAGCGATATTTAATCTTATATTACAAATAAATGTTTCATTTTTTACTTCATTGCATGAATATACATCAATTGTAAATATTCTAAAGTATAATTAAGAAAATAATTTTAAACACATAGTTTTATAGCATAAATGTACATTAAGGCCAATAATGATAGGATTGTATTTGAATTGTCACCATTTGGATTAAGTGACGCTCCTATGTGAAAGTTTGGTGACAAGTAAAATCTTGCCATTAAATCATATATAGCGGTCTCATTAATTAAAACAATAATTATTGTCACAAATTGATCATATTGTCATAAAATAAGAGCTGTTATCACTAACTATGTCTAATTAATGATAGGAGAAAAGGTATTCTCATGACGTGATGAACATAATTAATGATAACTTTATTATTATTATTATTATTATTATTATTATTATTATTATTATTATTTTGATAATTGACTACTTTCATACTGTAATTGTATTTTTTGTATTTAATATATTTTTTTCTTGTAGTGAGTGTCAATTTATATCCACCTCTTAAAATAAACATCGATACGTTATCACTACAAGAAAAAGTAATATTACTAATAAAATATAAAAGGGGCAATATAAAAATTATTGCCAATATTTATATTAAGTGAACATATTTTCTATTTTGTTACTAATTAAATTTATTTAATGACAACAATTTTTATCACTACTAAAAAAACTGTTTTTAGTGACCGAATTTTGTGACCGAACACATTCAGTCACAAAAAATGGAGAGTTGTGACCGCTTTTGTGACCGATTTCAGAAAAGAATGAAAATATTTTTGTGACTAACAAATCGGTCACTAAAATGCAAATATCGGTCACAAAAAAAAATTTATAATTTACTAATATTTAAATTACTGTAGATTTTAAAAAAAATTATCAAAAAGAAAATTAATTAATGTTATAACAGATTTGTGACCGATTTTTCGGTCACAATTTACAAGCTCTTTGAGGCAAAATTGTGATCGAAAAATCGGTCACAAAATACTAGCATCTTGGGAAGAAATTGTGACCGATTTTTCGGTCACAATTTACAAGCTCTTTGAGGCAAAATTGTGACCGATTTTTTGGTCACAATTCCAAGCTCTTTGAGGCAAAATTGTGACCGAAAAATCGGTCACAAAATACTAGCATCTTGGGAAGAAATTGTGACCGATTTTTCGATCACAATTTACTAGGTCTTTGAGGCAAAATTGTGACCGATTTTTCGGTCACAATTTCCGAGCTCTTTGAGGCAAAATTGTGACCGAAAAATCGGTCACAAAATACTAGCATCTTGGGAAGAAATTGTGACCGATTTTTTGGTCACAATTTCCAAGCTCTTTGAGGCAAAATTGTGACCGAAAAATCGGTCACAAAATACCAGCATCTTGGGAAGAAATTGTGACCGATTTTTCGGTCACAATTTACTAGCTCTTTGAGGCAAAATTGTGACCGAAAAATCGGTCACAAAATACTAGCATTTTGGGAAGAAATTGTGACCGATTTTTTACTAGCTCTTTGAGGCAAAATTGTGACCGAAAAATCGGTCACAAAATACTAGCATCTTGGGAAGAATTTGTGACCGATTTTTCGGTCACAATTTACTAGCTCTTTGAGGCAAAATTGTGACCAATTTTTCGGTCACAATTTCCAAGCTCTTTGAGGAAAAATTTAGATAAATTGTACAATTAAATAGTGTAATTGATATGTTTAACTGGAAGGCATTGAATTGAGTAATTAATCTAAGCAAATTGTGGAATTTGAGTAATTATAACAATTGAATTACAAGCAATGAATATCTAAACAATGAAGTTGAGGGGAATTTTGTAATTAGTTCAATTGAATTGGAGAAATTAAATAAATTGGTCAACTGAATTGAGTAATTGATTTGTTTGACTGATAGGAATTAAGTAATTAAGATAATTAAATTGTGGAATTTGAGTATTTGGACCAACTGAGTTAGGAATAATGTGACTAATCAATCCAATGAAATTGGGGGAAATTTCATTGTTGGCACAATTGATTTGGAGATATTGAATAATAATTTGTCCAATTAAATTGAGAAGATTGAGTAATTAATATATTTGAATAAAGGGAATTGAGTAATTAATCTAATTGAGTAGGGAGAACTGAATAATTAGTTCAATTGTATTGTTGAAACTAAATAATTAATCCAATTTATTTGAAGAATTGAGTAATTAATCCCACTAATAAAGAGAGATAACCAAATAATTAGTCAAATTGAATTAAGGAGATTGAATAATTAACATAATTAAGTAAATAATAATCTGAAAATTTAACAAGTATTTTAAATATATACATATAGAAAATATAAAAAATTAACTTGACAAAAATAATATTAAATATTTTAAATTAATAGTATTTAAAATATTTGAATAAATCATGTATTATTTGTTGAGATTATTGATACAAATTTTCAATTTTTTAATTTAAGATTTCGTTTTGCATTAAGTAAAATGCAATCTATATATATATATATATGTATGTATGTATGTATGTATTGTATATGATAGAGAAACTGCTACAAAAGTTATTGGATCACTTTTGTTCAAATTTTACTAGTGAAACTTTTATTAATTAATTATATCAATACATTCTAATTAAACTGCTACAAAAGTTATTGTATATTAATTAATTATATCAATACATTCTAATTAAGAACAAATTATTACATTAATCATTATTAATTTTCAAATACAGATAAACATTAATTTAAGCAAATTGATTGAATTGGAAAAATGATTAATTGTTCAATTAAATTAAGAAATCGAATAATTAGTTGAACCTAGATGTGGAATTGAGTTTGGTTTCAGTTGAAAATTCAAAAACTTTCCACAAAACACAAAATTCAAAAAAGATGTTTCTCTAAATATCTTCCCTCAAACCAAAAATATGAAAATATTTCTCTAAAGTTTGGTTTCGTGATAATTCACAAATAAGAATTTATGCAGAAATAAAATAAAATTTTTGATAAAGTCAAGATAAATATTGTAGAATTAGTAAAACTACTAAATTTACAAAAATTGACAAAATTTTAATGAAATTTATTTAGATAATTTAAAATTTGAATATCGCACAAATATAATTTAAATTGATTGATTAAAATTTTGTGACCGAAATTTCGGTCACAAAATGAAATAAATAGTGACCGAAATTTCGGTCACAAAATGAAATAAATTTAAATTGATTGATTAAAATTTTGTGACCGAAATTTCAGTCACAAAATGAAAGGTATAGTGAGACTGAAATTTCGGTCACAGATGGAATCAAATTGTGACCGAAATATCGGTCACTATTCCCTTCATTTTGTGACCGAAATTTCGGTCACTATTTATTTCATTGTGTGACCGAAATTTCGATCACAAATTCGGTCACAAAATAGTCGGTCACAGCTTCAGTCATAAAAAAACTGTGACCAAGGTTTTCGTGACCGATTTATTCGGTCACAGATTCGGTCACAAAACTATTTTTGTGACCGATTTAAGCAAAAATCGGTCACAAAAAACAATTTTTCTAGTAGTGTATTTTTTCAACAATATCACTAAATATTGACAATAATTGGTGCTTTAATTGTTACCACTGATAATTAGTGATACATCTATGGTGATAACTTGATGACAAAAAAAATTGTCACTGTGATTTTATGACAAAATTTCATGATCACAAACAGTAGGTGTGTAACTATTTGTCATTGGTGATAACCTAGACACTATATTGTCACTAAGTAACATATTTTGTGACAAGATATTTTTTTGTGATTGAATGTGTATAATGAGTGACAACTTTTTCATTGTCATTTGTCATATTGTCACAAATTCACCTATTCTCTTGTAGTGTATTTTAAGGCACTAAGACTATGAAATTTGAATACAAATTTCAGAAAATATATAGATATTTGTCTATTTTTATGATAATTGGCTAGTTTACTATTAGTAGTTATTAATTATTGAATAAAAACTACATACTCTTATTCTTGCAAATGACATTTTTGATGGAATTTTTATGATAAATGTATACGTAATACTTTTTTCTTTTCTTAATTTAAGGAAAAATAAAAAATAATGTTTATTTGACTGCACAAAAGGAGCCACATTATATATAGGGATAATTACTCCGACTACTCCTGAGTTTAGGCAAAATTACAAATAACACCCCCTTGTATCGATTTTTACCAATAACCCCCTATATTTTGTATCCGTCTTACAATTTCCACCTTCTGTTAAGTTGACTAACAGTCAATGTCTGTATGCTAAGTTGAACTACCGAAATTACCCTTTTGAAGGCGAAAAAGCTATTTATACAAATATTAATTGATTGATTCACCCTTGAGGGTGTTATGATAAATAATGTTGTTGGCAGAGGTTTTGCATTGTAATTGTGTAAAATATGAGGGTGTTTAATGTAATATTTATCATATATTATCAAAATAGCCATTGTATCCAAATTTTAGCATGCATGGGAACTTTCCAGCTAAATTTATATGCCTGATTACACCATAAGTTACAAAACTTTACAAAAATAAATAGTGCTCAAAAGCATGATAATTATCAATATGCATTACAACGTCAAATGTGCTCAAAAGCACTCGACAAAAGATTTACCCTAGTCCCAATATACAACATCAACCATAACCAAATGTGTTCAAAATCATAACATACACTTTCATTACTTAATTTTTCAAAAAATCCATTACATATAGTATCAACCATAACCAAATTTTCCAAAAAAATCATCCATAAGTTCAAATTTGTCCTTCCGGTGGAGGGGCTGAAGATGAAGGTCTGTCTTGTAGTTTCTTAGACCTTATCTCCCTTTGGTGATCATTTGATGGCACCAAAATAGGTTGGGATGAAGTCCCTTCTTGCCGTTTGTCCACTCCGAGAATCCTATTTCTTGCTACCCAGGATGCTCTCCTTCCACTTCGTCTTGCTTCCATTCCTTCTTTAGGCCTTGGTATAATGCTTTTGTTTCTCAATTTTTTGGAAGTAGTGGGAACTTCTGAGTTAACAGTCCTGACACTTGTTTGGGATGATGGCATTGTCTCTTTCTGCCAAAAACATGGAGCCAAAAAAATCACAAACATTTTAAGGAACAATATTGACAAACATTTTAAGGCATAAACTAACAAAAATAACATAACATACCTCCATTGATTGGATACTTCTTGCTTGGTCAGACTGCTTAGACCTCTTATTCTTGAATGTTTCAGAAGCTAGTGATGAGCCAATATTCCTCTTTATTGAATGTATTGATGCAACAGATTGTCCATTATCACCCTTGTTACAAAAGGGAAAAAAAAACAATACATAAATATGGATTGAGAAATAAATACAAAAACATAAAGAAAACAGTGAGGTAATGCATTTACCTTCTCACAAGTCCTATTGTTATGACCAAAGCCATTGCACTTTTTACACCTAACTGACCCTGATCTCTTTGAAGGGGCAGGTTCTCTAGCTTCCCTTCTTCTTGCCTTTTTAGGCCTTTTTGGCAGCCTCTTTCTCAATGGAGGATTTAAATTAGTGGGTTGCACATTCAAGTCTTTAGGCCAAAAGCTTTGACCAAGAATAGGATGTATCATCCTATTGTAGACCTTCTTGTAATTCTTTATGGAGAATATTTGGTGCACAAAATCTTCTAATTTGGATCTCCTATAATTAATGGCAGCAATAGCATGTCTACAAGGAATCCCCATTAGCCCCCAAACCCCACAAGTGCATGACCTAACCAAAACATCAACAACAAAAGGACTCTCTTTATTCCTCACTTCATACATCCCTTATCAGCCACTTGCAAATGACATTTCCTACTCTCTTTCCTCACATTATTCAATACTTTCAATGCAAATAGTGTTATTGGTGATTTTCATTTTTTTGATAGGGTTGCCCTCCTTTGAATAAAGTCTATCATGTTAGACCTTATGCCATCCATAAGAGTTAGTATGAGTTTACCCCTCAAATCACCCACGCAAGCGTTAAAGGACTCAGAAATGTTATTTGTTATGTGATCATTTTTTATGTGTGTGCCAAAAGCATGCCTAGACCACTGATTTGCAGGTATGTTACACAACCACTCATATGCAGATTCATTGAATTATCTGATTTTTTCCATGGCAAAATTGTAATTTCTAATGTTGTATGCCCTAGAGGCTGCCCAAAAATAAGATTTTAGAGTTGTACCAAAATAGTGGAGCCTGAAATTAGCAAAGAACAACTTATGAACAGTAAAAAAAAAACAGCTTATGAACAGTAAAAAAAACAGCTTATGAAATGTTAAAAAAATAGCTTATTACCTTTTGTCTATCTGATATAAAGGTCCAAGGTGCATTATGTGAGAAACGTCCCACCATTACGGAAAAATTCTCAAAGAAAAACATCCAACTTCCTTGCATTAGATTCAATCACTGCAAAAGCTAAAGGAAACAAACCATTGTTTGTATCCATCCTATTGCACACAATAACACTCCCCCACATGGCCCCCTTAAGGTGACGACCACCAAAACCTAAAAAAGGACTACAACCTTCAACAAAACCATCTCTAAGTGCTTTCAAACCTAAAAGAACCTCTTAAATGAAGGTGCTATACTTATACTAGGCCCCCCATCCTCATCCTCACCAACATCACACTATAAAGTCACCACACTACCCTCATTAGTTAATAATATCATCTTTGCATAATAAGGCAAAAGACAATATAACTCATTATGACTACCTTCTACAGATTCCATAGCTATTTTTGAAGCCTTATAGACTTGCATATAAGGAGGATCTACCCCAAACTTACCCAATTCACTCCTAATCCTATTGATCTTCATGTCTAGATTTTCCCTCAAAACATCAACTAACTTAGATGACCATCTAGAAGTAACATCTTTTTTACTATCTTCTCTCACACATGTGTGCAGGTAATTGTATATTTTAATTTTAAGAATAACCCCATCACTCATCACTGATGCATGGATTCTCCAAGGACATCCTGCATGCCCACACACACAAGTTACCTTAGTCTTCTTATTTTTTTTCCTAACCAATGAAAACCCCTCTTAAACAGCAAACTCTTCTAGTTTCTCCATAAACTCATAAACATGCTTAAAAGACTGCCCCACTCTAAGTACTAATCTTCTAACACTTTCATGATACAACATAGGTTCACCCACATTGAACCCCTAAGTGGATCATTTGGTAATTCATCATCTGATTCATTAAAACTCTAAAAGTGATCATCATTGTGATAGTCAGACAAAACATGGTGATCTTCATCAACTAGTTGGTATTCCTCACTGCCCTCCTCATTCTCACCCTTCCAGGACTACCCTACTCATTCTCACCCTCCCCATGACTGCCCTCATCACTTCCCCCTTTACTGCCCCATTCACCTTCACTGCCACCCTCACTGCCCCATTTACCTTCACTGCCCACTCCCTCATCAATGCCCCCTCATTGATCTTGGCCTACATGCTCAATATACACATCAAATTTTTCATACAAACTATTCCTATCAAACATAACCAACAAATCAGAATCATTACAATCTGACATCTTTTCATTACACCCATACACACTACTAGTTACATTAATTACATTATCTTGTCCTAAGTTAAATAAACCCTTAACATCCTCAATAAAATCTTTATAATTGTACACATCCCTATCAATATTAGGTAATTCCTCACATTTTTTACCATAATGAACCACAAAAACCCTAGGTATGTAAAAATTGCATGAGTTTGATCGACTCACTTTAATGTAGCAAATCCTTTTCTTGAAGTCTTCCTGGAATGCCCTTTTCCCGTTCAGCTACTCCTCGTTGGTGTTCAGGTGCCGGCTAAACCACCAAGATGGCACTAAGATGAAAGGTTTTAGGGTTTTCTCTCAAGGGTTATGTTTTCGTCTCTTGCTTCTCTCTCTCTGTCTCTGTCTCTCTCTCTCTCTCTCTTATCTGATGAAAATGAGCGCCAAACCAAGTAGCTTGCCAAAAATATCACCCAAGGGTATTTCGATCATTTCAACCATACCCATATTTTTCTATTTTTTTTTAAACAAAAAATATTAGAAAGTGCAAGGGGCAAAATATATATTACATTGCTTTAGTCCATTTTTGTAAAACGGACACAAAATATAGGGGGTTATTGGTAAAAATCGATACAAGGGGGTGTTATTTGTAATTTTGTCTAAATTCAGGGGTAGTGGGAGTAATTATTCCTTCTATATATTGATATCATCGTTCTTGCTTGGATACCTAATTGTTATTGAATGTACGTACGGTTTACGTATTTTCAGGACAAAGAGTAATATTTTTTTTAATTTCTCTGTAAATCTTTTTCATCGATTAAGACAAAGAAAAGAAATATTAAAATCAATATATATATATATATATATATATGTGTGTGTGTGTGTGAAAGGAACCTCAAGCGGCTTATTTGTCTAGGATAAGGCAACCCCACTTACATAGAGTTGATTCTAAATTCGTCAAACACGATACAATTTGCAAATTGCAAGCATGTGATTACATTCTAATACAAATACAAACAGATAACTTTTTTCTTAAAAGCAAATAAAAAATATTGAAATAATGGGGTTGATTGAGATTGCAAATCTAATCACCATTATCTATGCATTTGTTAAATCTTTGAGGAAGTTTCCACTTCCCCTTCGTATCAACAACTAATTATTAGAATTAATTAATCTCTCTTCTTAATTAGTTAGTCTTTAAATGAATAGGAGCATGCAGCCAAAAGGCTATATAAATATATATTATGTTGGTGCAAATCTTGCACATACAGCTCATTCATGTCCCCTCTATATCTGCACAAAGATAGATATTATTCTCTTAACCCTGTTTGGTTACAAGTGATAACCTAGTAGGAAGGGTTGATATAATAAGGAAAAAACTTTATTCTCTGAATTATGTTTGTTTTTACATTTGTTTATATATATATTACCTACTGAAACTTGTTTTCGATCCAAAAGCTCATCGAAATCGATCCAAAAGCTCATCGAAAAATAGAAGATATTAGATGAGCAAACACCCTCTCCGCCCCTAGCAAATAAATAGTCCCAAGTCCCTTTTTGGATGAGTTTTTGGGTTGTAAATACGTTCCAATGGATAAAGTGTAAAAATAATAGTCTATATGGCATAACGTAACAAAAAAAATTACGTCTTATTTGCAATGAACTTTTTTTGATACGAAAAATTATAAATACCCATTATAACTAGTTTGGTTTTGTGTTTATAAATAACTACCTAACAGCAACTGGAGCTTGTAAATCAGAAGTGAAAAACATTAAGGGGTCTTTGTAATTCATCTTACTATAAGGAGTTTTGTGAAAACAAACTAATTTTTTGTTTTTTTAACCTAGCAATTTCCTCCACGTGCTTTTCAGGATGGGCAAAAATATGAAAAATAAAAACAAAGTATTTTCTTAGAAAGAATAAAGGTTAGATAAGTTTTTCATATTTTTAAGGGCAAATCTCATACATGGTCCCTGAAGTTTAAGTTTAGTAACACTTTAGTTTTTAATGTCTGAAATTTAATCCCTAATGTTTAAATTTAATTTTAATGTTGTCCTTCTCTTAATTTTCCGGTATGTCTTGGCCAGAATTGAAGGGCAAAATTGTCAAATTTATGTTTCCAATTGCAGTTTAGTCTCTCAAAATAAGGTTTTGGGCTTAATTATCAATTTAAGTATATTTATTGCCACTTTGGTCTATCAAAATCAATTTTTAGCTTTGAAAAAATCTATAAAATATATTGAAATTTTTTACAATTGCAACGAAAATTTTTTATAATAAGAATGTTATTAATTAATATAATAAGTAAAAAGTTGTTTTACGACTAGGGATAAGTTTTATATTATCTTTTTTATAGTTAAAAATTGGTATTTAAGGACTAAAGTGACAATAGGTATACTTAAATTGATAACTAAAGTCCATTTTTTTTAGGGACTAAAGTGCAACTTAAAATATTAATTTGACAGTTTTTCTCTTCATTTCCGGCCAAAACATATTGAAAAATTGAGGGACCATATTCGAAATTAAATCTAAACGTTAGGGGTTAAAATATTTCTTTTTAAACATTAAATGCTAAAATGCTACTAAATCTAAACTTTAGGAACTATTTCGTGGAATTTGCCCTACTTTTAAAATAGATGAACATTGTTCCTCTTGTGTAATGAGCTTTTTTGCACTATTTTAAAAAACACGAGAAACTCATTTGACCTTTATTTTTTTTAAACGGGAGTTTTTACTATTTCTGAAAAGTACAGGGGTTAAGTTGGATCTAATCCTTCTCGCATCGCTCCACTTTAAGAAAGGTTGAAATCTCCACATCTACTTTTGAGGACTCGCTTCGAAAGCTTGTTTGTCTTGTATTATTTGATTATGAGTTTAAGGGTGTGCGCAAATATTTTTGTTTTTGAAGAAATTAAAGTTTAGTAATTAGAAATTGTAAAAAACAATCTGAATATTGCTTTCAACTTTTAGTTTATTATATTTTATTTTTATTTTTATTTTTATTTTTATTTTTATTTTGTCAATAAAAATAGAAAAACAAAATATTCATTGTCTGCTTTTTACCGACAAAAGCACGTAAGCCCTTTTTTTTTTTTTTTTTGTTTTCATTTGCAAACACCCACTAAGAGAGTATATTATAAGTTGTTAAGAGCATTTAACAGAGTAAAATTGTCATGCGAAAATGTGAACGCATAAAATGTCATGATTTTATAAGGAACTTATCTTATTCCAACAGTTCTTGATTTAATTTTTGATTAAAACTCTTTATAAGTTTTAAAAATATATTTCAGGGGCATAAGAGTGAAAATATTTATCACAAAAAATCAAATTTCATCACAAAGAAATTTTGTGACAAAAAAAACTCGTCACAATTTCCTCACAAATCCCCCTCGCATAAGGTTATTGTGAGGAATTTTTTGTTTCGTCATAAAAAACATATGTGACGAATTGCTTTTTCCTCACAAAAAATATATTGGACACTTTATTTTTATGCTCTGGATGGATTCGAACCCCAACCTCGGCTGACCCCTTCGAACCCCAACCTCGGCTGACCCCTACTCCCTCCAAATGATGCGGCTCTCTAGCGACTCCAAAGGGATTCGAACCATCGACCTTGTGTATGTTTCAATGAAGTGCAACCACTATACCCATTGCAATTTTTTTGATGATTTGGTTATTTTATTATTCTTATTTATTTGTTATCTTAATTTATTAATTTTAATTAATTTATTAATTAATTATGTATTGATTAAATAAATTCAAATTATTACAAGTTTTGTTAGATAAAACACGTACTATACCCATATAGTACCCGTATGTATGAATAATTAAAAAATACTTTTATTTTTCATACATATTTTGAACTCAATGAATAATATTTGTACTTTTAATATGACATGTTTAATACTTGATGAAATAATACTTCATTTCATGAAAATTTATTATATTCATTTTTTAAATTTTATAATATATAAAAAATATTTATTGGTGTAATATATCAAAATTTGTTATAATTATTAATTGAATATCATATAAAAAAACAAATTTGTAATATTTCATAAAAATATTAATTATTATATGAATAATTATATATAATATGTGATGATTATAAATTAAATAATTTAATTATTCATCTTTAAATAATCTTTTTTTTTATATAAATTACAAAAAAGCATAATTTATTTGAACATAATATTAAAATAAGCTGTATTTTTACTCTTGAATATTTTAATAAATCGTATAATAGTTGTTTGCGTATTATTGAGCCAATTTCCTACCTTAACTTTTGAAAAATAATTATAATATGTACACGTACATGTTGAAAGCCAAATATTACTTGTCCAGTATTTAACTAACTAAGATTATAAATGATAGATGATCATTATTATGAGCGACTATATATATATATATATATATCAAATTATGAGAACAAATTTTATTAACTTTTGTATTTTTTAAATTTATTTTTTTATTAATTTTTGATTTTTTAATCACTATAGAACTGAAAATGTCAAAATTATAAACAAAATTGTATTTGGGGTTTCTTTCGATTCATTTGAATTTTTTGCGACATCATGCAAAATATTCATTTGATATTTTTTGAGAAATTCTTTTATAACATTCATTCATTTAATTTTTTTTTAGGAAATTAGGAAAAATATTAATTAGATATTTTGTGAGGAATTTTTTTTTTTAACATCATGTTGTTAACTTCTTGTGAGGAAAAAAAAAATTCTTTTTTGTGATGAAAATTATATTTCCTCACATTAGTCATAGTTATTGTGAGGAAACTTCAATTTGTTTTAAAAAACACAATTTAATGTGAGGAAATTATAATTCGTCACATTATCGTATGTTCATGTGACCAAATCAAATTTCCTCACAAATATTTTGCCACAAAAAATACATTTTTTTGTAGTGACTATGTAAATTTGATTAATTTCTTGTTGCTTATACATAAGCAATTGCCCATGAGATTTAGAAGATGTTTGACCTAGCATATAAGCTTCTCGAAATATTTTATAAGACACTTAAATACCTACAAAATATTTCAAATAAACTTACCAAACATGATCGTCTTGAAGTTGAAACTTAAAATTATAAGGCCATGATTTTGAATCTTATGAAAGTGTGAATTTTCATCTACTCTAATGTTAGTTCATAATATTGGTTAGTCTATCGAAAATTATTGTAATCCGATGTTGATTGATTGGTAATTGTTATAGCGGATGATTGTATTTATTTGTGATATGATGATAGTGTAATTGAATTACTAAAAGGTATATACTACTAATTTAATAGATAATTAAATAAGTAACGTATAAGATATTTCAAATAAGCTTGTCAAACACTGCCTTAAAGTAGAAACCTAAAACTGTCAGGTCTTGGTTTTGAATCTTAGTCAAGTGTGAGTTTTTATCTACTCCATATATATATATATATATATATATACATATATATTCTAATAAAATTTATTTGAAATACCCTATAGATATTTTATAAATGTTTTTCCAATATAATTCACTTGCCACAAACACACACCCCCAAGGGAAAAGAAGAGTGGAAAAGAGACCTCATTGGTGTCAAGTTCAAGCCTCCACCACGGCTTATTTACTCTAATATTAGTTCATAATATTGGTTAGTCTATTGAAAATTATTGTAATCTGATGTTGATTGATTGGTAATTGTTATAGCTGCTGATTATATTTATTTGTGATATGATGATAATGTAATTGATTTACTAAAAAATATACACTATTAATTTAATAAATAATTAAATATTAAAGAAAATATACTATGTATCTTGGGGAAGCAGGCCCAAAAAAAGAAATGACATTGGAGGCCAGTGCACTGTATCTTATGATTACCTTGAATGGGCCTATTTGATATTCTACTAGTCCATGAATAATAGTGCCATGTATTGGACCTATTCAGGCCCAATATTTGATTGATATTCTGCAACCTCACTTTGATGCTAATTAGTCTAGCCCAATTCAATATTAGAATATGTACAATAAAAGAAAAAAGAATTCTCATAAATTTATTTAAACGATAATTTAAATTCACTATAAGAAATCACCCATTCGCTAACCAAAAATTTGAGACTGAGAAATTGTTTCATAGATAAAAGATATTTTGTGATGAATTTTGATGGAATTTAATGTAAACATAACTAAAATAACAATTAATAATAAAATATTTACTAACAGATTTGTGATGCATTAGGTGTGTCGTAGAATTATATATGTTCTATAATGGATTTCACTACATTTGCAATAGATTGTTTTGATAGTAAAAGAGTATATTCTAAGTAATTTTTTTGATCGTATTTAATTGAGGTATATGCCAAGGTTTAAGTGAAAAATCTCAGGGTCGAACTGAAATTTCAATACGCGAAAAATGCATACTAAATATCAAATCAAAATTTTCGGTTCGATTCAATACGTACCAAAATAATTTTTGGTTTGGTTTGGTTTGGTTTCGTTTTGTGCCGAGTTACTGAAGTTTCATAATATATATAAAAGAAAACATGTTTTTGGTGGAAACGATTATCTTACATGTAGTCATATTTGCTAATATATATATATATATATATAATCGATATTCGATTTGGCAAAACTAAAACCAACCTCAATACCAACAATTTTAAAAAATATTACCAAAATTTCAATTTCGATATGTTTCGATCGATTTATTGAACTGTGCGCACACCCCTAATTTAGAGTATTCAAACTTAGATCAGACAAATGTAATCATAAGATTATGTTGCATTATGTAATTAATAATTTTTTTTTATTTACGTTGTTACTTAATTTTTCTCATTATATATATTCCTTCCATTCCACGATAAATGTCATTTTATAAGAAATATTTTTTTGTCTTATAATATATGTCTTTCTCATATTCCAAGAGGGAATTCATTAGTATTTTCTTAATATACTCTTAAACTCTAATTAATATCTTTTGTAAATTCTTAAAAAAATTCCAACAACTTATTAATTATGGAGGTATATTTTAGTCAAATTAATTTATAATTAATGTTGTTAATCCATTTTCTTAATTTTTATGGAATAATCTTAATCGATAGTTATTATGGGACGGAGGGAGTATACTATAGTGAAAAGTTTTTTTTTTCTTTTTCTTTTCAATATTACGTTGTCGTAGATAATTGATGATTGTTATGATATGTTGAACATTTATAATTTTTATACGCTCAAAGTTATGTTGTACATTAATTAAACCTGGAAATCAATAAATATATGATACTATTTGCACATTAATTTCTTATCCAAAGTAGTTTTTGGCATGAAAGTATTAACTAACTGCATGAAGACAAAATGCATTTAAAGGTTCAGCTCAAAATTTTCAATTCTAACGGATGTTTCCTTAATTTTTTTTGAGGGAAAATTAAAATTTTAGTATGGTATGTTACACATATTTTTAATTCAAGACTTCAATCTTTTTCATTTTAATTTTTGGACTTGAATTTAACCATGTTTGATATACTTAAAGCTTTTTGCCCTGAATTGCTAGGTTGGGTCGGCAATGGGACAAATTCAGCTGGAATTATTTTGTTGTTCCAATAGTTCTTTTACAACTCTCTTTGATGTTCCATAATATTAGTCATGTTAGAGATTTTTTTTGTCCCATAATATTTGTCACTTTGAAGATTTCAAGAAAGTATTAATTTTTTCCCCCAAATGTACGGTCATTTATTGTTTTTAATGAAATTTGATGAGGTATGAGGAGGATTTAGCTAGAAAGAAGGTTATTTATTAGAGTAATTGGTTTGTGTGAAAAAACCTAAGATGACTAATATTATGGGATAGAGGGAGTATTTTGAAATGATGTATCAAGGATATCAACTTATTATGCTGCTGACTACCAATTCGGATCCTCTATTACACAACGGTGCTACATATCCTCTTCCACTCACCCATACACGCCACGTGTATTGGTGAGCGGTTGAAATAAGGAAAGAGAATATTTTAAAAAAAAATTATTTCATAAATTTTTTCTCTTTCCTTATCTCAACCGCTCACCAATACACATGGTGTGTATGGTGAGTAGAGGAGGAGATGTAGCACCGTTGTGTAACAAAGGATCCAAACTGGCTAACTACAAATTCCAAGTGAATTTGTTCAATTTTCAACTAAATCTCACAGTTCGAAGTAAAAAGTCATAAATGTATCAAATATGGTTAAATTCAAGTCTTAAAATTAAAATGAAAAAAAATTAGAGCCCTAAATTCAAAAAGAATACAATATACGGTTCTAAAATTATAATTTTATCATTTTTGACTGTGTGCTATATATACATATATATTGAGTTCATTTAATTATCATCATCTGTCCTAAAATTAAAATATATTGTCCAGCAGTTAGAAAACATTGGCACATGACAAAAGCTAGACAAAAAAGAGACCTTTTCCAATCCGGTATCAGCTAACCTCAAAACTGTTGTTGTTTGATTCCTATGCATTCAGACTATGGGAAAAGTCGCGCTAAGTTCAACTGAGTCTAACATTTGCCATTTTTTAAAATTTGATTTTGACGGGGAGGGGGGAGACCCGAGTTTAGCTGATTTTAGTCGAATATGAATAAATTACAGATTTGAGCTCGAATTTCAAAATAAAATAAACATCAAATAGAAAAGATTCATGAACCCCCTAAAGGAGTCTTATACGAACAGAATTATTAGGTTCAAGTTCAGTTTGAAACCTATACGAATTAAGTTTTAACTTGAATACTTCGAATTGAAACTTGAACTTAATTTTGTATGTCAAGCAAGTTTGTTAGGCTAACGAATTGGCTTTATATCCTAGTTGAAACATGCAGACCATTAGAATTACTTTTTATTAAACAAAAATTAAAAAAACTCATAATGACATAAACATACAACATAGATAAAATAAAGGCATGATTATTCATAAAAAAAACTCTATATTTTTTTTTTTAAATTCAAAAACATTTAAAGAAAATTTTCCATCTAGCTAGCATGGAGTAGTCAAGACAACAATATATGCCCTTTCTTGCAAAAAAAAAAAAAAAATCACCCCCCAAAATATATATCTTACATGTACCCATATTAACTAATCAGCATTAAATTACATTATTGTCACCAAAAAAAAAAAATAACCAAATTAATTAATCCCCACAACAACAAATTAATAAAGTAAATACTATTCATCGCACTCTCAGAAAAAAAATACTAAGTTCTTGACCTGAAGCCCCATCCGGGTTGATCATGTAAAATGACTCCGAATCCTTTGACCCGACAACCCGATCGAACCTGGCCCGTATATACGTCAGCTCCCCCTCCGCCGTCTCCTTCTCGGGCGCCGGCAAAACTCCGGCGCCCATCGACACCCCTCTGAGCAGCTGCATGACATGAACTTCATCATCGCTCATGTTCTTTCTCCTGATCGAATACCCTATTTTCCGGCCATTACAGTATACGGCCCACACGAACTCTTCCAGAAGCTTCTTCTTGTGGGTTTTCGTGTCGGTTTCAAGGGCGATGCGCAGGATATCGGAGGACATCTCCTTGTGGAGGGCGCACGTAAGCATGGGGAGCTCGATGACGAAGAAAGGGGGGCGGTGGGGATCTTCTTGTATGGCGAAGGTGAGCCGGCCTTTCCGGTAGCCGAAGAGGGTCCCTGTGGTGGCTTTGTCGCCTAGGAGGGGCTTCCGGTGGCGGCCGCCGCTGAGGAGGGCCACCATCTTGCAGCCGGTGGTGAGCATGGGGAGGAGTTTGAACATCTTGAAGAGGCCACCGCCACCGCGGGAGGTGGTTTTGGATGGTTTCTTGGCTGGTGGTGGTGGTCGCGGCGGCGGCTGGTGGTGTGGTGGAGGAGGGAGATTAAGGCTGGGTTTTCCATTTGGTGGAATGGGCTAGAACTGAACGGATGGCATTTTTTATTTTTATTATATATATGTATATGTATTATGTATATATATTTTTGGTGGGGTTTTGGGTGTTCTATCGTTTCAATTATGGGGTTTTGGAGGAGAGTGAATTAACTAGCTGGTGTGTGTTGTGTTGCGACAGAGTTTGAAGGACAAATGTGATATAAGTAATGCTATATAGGTTGAAAGATTTTGTGAGAAAAAAAAAATGATGAATAATTTGTTGGTGTTTGCAATCGGAATCTTTTAAAGTGGGGAAGGGGAGGCACCACGGTTCCTAACATGGGCTCCAGGCCGAATTGAGGTAGTTGAGATAGCAATGCTCTTAATGCACACATAATTATTGGTTATATAAAGGATGCAGTTATATACATTCACTAGTATAGATAATTCCTCGCAATTTGATTTTTATCTTATACTTTTTATTATAAATGCACAATAAATATATATTAGGGTTGCGTTTGGTAGAAATTATATGAGGGGATTGCACGAGTATCTAACCTATAATTATATTGGGCGAATTACAATTTACCCCCTGTGAAATGTCAAATGTACATTAAACCTCCTTGTGAAAAATAAAATGGACAAATAACCTCCTCAGATTTTCAAAATTACACTCACTACCTCCTCCCCTTTATTTGATCTTAGAATTTTTGTGTGAAGACAAATTACCCCCATATATAATATATTACTATTTGTGAAACTTAAAAGCAGGAAAAAAACGTTTCTATCCCTTTTCTCTCTACTAAACCCTAGTTCTTAGATTAGTCAAATAATCCACATAATTTCAATAGAAAATTTTGGAGTTCCTTGAAGGTTTTTAAATCTACTTCATGTGAAGATAAAGGAACTCTCTTACAACCCAAATCCAGGTAGGTGGTGTTGTTTGTTTGTCTTACACTCCATTTATTTTATTGACAAATCTGCTGATGGTTTATTTTGACAATGAAAATTGATGTGCTATTCTTATTTATGGAACATGATTTGTAGAGGTTAATTACTTTAGTATGATAGAATTGAAGTGAAGTGGATTAGATCTAGTAACGTTTTTATAACCATTGATTCAATGTACTAGAACCTAATATGTTATTATTTAATACTATTTGTATACTATGAATAATACTATTTACCATTATTGTTATTACTATTATCATAATAATAATTATTATTATTTTCCTAATGGAAATATTAAAAACCATTATTTTGGTTGTATATGACTTTATTTATTTATTTTTATGAGTACATATATGACTTAATTGTTGTTTTAAAGAGGAAAAGAACAAAATTATGCTAATTTTAATTTTCGAAAAGTTATTATTGTGGCACTTAGTCTTATAATTTCTGAATTGGGAGAATTGAGATGCACTCAAGATAATAATGTTGACATATTATATTACTCTCATAAAAATTGTTTTGTCTCTTATGTATTTGGGGAAGAAAGGTAAATTTGACAATATTCGTGCCAAACATGAAACCCGATGCAGAAGATAGGTGCGTGACTTACACCAAACGTTGGAGGGAGTCAAATTGCTCCTTTTTCAAAATCTAAGGGAGGTTATTTGCCATTTTATTTTCACAAGGAGGTTTGATGTACATTTGACATTTTACAGATGGGTAAATTGTAATTCGCCCTAATTATATTTGGTAGAATGTTTTTTCGACTTATTACAAGGTCAGGCCTGATTTTTTGTCCATTAACTTATGTGATAGTCCATCCCACCAGAGGGTAGAATTATAATCCTATTGATTTCGGATTAAACTAATAAGAGTTATAATTTATTGTATTACCCTTAAATTTATGTGGTGGAGCCTAAATTTAAGGTCTTTCTATGATTTGCTTCTAATTAATACTATAGAAAACTAACCAAATGTTCTATGAAGATATCTTACGAATAATATTTGTCACCAAACAGATTAATATATGTAATGAATTGACAATAGATAATTTGTGGCATATGTGTCCTATGCTTTTGTTATCACATGCCAATCTATACTATTGCCAAACGTATTTAAGAGTATAATTACTTTATTGAGGTGTAAGATGAGTCAAGAGCCTATTGAATCGGCTTGATTGGATCTCAAACTCAAATATAGTTGTTCAAATAGTTTACGAGCCACATTGCTAGTTTTTACTGTTAAGCTTCTAAATATTGTTATATTTATTATATATTATTTGATAAAATAAAGCAAAATTTGTTAATGATTATATATATTCATATTAAATTAGATATTATTCATTAAAACTAAATAAAAATATATCATCTAACTAACATTATTAATATTTATATAAGATACTGATGTGTTCTAAAAATGGATGGAGTTGCAGTTGATGACAACTAGGTCGAGGAGATGAAGAATATTTCAGAAGGCTTTCTACAAAAGGGGCTAACATATGTAATTAATCAACTGGGATTGGCCTCAATTAAAGCTATCCAATGCTTAAATTAATGAGTGAAGAATTTGACAGAAGTTTGAAAGAATTAATGAAATTGCGATCCTCAGCCCGTTGAATACCAAGTTTATGTATAAGAAAAAAGTCTCACGCACTAGCATGTTACCATGTAGAATTGACCACTAGATGGTTTTTTAAGCTATCATGATCGCGACGTAGGTAGAAATGACACTTTTATGGCTGAGGAAATAGCCTAACTAGGGCTTAGGTGGTAACGATCTCCACATTGAATGCGGATTTGATGTCAAAGTCATAAGAAAGTGTTTGCGATTGTTTTTGTTTTTGAAAAAGTTAAGAATTTTTGAAAAATTGAAAAATTTTAAGTAGTAAAAGTTGATAGTGTTTGAAAATAAAAGTAAAAATCAATTAAAAATTGATAGTAAAAGTGTGGAGTATTTGAAAATAAAAATGAAAAACAATCAAAATTCGTAGGTAATAACTCAAAAAGTTCAATTTATTTACAAAAATACCAAGAAGAGCTTTTAAGCTGTTAAAAAATAGCAAACTCCCAACTTCACAGCTCTTTTTTTTTAAATTTAATTTAAATAGAAATTATAAAAATAAAACACTTAAAATAATTTTGTTGGAGTTAAAAGTAACAAATTACTTTTTTCTAACCAGTTGCAATCACCTCCTAAGTATTGATTTGATTGTGTTGTAACCAATGTTTTCAAAACCGGACCGGACCGGCCGGTCCGACCGGTTCGACCGGTGACCGGTGCCTGGTCCGGTCCGAATCTCACTCCAAAACCGGGAGTGAATCGGTCCGCCGAGAACCGGCAAAAACCGGTTAAAAACCGGTCGAACCGGTCCCGGTTTATGAACCGGATCGGCGGGCCACAATTTTTTTTTTTTTAATGGAATTTTTGCTGTTCTTCTGCTTGCAAAAGAATGTCTCGCCCTTGGTGGTGTTGCTCACGGTTGAAGGAGAATCAGAGAGCCACGCTTTCAGATGTGAGCACTCATAGCTGCCGGCGTTGTTGCTCGCGGTCGAAGGAGACGGTGGCTACGAGGTCCGCCACCACCGACACGGAAGCTGTGCTGCTGATCAACTTTGACTTGAGATTTACAGATGTGGCTTGAGATTTTGTTGGAAAAAAAAATGGAAGAAGAAGATGGAAGAAATCTGGGTATTGATTGAGATTTGATCGGGACAAAAAACGAAGCAGATGGATGGAAGAAATATGGGTATTGATTGAGATTTACTGAGAAAAAAAATGGAAGAAGAAGATGGACGAAAACTGGGTTTTGGAGAGAGAGAGACATGAGTAGAGAGAGAATGTTTTTTGTGTTATGAAGAGAGAGAGAGAGAGAAGTAGAGAGAGAAATTTTTTTGGTTAGATTTTTGTTTGTTGTTACAGTGAACTTTTGGAGTGTTTTCTTTAACATCAACACTTACAAGCATGTGTGGGAGTGTTACATTTTTTATTAAAGTATTTTGTATTTTATAATGATTTTTTATACACACAATATTTTTTCATAATTATTTTGTTGGGGAAAGAGATGGAAATTATTTTGCTAACACCTGATTTAACTGTATAAAATTTTAATTTTTTATTGATGCTATACTTTCATGCATAGAATGAGTTATTATTATTATTATTATTATTATTATTATTGGGTTTTTTTCTAATTTTTTATGTATTTATAATTTTTTTATATAAAAAATTAATTTAATAATTATTACATATTTATGACGTCACACCGGTTGAACCGGTGGTTGAACCGATCGAACCGGTTGAACCGGTAACCAGTAAGGCCGCCGGTTCTATGTCCGGTCCGGTTTTCAGAACATTGGTTGTAACAAGTATGTTGTCGGATATCTAATAAAAATCTATGCACACCCATCGAGATGTGTGGTGACCAAGGGAGAAGGGACTCTCTGATTTGTTCGAGGCCCTCGATAACCATTGAAGGGTCCTAGCCTCCTAGGTTTCAGGACTCTCAAGATCATTATGCCTTTGAAGCTCTCAAGCAGTACTACACAATGGTAAGGAAGCATTCAACCTCAGTGTCGTAAAGTTGGGGATTAGGCGATATGCTATCAAGGGTCAAGGTCATGCCACACGTATGAACCAAATTGTGTCACAGTAGATAAAATAATTTAGAAATTGTATATTAATTTGATTTACAAAAAATAAAATAGTAATGATAATATCTCTACAAAAAAAAATGTAATTGTCCGATAGAACTTTTCAACGGATATCCTCCAAAAATTACTGTGGAAATCCATCGGCAATCATTTTCAACCATTCCTTTGGACACTTCATCAAAAATCTACCGAAAAAAATTAGTGCACGAATTCACGCCACAAGGTTTCTAGCAAGTGTCCAATAGAAAAAAATTGCTAAAAAGTTTTTTTATTATTATTATTATTATTATTATTATTATTATTATATATTTAAAAAAAACCTTCAACAGACTCTTGAAAATCAACAAAATTAAAAATAATTTCGACGGAATATCTTTTAGTATTGTAATTTATATTTTTTTGAATCCCGAATTATGTAATTTTAATTTTTAAAACCACGAAAATATATTTGATTTGCGCTTGAACTCGTGTTTAGTTTTCCAAGCCTGCGGACCTTGAGCTTGTGATTTTTTCAAAGACTAATTGACTCGAACTCAATTTATTTACAATCCCAACTAGTATTTGCCGACAAAGATAAGAAGATGAATGAAGAAACACACACACACACACACGTATACATACATACGTTTTTAAAAATCAAAATATATACATTTATACACACGCATTTGGTTGATTGGTTCTATAGAATACTATATATTGAAATAGAGGATCCAACTGAATTTAATTATGACGCAAATTGAGAGGTCCAATACATCAAAAGGACATATGTGTGCATATCCATTTGAAAACAAGGAGGTGGGTGGGCGCGGGGACGAGAGAAAGGATGGCTAAAGTCTTTCTTTAATGACATATATATATATTGGAGGATGATAATAGTATTTCAAGTTAGTGATGAAAAGAACTGTGGGGCTTCAAAGGTGATAAGGATGGTGACCACAAAGTTGTGGTGAGAGAGAGAGAGAGAGAGAACACTCTCTTGATTAGAAGAAAAACAAGAGAAAAAAGCAGTCTTTTGGTGCTGCTATGAGCATGTGCATTGTGCTTCCCCTCCACATTATTTTCCCCCTTTATTGTTTGACAATCCCATCAGCCAAACTCTTCATAGAGAGGTACAGCTCCTCTGTCCCCAACACATTTTTAGCCTCTTGTCAATTGCTACTTTACTTCACCAACCAAGTGATTGTTTTCCCTTTTTCCAATACTATCTCTTGCTATAGCTCTCTCCATCAAACTATCAGTAATGACAGGTGGGAAATAAGACATGATGGCAGGGTTGGCACCCGCGGGGATGTTGAATTAAGCTTGTTAAATAGCCTAACATGTTAATTAGATTAGTAGAGTTAAGAGTATTTGCAAGAAATTACTAGGAGATTCTATTTCATCGCATGTAGATTCTACTAGTTCATCAAGCTTGTCACAAAATTTTGGTGATCTTTTCTATCTAATGAACAAGGAGTTTGCTTTAAAATCGTCCAGCCTCCACCCACCCCAAATATATATTATACCTCAACAGAAATCATACAAGGTAGACTAGAAACCCAACTCTGGCAAAATAAAGTACATTATGAGATTGACCCATCTAGTTTGTGACTTTGAGTGTCGATTTGGGTCGATTCAATAATAGGCACACCCTGGCATCCATCCTTACTTCTCCTTTCAGGCCTGACGTGTAATTAAGGGAGTAAAAATTATTAAATTTAGTTTGTAAAAGGACAAAATTAGTAATAAAGCAACTTAGTTCACGTGTTGAAATTGAATGGATAAAAAAGTACGAAATTAGTCATAAAGATCAAGGATAAAATTATCAGGAATTCGAACAATAAGCAACCAAATAGTGGAATGATTTAAGTTTTTGGACATCCTAACTTCCTATTGTTAGCATCATTATTAGCACTACTCTTTGATTCTGGATAAGTTGGCTAAGGTAACTATCAGAGACCTAGGGTGCTTATGAGGGTATACCCACCTCACATATGCCAACCATTGCGTGCCTAATACAGTGCTTTTCGCTGTCAAATGTATGAAAAAAGAGTAAGATTATTCCTCTACCAATAATTATGCGTATATTTTTGGACTAGAGGAAAACAATAATTGGTATTCACTCGATTAATAATGTTTGTGGGAGTGTAGCCACCTCAAGCTTATCGTCACGTATAATAGTCTATCCATGCAAAGAAATAAAACATTGGATGATTATTTCATAGGGATAATTACAATTTATGTCCTCAAAGTTTAGCCTATTTTCGATTTTGCCCTCTTCGTTTCAAAATTTTCAATTTTGTCCTCTCTGATTATCAATGTTTCAATTGTCGTCCGATTTTGGACATAACTTCTCACCGGTGATGATATGGCGATTTTCTGGCCGCAAATTGCGATTTTTCTGATCATCACCATAAATGGCCGGGAAATCACCACGTTATCACTGACGAGCAGTTATGTCCAAAATTTGACAATAATCGAAACATTGATAATCGGAGAGGACAAGATTGAAAAATTTTATAAACAGAGAGGGCAAAATTGAATACACTCTAAACATAGAGGACAAAAAAAGCAATTATCCCTTATTTCATATATTTCAGACAAAGGAATCATTTTATTTATCAATTATGTCTCACTCTATTCTTACAAACGAACAAGGATGTATTTTCCAAATATACCTAACTGAATGGAGATTTAATTGGTCTGTAAAAAGCTAAAACGACTCATGATCATTCAATGTATATCTCCAATGTTAAGACATGAAATTCAGTTCCCTTCATAAATGCACACAACAAATGAAGAAACAAAGAAAACATTGAAATGATCCGTGTAAGAAATTAATAAAGATCTTCAGAAGGGGTTCTTTAATTTAGTGGTGTAGCTAGCTTGTCAAGACAGCTACCTAGTCCATTTCCATGCTTGTCGGGCCCCTTAAATGTTAATTCGGTCATCTATGTTTTCAGAAAACTTGATAAATGTTTGCAAGAAACCAGCTTTGTGTCCTCTATAATGCATGGCCATTGATGTCTTGTATAATGTGAACAACCGTGGTTAATTACCCAAGCTTTTTGCAGTCCATAGGGGCCCTAAATACAGTGGTTTAATTGAATGCTAATTATTTGGATGAAAAAATAACATTCTTGGTTCCATATATCATGTTCTGTTCGGTTTTAGTTCCAAAGTTATCATAAATTATAAGAAAACACTCTTTTCACTAATCGAAAATTTGTACCGAAAAGATTCTGTCACAAATTTAAAGTATTTTTGATAGATTAATGACGGAATTCAGTGCGGACAAAACTAAAGAAACAAATTGTGGCAAGACATTTACTAACGGAATTATTATTGATGAAATCCATCACAAAAACTAAATTTATAATGTATTAAGTTGCCACTGAAGGGGGTTCATTAATTTAGTGATACACTATAACAAAAATAATATTAGTAACAAAAAAACAAAATAACAATGTGAAAGGTTTCACAAATAATATTTATTAATTAGTGACAATATATTATATTTTGTCAGTAATATAATTTATCCATTGACATTGACTTTTGTTTTGTTACTAAATAACTCAGTAGTCACATTAATGTTTCAAATTAGCACTATATACAATCAGTGACAACTAGAAGAACAATTTAGTTGCTAAAAATTGTCACTATGATTTGAAAACAAGATGTTCAATATTGGTAAATTATTTCTATAAGGTTAATATAGGTGTGTCATTAAATATCCTAGGTGACAAACTAGGCTCAATTTTCGTCATTATTGACATTTTGAAAATCATTTTTATGATAAAATAAAACGTGGTATCACTAAAGTATATAATTAATGACAATATTCATATTCACTTAATATGTCATTGCTAATTTTCCTCTTTTTTGTTTTTATTTTTGTAGCGATACGGGAAACACTGTTAAAATAATCACCTAATTTGATATATTTTTCATGATACTATTTCAAAGTGTTACATTTCCACACCTATTGTGACACCTCATTAAAAGTACCTTAATAAGCATACTAAATTATAACTCTAATGTATCTTTTATGATACTACAAACTGTTAAAATATACTATTACCATACTCAAATACATGATACTTTAGCTAGTGCTACAAAAAGCAATTTTTATTTAGTGACACTAGCTAAAGTATCTTGCATGTAAGGATAACAATAGTCTATTTTGACACTTTATAGTGTCACAAGATATACATTATAGTTAAAATTTAGCATGCCTCATTGAGACATTTTTTAAGGTGTCATAAACAAATGTGCCAAATTAGATATTTTTTTAGCTGTGAAAATGAGATTTTTTTGTAGTTGAACACAAGATGTCAGCACAAAAATAAGTTGCAGTTTTATACTAGAATGAAAGATCTTTCTTTGTTTTTCCTTCTCCCTTGGTGTTATATATATATATATATATATATATATATATATATATTATGTTAGGATTCTTCTGAATACGGCCATAGTGTGTGCGTGTGTGTGTGTGTGTGTTTTTTTTTTTTTTTATGGTTAGCCATAATGTGTCTAAAGCTGAGTTTATTTATTTCTTTGAATACTTAGAATTAAAATGTTCCCTATGTTCCACCAAAAATATCATTAATTAAAAGACACTAATAATAAAAGACACCACTATTGTGTCGCTTGGAATGCTAGGCCCTTAATTATTTATTGAAAATTAACAAAGAAGAGGTCCTAACTAACAAGCAAGAATGATGGGTCCTAACTAATTCTATCTTTGTGCGATAAAGCATTGGCTTTATAAATGGGACACATAAAATATATGGATGATGAAAACAATAATAATAATAATAATAATAATAATAATAATAAAGAAAAGATATTTTCCAAACTAAATTATTGAGACTTAATATACTCCTAAAGGACCCTCACACAGCTATCGTATGATTGTTGGAAGATATAATATTGGTCGAATTCTAACATCCTAAAATAGTTATTTGCTCTGTTTCGAAAAGAATAAATAAATGGGCGAATTACATCTACCTTTCCTGAGATTTGGCGAAATTACAATTCAACCCATGTTTTTTTATAAATTACAATAAACCCCCTGAGGTATATTCCGTTTAACAATTTACTCCAGCCGTTTAGGACTGTTAGGGTTCCGTTGGTTTTTGTATGTAAAGTTTCGATAGTACCCTTGAGGGATTTTTTTGTAATATATATAAAATATTTGGGGTTATATGTTATATAGTACATCTTTGTGGGGCTAAGAGTAATATTATTAAAAAAAAATTCTGCCTTTTTAAGATTTGAAAATGACGGATAGGTGGGAGAAGAGAGAGGTCTAAATACATACATATGCAATGTATATACACATGAAAATTGAGAAATTCTACACTTTTAATTCATCATAACTCACTCATTTCTTCTCCAAATCGCTCAAGTCGTATGTCAAAATCGATCACCGCGATGAGAGGAACATGTTGGCGGTGGTAGTTTCAGGTTTTGTCGGACGGTGGAGGAACAGCGGCAGCGGCAGCTGCGGTAGCAATGAGGTGGTGGCGGGTTTCCGTTTTCCTACAAGTTTTTCGGTGAATTTGGAGCGGGTCTTAAACTTTTCGATATGGAAAACACATTGGTGAGGTCAATTTTGGCCTAGAGGTGGAGGAATTGAGGCGAAGAGTGGATTTATATATTTTTCATCCATCACTTGTAATTATTACATACCGCAGGGGTTTATTATAATATACACAAAAATATGGGTTAAATTGTAATTTTTTCAAATTTCAGGGGAGGTAGATGTAATGCACCCTATGTAATATTAGCAAAAAATAAAAGGCAAAACGGACTTTATACATTTTCCATCCATTACTTGTAATTATTACATACCTCAGGGGGTTTATTGTAATTCACAAAAAAATATAGATTGAATTGTAATTTCATTAAACCTCAGGGGAGGTAGATATAATTCGCCCTAAATAAATAAAATAGTATTTATTTGATAAAGAAAACAAATAAGGCAGCAGATATTTTAGGCAAAAATGCTACATAGTGTTTTGGATATATCGTGTGCTCTTTCGAGTAGATGCCTGTCTTACATGCGAAGAACATTTTGCCTTTTAAATATTTCATTCAAAATCATTTATTCTAAATTGTATTTCATCGTTTCTACATCCATTGCATGAATATATGCAGAGGCACAACCAAGGGGGACTGGTGGGTGTAGTTGCCCCTCCGTACGCCCCTCCTAAGTCTAAATCAAGCTAAATTTACCATTATTTTTTTGAAAATTTTAAATTTTATCCCCCCCCCCCCCAAAAATAGAAATATATTTAATATTTTATAAAAATTTGATCTCGCTCCCTCCCCAAACGAAAAATTCTAGCTTCACCCTAAATATACGCCAAATTAAATAAAGATTTCATACTAAATGTAGAATTTAAAAAACAATTTTATACATATGGCATGAGTATGCATTATAAAATAGAAGATGAAACACTATTTCGAAACAAAAAAATTTATCTTTTTTAAATCGGTCGAGGCAAGTTTTTGCTGTTTAATGTTAACCAAAAAAAGAAAAAAAAAATAACGAAGAAGAAGAAGATGCATGGTGGGTATCCCATATTTATTAATTATAAGGCTATGGTATTTTTATAATATCCGAGCATTTCTTTTTATATTAGCTATTTTTTACAGTTGAATTAGTTTTAAAATGATTTTTTCAACATAATATATATTAGAGCAACTAGTTCTTCCGATGTCGGGCACCTAAAAGTGTCCAAATTTCGCAAACTTCACACCCTAATTGAATTTTCCTTATTTGTTCGGCCCTAGACATAAAGGTCCACATCTCTTAATTACAAGAAAGTGGAGCCTTTGACAATAATTTGAGCATTTATAATAGTTTTGATAATCCTCTCCCGAAGCAAAACAATCTTATAGATATAAAATATTATGTAATAATTTGAGATTAAATTAAGTTTTGCAATGCCCAATCTAGACCCCTTGAATCCACCGAAAGAGTGTCCAATCATTGCTGCATTATCTAGTTTTTTAGGTCTATGGTCAGAATAGAAACTAGAAACCCCAAAAAGAGTCCTCGACATGTGCTTTTTTTTAATTTGGCCACTCCAGATTTTGAATCAAATAAATCACTATTCAAAATTTTTTTCTATGCATTCGATTTGATTGAATGAAAATGTTTGATCACATATCAAATATTATTATATTTCTTTTTGATTTTTGAAGCGACTCAAATTATATGTACACCAACTGAATTACATTTGCAATACGAATGATAGATAGTTAGAAAATAATAATATATCAACTCGTATCAATAATAAAATATGTTTAGGTAATACTAATAATATCTATTAGTGATAGTTTATTTTTTTTCCTGCATGAGAAGGAATCAAGAGACTTGATCGACTTACAAGCTACATTTTCCACTTCCACTTTGTAGGGCGCCTTTTTGTATAACGGACAAATCCCACCGCTTTCAGGCATAATACAACACCTCACAAGGCATCCTCCATGTATAACGGCGGATGTTATAAGAATTTTTATTTTATCATACTATGTCTAGTGATAAAATTAGTATTTTAAGTTTTCATAATTGAAAATTAGTGATAATCATATGGCAACGATAGGAAAATTATCGCTATGATTTGTGACAAGATTTTTATATAAACTTACTATAGGGTTTCATTAATTGTTAATAATAACAATTTAAACATGTACAATTTCTTTGTTCTTACTGGCTTTGTTAAGACCGTTTAAACTTAGGGAGAAACATTTTTTTTGTACGTAACATGATATATAATTGGTTTTGTTCTTTTTTGTTTTTTTTTCTTATATTGTGTATATATTTATTCTTTTGTATTTTATAGTTTGGCTGCATAGTGTTTGTAAAATATCAAAGACAAATAAGTATGTATTATGAATTTGACCTTTTAATGTATCATCACATGGATGAAATAACAAAAACATAGGAATAGAAGTCCTTTATGCAGTTACGCCAAGCATACATAAACTACTTATTATATACCTAATATAATTTAATTGAATTTAACCAAAACCCGTCATATACAGGAAATTCTCACTCGCACCGGGTTTGGCCACATCAAAATTAATCACGTGGCGAGTGTTTTACACTTGCTATATAATTGGTATACAGTTTAGGGAGAGTGATCAATCACACGACAAGTGTATTAACACTTGCTATATGATTAGTTGGGTGCGGCCAAGTTGAATCTGGGTAAGAATTTTCTGTCATATACCGACTATAAATCCACCAAAAAAGGGCAAAAGAGTGGACAATCAAAGCTCTATATAGTGAGTTTTCGTCTCAATTATTGTCACTCTTAGACCAAACAATGGTTTCTTCCACTTTTTTTTTATTTTTCATTTATTTTTACTTGAATTCAAGCAATCTGAATCTTGTATGACATTGTCATATAATATCTTTTATTGTATTCATCAATACACGGCAATGCCATGTGTATTAGCAAAAACTTGAGAGTAAGAAAAGAAAAAATAATGATACAAAAAAAAACTGCAAATTCATATGTGTATTAGTGAGTGTAATAAAAAAATATTAATGGCACGAAAATGTCGCAGGACATTCAGATTGGAATTCAAGAAGAATAAAGCTCCACGATATGCACATGTACCAGAATCCATTGTGATCACAAATTAATTTGGAGCATGTATCTGTTTGGAAATCGAAACTCCACAAAGTGGCCTACTTATTTGGTAAAATGAATCAACAATCACATGGAGAGAGTGGGCAAAAATAAAGTTAATCTATGATAAAAAGCAGCTTTTATTGCATATAGAATTAGCACACCATCCCAATTCGGTTCATCTCTTCAGCTTTACCATTAGAATTTGACCATGCATTTTCTGCAACATAAAGTTAGTACAAAAGAGCACATGATTTCTTGACTTACAAAATTTTCAAATATTCTCAAAAGATCATGTGAAATAGTGTACTCTGGGATATAATATGACAAAATCGGATATCTAACCTTATATATATCTTTCATAATCTAATTTTATTTATTTGTTTCTTATCAAAATAATCTCATTTTATTTGGATAGATATAAAATTGGGATAACATCGAGCACGAACAAATCTAAGCTTGCACGGACAAGAGCTTATAACATCAGAAATTTTTTCAGTGAAAACTCTTCAATACTTAAATCAGTGATAACAAAGTCAATATTTGGTACAAAATAATATAATTATTAAATACCTTCCGATCATTTATCTAAAAAAACAAAAAAAAAAACCTTTTGATCAATTCAAGTCAAACTCATCAATCAATATGAGCATTTAAAAATTAAGACCGAGGTTTAGCTAAGACTCACTATGCACATCCATCATCGGGTACGATAGTGAATCCGTGACTTGAGATAAGGTCGGGCTTTTTGCAAATTTACCAAAATACCCCATTTAATAAGATGAATTTACTATATTATGTATAAGAATTTACAATTTTATCATAGTTAATGATTTTATTCCAGCATTTTCCTAGATATCCTCTATTATCCAAGCAAAGTCATTAAATTATATATAAATGGAACTGGGACAGAATAACATCATAGCAAATATGCACTCGAACGCACTTATTCTTTTAGCTCGATGATTAATTACTACATACGAAAACAATTGGCAAATGAAAATATACTCCCATCCAAATCAAATTATTCTACGAACCCATCAGTGAATAGTCTCTTTCCCTCTCTCTCTCTCTCTCTCTCTCTCTCTCATCTGGCTGGATGTTTATTATTAGAATTGAGATTGAAGTTATGGACGATTTCCTTGAATTGACTCATGTACAATGAAGTTCCCATGTTTTATCTTATCTTATTTTATTTTTTGATAAGTAAAAAAGTTAGATCAAATCAATATAATCGTTATGACTGTATTAAATTAAGAGAATTTAGCCGTTACAAAATGCTCTTTTAATCATAATTAGCTGTCATCTAATCCACTTTGAACATCACAACTCCTTTAACAAATCAATCAATCAAGTCCTATGACTTATCAAATCAGGTATTATGAGACAATTAATTATCAGTCCGTAATATCCTAAATAATTGACAAATTAGATAACTTCAATAAAATTCAAGCTTAATTAATCAAAATGCAGATAGTGAACTCAAACGCTAAACCGCCATCTTTCTTTTCAATTAGAGAAAAAAATGGATGAATGATTTCTTCAGAAAATATTCTTACTTAAAAAAAAAAAAAACTTCAGAAAATATAATTCATTTTCGAGTCGGCCTAATAATTGTTGTACTGATGGGGGTCCAATTTGGATGATTGATGGATTTAACAGCTAATATCAAGGTTTCAATGGTGGTAAACGTGTTTAATTATATGACACTTGAGTTTCGACTTTATCAAAATATGATATCTTTCTTTTCTTATTATTATTATTATTATTATTATTTATAATTCGTATTATTTGTCATAATTTTTGGTATTGTGACGTCGGTGCAAGAATCAATAATAATAGTGATAAAAAAAAATAAAACTTTAGTATAAAGTTTGTCATCAATGATTCTTTTTAGGTGGCAGAATCTTATAATTTTTTCACTTATTAAATTTATTTAATAATAATGGTTTAAATGATAGAGGTTTAATATTTTGAACTATTACTATTTACAATTTTTTTTTGATACAATCATTTCGGGACACCCTATAGATATCAACCGGAAAACACCCCCACACACATGCACGCACTCACTTAAAGGAAAGGGGTAGATGACAAGATGGTTTGAACTCAGGACCTCTCTAATACCACTTTCGAACCCCCACCACTCGACTCTGAGTCCAATAGTTATTACTATTTACAATTAATGGTATCCCTATATTGATAATTTAATGACAAAAATGAATTGCTACTAAAATTTATAATAATATTTATTTATTGCTAAGTTGTCACTAATTATAAATAATAATAAATTAGACACAATTTTTGTACCTCCAGATATTGTGAACGAATTTCCCCTTTCTAAAAAAGCGAACGAATTTTTCGCAAAACTCTCGTAGAAGACGCTGGCCAATCACATCGGTGGACAAAAAATCATCGTCCCGGGATTAAAAAGTAAAGTTAATAGGACTTTAAAAAATAATTTGGACGATTTCCCAGTGTTTCTCAACATACTTGCAACTAATTTATTTACATTTGGTACGAAAAATCCAACAACAAAATGCACAAGAAATTTAGCCCAAAAATGTCAAAAATTTTTAATGAATCGATTATATTATCGTTACATCAGTATCAATTATCATCAACCATATTGGGGTATTTGCAAACATTTATCTACTTTTAAAAAAGTAGAAATTGTGGAAAAAGTTAAAAAAAAAAGGGAGTAGTAAAAGTCAGTAATATTTGAAAATGGATAATGAAAAGCAATTGTTCACTTTTAAAAAAGCAACTAGAAGTTGAAAAAACTACTTGAATTTGAAAGCTACTTCAAACAAAGCTTATTTTAACTTCCTTTTTTTATTTTTTTTAGCAGAAGTACGAAAACAAGACACTCATTGTTTGTATTTTTTCAGCAAAAATCTTTTTTCGGGGATTGCAAACACCCCCATCATTAAATATTAACTTACATCAACAACTATTACAACCATTAATAAATAACCAATCTTCTATAGAAGTAAAACAAAGACTATTAATAAATGAAGAACAAAGACTCAAATATCTTGGTATAGAATCGATCACAAAATCTTTTAATCTTGAGGCCTTAATTTAAAGCCCATTTGGATGGGATTTTTTTAAAGAAGAAACACTTATTTTTTTAAAAAAAAGCACTTCAGAGAAAAAAAATTATGTTTGGATTAGTTTTTTTTTAAAAAGCAGAAGCCAAAAAAAAAAAAATAAAAGCCAAAAATGGCTCTTTTTAGAAGCTGCCTCAAAGTAGTTTCAAATAAAATCACATTTTAAAGTACTTTTAATTATTATATTCAAACACAAAACTGCTTAACTTAAAAATAAAACTCCAAAAAATACATTTCGATAAGTACTTTTTTTTCTAAACCTATCCAAAACGGGCCCTTAGTCACTTGAGCGGATGTAAAAAGGTATATTAAACGTGGTGAATTTGGAGTTTTGGGCTTCACTCTTTGCCCAACCAACTACTGAAACTTGTGCCTAAGATTTGGGCTTAGTGTCCTAGATCTGGGCATTTCAAGGAAGGAGTGGGAATTTGTTAGGTGGGCCTAGAATGGGCTTGACACCGAGGATTGTCACCAAAATTTAAATAGATATACAAAATACAGTTGACTATTCATCAGTCTAAACTTAAAAAATAAATAAATAAATTTTCACTTACCCTTGTATCCTTAAAATTATGCTTGAACCAAAGATTTTGATTTGGATAAAACATTTTAAATAATTTCATATAGGTGAATTAAAAATTTTCACAATAACTTAAAAAATAATTTAAACATAGAATCAAAATTTTAAAATATGAGACAATCGAAAGAAGTTCAATTAACTTATTAGTATACGTTCAATAGTGGAGCTACATATAATTTGGGGGCGCGTGCATCCCTAATGTCAAAATTATCTCCTATATAGCAATATTATTAAATTTAAGTGGCTCTCTTAATTATTTTTGATGCACTGTCTTGATTTTTCACTATTTTATTTTCGCTTTCTAATATTATAAGTAAGCAAGGTAAATAACAGTGGTAGATCTTGATCAAAACTTTGGGGGGAAGAGGGGGGAGGGGGGCAAAGTAATTAATTGTAGAATTTGTTAAAAGAAAAAAATAATTATTGTACAATGTGTATCACAAGCATACCATAAAATATCAATAGAGTAATGAGAGTGCAGTTTTCGCTCTGTCATGGATTTGAAATAGTCAATTATTGAAGTAGAACTAAACTTCCAAATAATGTAGTAATTAACTAATTATCAATATAATTTTTTAAATCTCTAAAGATTATTTAACAATAATCAAAATATAGAAAAACTTAAGGATAATTGCAATCGAAAAAAATACAGATTGACAAGTATTAAGTAAAATGAAATCCTAAAGTTATTTTGCAATTAAAGGAGCAAAATTATTAAAGAAAATAGAAAATATGGTAAGTAGAATACTTGTTGGTTCACTTATCAGAAAAAAAAAAAAAAAAAAAGGGAACAGCTCCTTGTGTTTAATGGTGGTCGGGTCAGCTGTGTGTGAGAAGATTTTCGAGAGTCTACTGTTGGTGCTTGATGAAGTGAAGGTGTGTGTTTGAAAGGAATTGAATTAGATAAAATCCTTCAATTGAAAATTGAAATTAATTTTTTATTTGGCCATAGTTGAGGGGTGATATTGAATAAATTTCTTAATTGGGCCATAGTTGACTAATAATGCCTAAAGGCTTAGTTTTCCCAATTGCAATTGAATTTGTACTTGGAATGGACAATTAATACGTCACTTATTCTATATATATATATATATATATATATTCAGTTATAGGGTCATTTGGATGGGCTTAAAAAAAAAGTACTTTTCGGATGATATTTTTTATGGTAGATTTTTTTTTTTTTTAAGTCAAGCAGTTTTACGTTTGGATACAGAAGTTAAAAGTGCTTTAAAAGGTACTTTTATTTGAAGCTAGTCCCAGGTAGCTTCTTAAAAAAGGCCTTTTTGGCTTTTTTTTTTTTTTTTTTTTCTGGTTTGTGTTTTTTTTAAAAAGTACATCCAAACACAATTTATTTTGTCTGAAGTGCTTTTTTTCAAAAAATCAGTACTTTTTATTTGAAAAAAGCCTATCCAAACAGACTCATAGTAATAGACTAAGGTTTTAAAATGTAATTAAATTTTTTTAACTGATGGGCTTGTAATTAATATTTTATTTTAGTTGTTAGGGGGCCATATTATATATAAATGTATATAGTTAGATGGTTAAATAAATTTTATTCTGGAGGGAGGGGGTGGGATGGCCCCCATGTTTCCAAGAAGCTCCGCCTTTGGCAAATAATAACAGCACCGCCAACAATCTAATGAGTTAGTAGAGATCGAAAAGAATGTTATTTATTCAAGCGTATATATGGGATGAATAGTAATTTAGCCTTTCATTAAATCTTTATGATATATCAACAACAAAAGGATTTCTCTCTACCTGTATATATATATATATATACATATTATTTAATGTTTCATTACCAGTCATATTTTGTACTATAAAAAAAATTAAAACAGAAATATAATAACTATTTTCATAAAAAATAAATCATTTTCGTTTTTACTTAAATAAATTAGCTCCCGATACAAATGGATGGAACGACGCTTAGTTGACATAAATATTGATAGGAGCGATTATAGAGTCTTTGGGAGAAGGCTTAATATAAATAGTTCGGCATGTCTACAATTAGGTAGGTCCATACATAGTTAATATACTATGTATTGTCTAATTGCCACATGTAATTTTCCATCGGTTTTTGGCTTTTTAATTAGTTGATAATTTTGTAATTTAGTTTTTATTTCATAAACAATTTAGTTGTTTTAACTATTGTTTATTTATTGTTATGTGATTTATAGACGAAATTGTTAGTTTTTTTTAATAATGGTTCACTGTCTGACATTAGGTCATATAATTATTCTATTACTCTTATCGCTTTCTCATTCAATGTTTGAATTGGCAAATTGAGTACTCAGTTTCTACTTTAAGACGATTTAATATTTCTTAATTCTCACATTAAATTTTACTAGTCGCACACATATATTTTAGACATAATATTAAACAAATACTAAAAGTTTGACATTCACTCGATAATAAACTCTTCCTACTATTTTCTTTGTTTAGTATCTTGAGAAAAATTAATGCGTTTCCTAATTAAATACTATATAAATAAAACTTTTATTGATGTAATTAGTATTTAATAATTCTAATTGATGGGAAGTGCTGAGGCATAGATCGTCCCACATCGGCTAGAGACGAGGCGCTTGTGTGCTATAAAAGCTCAGGGTCTCTCCTCCATTGCGAGGCGCCTTTTGGGACAAAACCCCCCCGTAGTTCAAGGGAACCCCTCGGGATATCCACGGTAGGAGGGACAATACCTTGTAGGGGATGCCACCGTGTGGAAGGTACGACTATGGGCTCATCATATGGCGCTATCCATGGGGACGTGAGCCATGTGCTCCACTCCCAAACCCCTCGTCTGGGGGGCTTATGATGAGGCATAGATCATCCCACATCTGGGGCGCTTTCGCACTTAATTTTTTTAAAAAAATTTTTTTACACTCTCGCGTACCCATACTCGCTCACGCACTCATGAGCACATTCGCTTTATGGGACCTTGGTCTTTGACGAAAATGGAAAAAAAAATCTTCTAGTTTAGTAACAACTACAAAGAATAAAATTAGTGTTTTAGAATCCAATTCAGATCAGCTGGTCGAATCAGGTGAACTACCATTTGGTTCATAAAACGACTCAATTCATACCATAAAATCGGTAAAATGCAAAAATCGCTCTATTTTTCCAAAAGCAATAAAAACGACCGGTTGTTCTAGTAAACCAATTGATTTGGTTCTGGGTTATGCAAACTTACTAGTTCATAAATTATTTTGAAATACAAACAATTTTTAGAAAATTAGGATTGAATATATGACCTCTTACATGGAAAATGAAGACTAAAACAACACTCAAATGATGATTAGTTTTGAGTTTGTATAAATTGAATTAATAGAAACCTTAAATTTTTAATTTCTCTTTATTTTTTACTCTTTATTGGAAAATAGAGTATGAACTATGATCACTTAATGAAATAATTACATATAAATTTATAATAAATAAAAGAAAATTACACATTTTCTTAAAAGTGAGTAGTTCTAGCGTCATTTTTTTTAAAGATTAAGTTGTTTGGATAATGAAAGTTACATATGACTTATTCTTTTACATATAATTTATTATAGTTTTTAAATACATTATTTTAAAATTTTAAGTGCATATTTTTTGATTTAAAAATATTTTGAATTCTATTATACTTGAAGTTTTCTATGCATGCTTAATATGTTATTTTAATATATTAATTATTATTTATTATACAATTATGATGTCAATGATTCAACCGCAGTTCATCTCCTAGTTGAAATAGTAATCCTTTGACGATTGATTTTCTAATTGGACGACTAATCTCATTTTAAAACATTTTGAATAAATTATCAATGATCAAAATACATCAGCGGTGGAATTAAGAGTCTGCTAGCATGGAACTACCAGGGATTCGGGATGCCTTGGACAATTCAGAACTTAGAGGATCTTCTCTATCAACACTTCCCAGCCTTGATTTTTCTTTCTGAAACAAGATGTCATGCTCGCAAGACTGAAACTTTGAAAAGAAAGCTCAACATGTTTGGAGTTAATGTCAATGCAAATGGTAAAGGAGGCGGCTTAGCCTTGTTATGGATTAAAGAATGGAATGTGTCGTTACAAAGATGTTCAATTAACCACATTGATGTCACGATGCAATCAGAGCTGAACGCAGAGGCTTAGCTTTTTACCAATTTTTATGGGAATCCAAATACAACTGACCGAAAAGAATCATGAAACATATTGAAGAATTTAAGTTGGGTCTCCCATATAGCTTGGATTTGCGCTAGGGATTTCAACGAAATCTTATCCCTTGCCCTGGTTCAGATTCAACCTTTCCATGACGCATTAAATCATGCAAATTTATATGACATGGATTTCTTTGGAGAACACTTCACGCGGTGCAACAATCGTGCCAAACCGCACACAATCCGAGTTCGCGTTGATGGGCCATTCTTAATCTTGCTTGGTCTCAACTTTATTCGTCAGCCAAACTATCCTACCTCTTCTCGTACACTTCAGACCACAACCCTATCCTCATTAACCTTCCCCCCCCATCGCCGAATCAACACTCATTTCTAGTCGTTTCATTTTGAAGCTCTTTAGTCTGATCAAATGAATGTGAAAGAATCATTAGAGACCACTGGACTTCAGGTTGTTGCCTTGATCGTCAGGAACAAGCATGCACGAATCTCCATGAATGTCGTGTTGGTTTGCTAAATTAGAGCAAAGGAAAATTCGGTAATCAAACGTCAAGAATTGATAACATTAAGAATATACTGTCAATTCTTAAGTCAAGCCCAATTAAGACTTCTGAGGAAATCAAATGGAAACAAAGGTCTAAAATTCAATAGCTCAAAGAAGGTGACAGGAACACGTCTTTCTTTCATGCAAAAACCACAACTTGATTCAAAACAAACTCTATCTCTGGATCAAAGGCAAAGCCAGAAACTGGTGTGAATCGGATCAGGATATTGAGAAGGCTATCACCTGCTACTTTTCCAAAATCTTCATTTCCACTCTACCCTTAAGGAAAGAGATTGACGCGGTTTTGGAGGTGATGATTCTCGGAGTTGATGAGCAGATGAATACTGGGTTACTTATAATTACCAAAATTCTTATAATCATGTGAATTATTTTGATAACTTAGAGAACGAATTTATTTGTGGGTTTCTTTCGGAATTCCCCTAAACCTGTTATCAAATAACGTCATGCTATATGTCCATGTCTAGCAATTAATTAATAACACATTAAGTTCACTTATTGGGTTACACATGGTTTGCAGGTATATGTTTATCCTACAAACTAATTGACTTTTGACAAACAGAATATCAGACATGCATTGCTCAATTTATTATTTGGTTCTTAAATTTCCTTCTTCAAGGCTTAGATAGGTTTTCTAATGTGCATCTGGAGGCCAAACAATTCCAAACAAACAATCCAAACTAAACAATCAGAATAAATACACAAAAATTATAAGAACATGACAAAACTTATAAGAATTGTATATTGGGTTCAGTTATGATCCCAGAACCAAACATTTAGCTACTCATGTTAACAAAATCCACAAGAAAATAAAAAACTATCCATCAATACAACTAAAATTTAAAGATAAACAGAAGAGAAAACTCTAATTAATTGCCAAATCTTCACTTCCTTAGCCTTCAATCTTGTTGTTCGATGGAATCTTGCAAGATAAATTTAATCTAAACTAAAAACTAGAGAAAAACTAAAAGAGAGACTGTACAGTATGACTTATATTTGGCTACTGTGTTTCTCTCCTATTTAAAGACCCTTAAAAGCCTTAGTTTGACCTAAAATCCTAATTAGAATAGGATTAGTAAGTTGCCAAATTCACAGCTTGTGCACATTCGCACTTTGTGCGTAGGATCACAACCAATTCTGTCTAATTAGTTTGTTTTTGAGCAAGATAGCACTTCTTCGCCACGTCTTTGCCCTTCTAGACTTATTTTTTCTAAAATAAGAAAAAAAACTAACATTAAACCTTTTTGAATAGTTTAAAATATAAGGAAAAACATAATAATTCCAGTTAATTAAGTACATAAATATATAGAATTTATGGATTTATCACTTTCCTATCTCTTGAAGGCAAGAGATATTTCCCACATTCGGACTTTCTCAATGCCAAGCTGGGTTGACGACCATCATTCATTGGGAAGAGCATCCTCTCAACCCAAAATTTGGTAGCTAGCTATTGGCGTATTGGTTCCGATCAAAATGTGCGTATTTGGCATGACAAGTGGATTCCTCGTCCTATTTCATTCAAACCTATTTCCTTACCGAAATTTTTTTGTCTAGGGGGTTAGTGACCTCATGACCTCAAATGCGACTGAATGGAATCGAGAACTTATCCACTCAATTTTTTTATAAAGAGGACAATGGCCTGATTCATAGTATCCCTATTGGTGGTCAAATGGCGGAAGACGTGTTGGTTTGGCACCACACAAATAATGGAAAATTTATAGTCAAGAGTGCCTACCATGTTTTTATTTCTCTAAAATATTATGACGTCTCAACTAGCAGATCAAGCTCATGGCCAAGCTGGGAGGACTTTTTTTGACATGCATGCGTTTGCCCTAAAATCTGTCTTGTGTCACAATGCCTTGCCTACGGGCGTTAATCTCGTCCACCAACAAATTTGCATCGTTGTTGCTTGCCTATTTTGCTATGAAGTGCAAGAGAACCCCGCCACACTTTCCTCCATTGCCCTTTTGCCCACCCTACTTGGTACATCTCCCACTTACTGTGGTCTCAAATTTCATGTTGGCAGGATGAAGCGGAAATATAGTTAAGAGAACTTCATGCCATTTTGTTAGCTGATGATTTTTGTTTCTCACTCACCATCCTTTGGTTATTTGGCGGAATTGTAGTCGAATGAGGAACGAAAACTCCATGCTTGCGTCGACGAACTAATCTCTTTTGCACAAAACTACGTCTCCTCTTTTAGGGAAGTAATCTCCACAACATCCATCCCTTGGAGGCATCCAAATCAAGTTTCTTGGTCGCCACCACCAATTGGTCAGATTAAATTGAATTTTGAGAGCGCCTCCTTTCCTCGGTCAGATGAATTCGGCTTGGCTATCATTGCACGAAAACTCTACAAGCCAGTGCCTCAGTTGGCTCTCAAATTCGTGGTTTCGAGAGTTTTGATGCAGAACATATCGAAGCACTTGCAGCCTTGGAAGCAATGCGCCTCCCTGTTCGAGGGAACTAGAGAACTATACATTTGGAAGGTGCTTGTCTCCCATTAATTAATAAGCTCCTTTCATCCGAACGCGATCTTTCCCATATTGGCACGATTATTGATAACATCAAGTCCCTTGTCTCTACTCTTGATTCATGTTTTGTTTTTCGCTAGACGAACGTCCAATTGTGTAGCCCATTACGCATCCACGTTTTCGGAAGACAACTTTTTTTCTTCTTCTTCCAAAACATAAAAAAAGAAAGAAAAATGAATCAGCTATACAAATAAATATAAATTAAGACCAAAACAAGACAAAATGCAATACTTTATAAAAAAAATAAAACCACAAATCAATAAAATATGACGATATCACTAAACCTCAGCGAATGGCATTTTCTGCCATTATCACTCTCACGCGCCGCTGCCATCTCCACCCTACGCCCCTTCTTCACTCCCATTCGCAGATTTCAAGATTTTATCGAGCACCCATTTTTCCCCAATACTCTCGCTTTACAACTCGGATTGCAACTGTAATGGCTTCCTCTGCTTCACAACCTGCAGGAACTGCACCGGAAAGAGCCAAGCTCACTGCACCGTATGGTTCTTGGAAGTCCCCCATCACCGCTGATGTTGTTTCCGGCTCCTATAAGGGGCTCGGCGGCTTCGCGGCTGACTCGTTGGGCCGCCTCTTCTGGCTAGAATCCCGCCCCACGGAATCTGGGTATTCATAGACTGTTGAAGATTTGTGTTCATATGCTTTGATTCGTTTTATATATTCATGATAAATATTGTTTTTTTTTATATATATTTTGTTGGCCCGAAGACTCAAACTATACAAAGTTTGACGAAGATGGTTCTTTGATCGTATTGTTTATCCCTTGATAAAGATTTTGTAGGATTATATATCTTATTGAGGTTTATCGAGTGGGTTTTGTGAAATATGTGGACTCCGTTATGGTCCGTGTTATTTTAGAAAAATACATTTATATGATGATAAATTCAAAATTAACGTATTGGGATTTTTTGGAATTTGATTTTAGCGTATTGGTTAGGTAGATGAGGAGTTGTGTTGTAAAGCTTGGTTAAGAGGACATGCTCTGTGCTTACTAGATTTTGAGATACTCTTTACAGTTATTGTAAAACTATAATCTTTTTGTGCTTATTGAGTTCATTTTTGCTTCTTTCAGTTCCAAAAATACTAGTGATGGATATGTTGTTTAAAGGAATCATGTAATACTAGTGCAGTGGCATTTCTTGATTGTGAGATGATACATATTTCAAAAATAGCGTTTCTGATTTGTCAAAAGATTGAATTTTTCTTTCGGGTGTACCTAATTTGCTAAACTTCATCATGTGTTCGGTGTTCAAGATGAGGAGGGTTTGTGTTCTATTCAAATGACTATAATCTTTTGTTAGTTTTTGTTTGATGTCGCACCAAGAGGCATATTTTAGTTTTGTATTTTGTGTTTATTGAAGTTTTGGGGTGTTACAGAAGAAATGTTCTTGTAAGACAAGCCTACAGCGAACAGGACAAGCTGAATGATATTACACCGAAAGATTTTGCAGTGAGGACTGTGGCACAAGAATATGGAGGTGGGGCTTTTAGCA
>CM047874.1:23194914-23252256 GCA_026212405.1 Petrea volubilis | reverse complement strand
TCGTGCAAGCTTCGTTGAGATCGGTGAAATCGTTGCACATCCTCCATCGGCCGTCGCCCTTGGCAACGACGACGACATTGCAGAGCCATCGGTAATTGGATCTCAACTATGTAGCCGGCCTCGAGGAGCTGTTAACCTCCTCCTCGATGATCCTGTTATGCGCTTCACAGAATATTCTCTTCTTCTGCCTCACGGGCCTAAATTATGGGTCTACGTTGAGGCGGTGGACAATGACTTCGGGGTCGATTCCCGAAAAAATCTGAGGCCTTCCACGGGAAGACATCGACATTTGATCGGAGAGAAATCGACCAACATGACCTCATGGTGAGGCTCGAGGCTCGACCCTATTCTGGTGGTTTTCGAAGGATCGCCCTCGACTAGCTGGATAGCTTTTGAGTCCTCCGCCGGCGTTACCTTTCTTCCTCGATCCTTCTTCTTTTCGCCGGGTTAGGTCTCAGAGAGTTCGGGGAGTCCATCTGCTGGATAGCGGGCCTCCACTGCCCTCACACGGAGGCCGAATAGCATTTTCAAGGCGTCCAGATCCGACAGTGTACCAGACCCACCCCTGCCGAGGGGGGAACTTCATCTTTAAGTGATAGGTGTATACCACCGCACGGAAACGCGTTAAGGTGCGTGTCGCCCGAGGATGATGTTTGTAGGCGAACGGGGGGCAATCCACTAGGTCAAGTTACGGTATCATCAATGTTTTATCTATCTAGGAGCCTCCCCCACGGAGTTCGGGGGAGCTGGTATCATGCCGAGTGCGAGTACCACCTCGATCTCCAAATCCGACGAGGGCGTTTGTACTGGGGGAGAGTGTATACTTCCCCAGTCCATCTCGCGAACGTGCTGCGAAAATGACGTTGGCGGAACTCCCGTTGTCGATCAAGGGCTTCGCGACGGAGTAGTTGGCTACTCCAGGCTGATGACCATAGGGTTAGTCCGTTATCCTCGAGCCCTCCGTCTTAGGTATGTCTCGAGGTCTCGATCAGAGAACTCGAGGGCTTCCTCAACTGATGATTGGCCTCCGAGATGGCGTTGACGTACAACCTCTCGTGGTGGTAGCGCTCCTCAATGTGGTTAGCGGGCCTGGTCGAGGCGCCTTTCCACCTGCCTCCTTCCTCGACTTGGTGTCTCCTCCACTAGGGCCCGCCGGCTATGGGTGTGAATCACTTCCCTCGTCGGGAGATTGTCAGGAGACGGCGGGCTGTTTATCGAGGCGCTGTTCCGGAGTGGGGGCCCCTTCGGGGGGAGTGTGATCTCTCCCTCCTCGAGACCCGGAGTCATCGTCCTCGAAGGACGGGGAGCGGTGCCTGCGGCTGCCTTCACCCTTATTGGCCTTGCCCCTTCTTCTTGATGAATTTTCTTAACTGCGGGCAGCCGTTATCGATGAGGCGCTGAATCTCTCTCTTGAGGGCGTAGCAACCCTCGGTGTCGTGGTTACCCACTTGCTTGTGGAAAGCACAGTACTTATTCCCCTCGGGGGGGCTCCATCTTTGGTCCTGGATCTTCCTCGTGCCTCCGGAAGATCGTGGGGGTCGTGGCGTTGATGGTGGCGAAAATTTCCTTTCTCGACATTACAGGGGGGTAAGTTCGTTATCTCGTCTACGATCCTTCTTCTCCCCGGTGTCCGGTCTCCTCTTGAATCGCATGTCCTCGACGTTCACTGTATTGCTGGCGATGGACATGACCTTTTCCATTGTGGCCGGGCGCGTTTCCTGGCCAGGTGTCCGAGCACGATTGATTCCGGATAGCACCCATGATGACGTCGAGCAGGAAGTCATCTGGACACTCTCGCCTTGAGTAGCCCCGGTGTTGATCGATTAAAAAAGTCTCTTAAAGGACTCATGGTCCTTTTGGTCGGATTTATGTGGAGGTGGGACGGTGGCAGTTTGGCCAGACTTTTGGTCTGGAAATGGTTGACAAACTTTACCGCCAGGTCGGCGAAGCTTCTGATCGATCCGGGGGCTTGCCGGACCGTACCACTGCGAGCCCACCTTGGAAGGTCGTGACCAGCAGTTTAAGCGGCGAAATCGTCGTCGATCATATGCACACCATAGCGTGCTTGAACTGTATGAGGTGCTCCTTGGGGTCGGTTTCCCCGTCGTAGCGGGGCAAGTCCGTGGGGATTCGCACACCCCGTGGAGCACGAGCTCTCTGGAGATCGGGGCTGAGGGGATCCGTCTCTTTAGGCTCGAATAACGTTGATGCAGACCCCTGGCCGGTACCGTGTGATACCTCCTCGAGCCTTCGGTGGAGATCTTCCATTCGGTGAGACAGCTCACCGATGTTTTCTCGGGCCCTCTCCCCGCGGCGGACCTCGTCGATTCGCCGCTGCAGCTCAGTGGCCTGGTGGGAAATCTCCTCCAGGCGTTCCCTTGGTTTCGGGCCGGGATCCCGGACGAAGCGCCCACGGAGGATTCGTCAACCTCTTCGTCGAGGCGGGGTGGCGGAACTCGTCTTTCCCTCCGGGGCTCCCGGGCGCTGGTCCCCGTTCGCGCGCTGGAGCATCATCCCGCACGACGTCGGTTGGCCCGAGCACCGCGCGGGGGGCGAAAGTCATCCCTCTGCACGTAAGGGTCTTCTACGTCTGCGGGCGGAGCGGGTTTGGTTCCCCCCGTCCCCGGATCTCTCGTAGGAGAGCGTTGAAACTGGTCGGATGTCAGAACCACGAGGCTCTGTCCGACGGTGGGCGAAGGCGTCGCGCCGACGATCTGGGGCACGGCTTGGGGCGGGACGTCGCTCGGCCCGGGAATGTGGGTGGTGGTGATTTGTGGAGGCAAGGGTTGGTCGCAATCCCCTGGCTCCGTTCCGGTTCGTCGTGTGTTAACCATTCTCACTTATCGGAATAGAAGGCCCCTTCCTCTAGCGCCAAAATGATGAAGTCGGATTCGGTCCGATGAACGGGTCACTCCGAGCAAGGGATATGTTCGAGGATGGAGGTCCAAAATCCTTTCAATCTCCGAGCAATGGTGTACAAGTTGCTGGTCGGGGTTCTATTCTGCAAGGAAGGAACACACGTGAGCCTAGCCGGATGTGTCTCCGGCGAAGACCCTCCGACGCTCAAGTCGTATTCGAGCAGGTAATCGGAAGGTAAAGATGTAATTTTCGTGAATAGTTACCATGTGAATAGTAACGGTGTGCTATTTATAATAGTAACCGGAGGCGAGTGGGCCGGATTAGGGCAAGATTGGCCCAGCCCCGTTATCCGTACAGGAATATTCCCTGGTACGTGCCGGGGATGCGCCGGGTACGCTTTGTGTCAGTGGAGTACACCCGGTGTCAGAGGTCGTTATTATTGGGACCACATCGAGGAGAGGGGAGGTCACCGACGGGGTAATAGTCTCCGAGGATGACAAACACCCCGATGAGGGCTATTGACTCCGGGGAAACACTTGGCGTCAGCGCGTCCTGATTATTCTGATCGGACATAGATGGCAATGACGCAATCCTGGTCGGATCGATCTGACACATGGCAGCCTTCAATCGGAGGATTAGGCTGAGGTGGCGCCGACGTGGCCTCGGGAATATTGGGCCACATCAATAAGATATTAAATAATATTTAATTTGGGACTCTATCTATAAACAAATTTTATCATAATATAATATGTTTGTCATGTCCATACAAAAGGAGAAATGAGGGGGGGGGGGGGGAGGGAGAGACAAAAAAAGTCGTAATTTTCCTACTTACTAGGACTCTCTCCTTGTTAATCCCCTAAATTAAGGACACTGAAAAAAATAAGTACCATATTTTTGATAATTTAAAATGAAATATTTACACTTGTTGAAGTTAAATTCAACTACACATGATAATTAATTAAGGACATACCTAATATTAGGTAGTACCAAACAACCATTCATTAGAAGCCCCTAACTCTCTCTCTCTCTCTATATATATATATATATATATGTCAAAATCCATAGTTTAACACCAAATTAGGTATTATATTCTCCAAACCAACAATGGCTTCTTCAATAGTTTCAAAACTTATGATTTTTTCACTTATTTCCTCCATATTTCTTTTATTTTTAACACCTAATATTATGGCTACTAGGGCAATGGCCCAACCGCGTCTGATTCCTTGATCCAAACAACTTGTGCTACTCAACAAGATTCCAATAAGAATTATGTATCCGAATCCTTCAATCCGAACCACAAATAGCATCAACCGATAATTTATTGGATTTTTCGATTCGTATTCTAGAAATAGGAATTGCAAACGTGTCAAAACGCACGCGCACATTGAAAGTCTACTTGTCGATCCAGAAGGGGTCAATTTAAATAGTGCCCAAACTAGGGGTCTATCCTCCTTTTTATTTATTTTTTTTGTAAAATACCAAACATACTTAAAAACTTGATCAAATAATTAAATGAAAAACTAAAAACAAATCATAAACAAAAGAAATTTAAAATTTTCCTAAAATTGAAACAAGAATGTCAAACTATTACATGTACTTGCAACGTGTCCCGTTGCAAGAAATTTGTGCTAGAACTTCTTCCAACATCAATTCAACAAACAAATACAAACAAGTAACTAATATACCTAATAACTATTCATCATTTAATTTATATATATTAAAGATTTACGTTATTCCGAATGTTAAATAATCATAATAAATAAATTGAATTTGAGTTCATTTATATTAAAATAAGTTAGGCCTTTGATTGATGTCAATAGATATAATTGGAAAGAAAAAAGTTAAAACGTTATTGATGTCTGAATTTTAGGTTTTTTCTTTTTAATATCTTGAACTCCTATGTTGCGAAACCAGGCATATAAATTTTTCATTTTTTGTTTTAAGTGAATTTGGGAGAACTCGACGTTTATAAAATTATGAATAAAAATGTAAATTTTCAAATTAATATTATAAAAGGAGGTTAATGTTTTAAAAGCAACTATGCATTTTGGTCAAGTTATTAATAATAAAAGAAAAAGGAGCACCAATAATAATTTTTGTAGCACCAAAATCAATTCCACTTGTGAAATGAAATTTTGTCTTATTTTTAGTATAAACAAACTTCATGGATTTACAGTTTAATTTAATAAATTCAATTAATTATAATTTGGCTTGAGAAGTTGAGTTTGTCAAAACAAACCACGAAAATTATCAACGACACAATCTATGTGCAACATTTACATATTTAATGGGCTGAAATATGACTCAATTTCGAGCCTTTCAATGCACTCGTGTCTATTCATTATGAAGAGTCATCAATACGTTTACTTATAGTCAAAGTATCTGTCAGTCTTTCAATGTAGTTGTTTGTCGATATGGCCAGCGCCATAAACGCACACATTTGTAGCCAAAGTTTGTAATATCTATTGCAAATAGACATCGTGCTTCAATTATATTTTATCTTTTCACAACCTTTTTGAAAGCCTTTGAGCACTAAATTTTTAAGTCCTACGATCAGTTGTAGCCTTGTATAATATTAGGAGTAGTGTTTTCCTACTGTGGCGCAATCATTTTGAGTTAGAACTCAAAACTTGCAATCCACAAAATTTATATTGAAGAGGCTTCAAATTGGGTGTTCATTCCACACTGGCACGCCGGCTTAAAACACATTCAAAATCGCTATTTTCTCATCGAATCCAGTAGTTTTGGGCCTCGAGTACACATATTAGATTGCCAGTGTGTCGATTTAGCCAACACAACAGCGTTACTAACTTTTTAGGCAAATAGACACACACAAAACATTACAATAGAAATATATACCAAATTAGAAGTCACTTAGCTCGTGTTCTTCACAAACAAATTCTAGTCTATTATAAAAATAATTTATTGCATCAAAGGGATATCATCTTCATTTTATTAAAAGAAATATAAAACCACAAAAAGATATACGTAACTACATTCTGAAGATGTGTTTATGAACATTAAAGGAAACATAAAAGAATAGGAACCGTGAAAAAAGAATAACAAATAATGGATCACAACTTCTAATTTAAGTAATTGATTTGAAGAGTAATTTATTATGACATTGGTATAGTTTTAGTTCAAATTTGAGGCTAAGCTTTTTAAAGCAAACAAAATTTATCATTTGTTGTAGCTGCGTTTCTAATAAAGTAGGAGAAATGCCTTTTATGTCACAAAATAATACAAATATTACAAGCAACAACAACATAGTTAATCATCTAATAATCTTACCCAAAATACATATATATATATATATGTATATATATTTAAGAGAAATATAATGACAACTATGAATTTATACTAACAATAAAGACCATCTTCAAGCTTTTAATGTAGAAAATAAAACTGTTAACATAAGATATTAAACAATATTTAATTTGGCACTCTATTTATATACAAATTTCATCGTTATATAATCTATTTGTCATGTCTACAAAAAAAGGAGAGATGATGTGGGGGGGGGGGGGAAGGAAAAAAAGGAGTGAGAGAAAAAAAATTGTTAATTTTCCTACTTACCAGGGCTCTCACCTCATTAATCCCACAAATTAAGGAGGTTGAAAAATAAGTACCATATTTTGGATAATTTAAAATAAATATTTATATATTACAAAGCTAGAGGTTATAGGTTAAAATAAAATATATACACCTGTTGAAGTTAAATTTAAGTATACGCGGTAATTAATTTAGGCCATACGTAATATTAGGTAGTACAAAACGACCTTTCATTAGAAGCCCCCTACTATATATATGTGTCAAAATCCATAGTTTAACAACAAATTAGGTACTATATTCTCCAAACCAACAATGGCTTCTTCACTAGTTTCAAAACTAATGACTTTTTCACTTATTTCCTCCATATTTCTTTTATTTTTAATACCCAATATTATTGCTACTGCAGCTATGGGCCCGACCGCATCTGATTCCTTGATCCAAACAACTTGTTCTAATCAACAGGATTCCAATAAAGAATTATGTATCCAAATCCTTCAATCCGAACCGCAAATAGCATCGGCCGATAATTTATTGGATTTTTCGATTCATATCCTAGAAAGAGGAATTGCGAACGTGTCAAAAACGCACGCGCACATTGAAGGCCTGCTTGTCGATCCAGAAGGGATCAATATAAATATTGCCCTAAATAGTGCCCTCAATGATTGCAAAATGTCCTATGCAATGGTTGAGGGGCCATTAAGAAGTGCTCGACGTGCACTTAGAAGTTGGAAGAGCTATGACGCGGCGTCTACCGTCCTTCATGATGCTATTGAGGACAACCAGATCCAAAAGTGTACAGACGCAGTGGTTAAGGAGAAAATTACAGATGAGATTATTTTGAATGGTAATAGGGTCGTCCCCATATTTGGGTTAGCTGCGTGTGAGGCTGTTGAGAGTCTTAAGAAAGAGTCCCCGCCCCATCTTCAGCAATAATTACGTAATTAATATATATATATAAAATAAAGAATTTAGGGGATCCAATAACCACCTTGTCGTCTTTGGTCTCTTCTAGTATCTCCACTTTCTCGTTTGTATCCCCTATCTTCTCCTAGTAATAGCATGTTTTTAATTTCCTTCTCTTCTCATCTCTCTTTAATTTTCTTTAATTTTTTTTATTTGTCAATCCAATTAATTTTATTTTTATTTTAATTTTTTTCTATGATAAATTAAATTAAACACATGCATTACAAATAATTAGAGGATATATAAGAATTAATAAAATTCAATTAATATTTTAATTTTATATTCATAATTTAAATACGTAATTAAATGATATTTTATTTTTATTTTGCACGCATACATCTAGTATGCCCAACCAACTAATATATATATATATATATAATATACCCATATACACATAGATAGATATAAATATATAAACGCACAAATATGTCCGCGTGCGTGTTTGTGCCTTCGTGGTTCCAATATACATTGTACGGTTGACTCTTGATTCACCCTTTTTCTTGGAAATAAATTATCGAATTTCTCTTGTCTAACATCATGGGAGTGAGGATTAAAAAATATGAAAAATTAGAATTGATACGATGCGTATACGATCAAATTTGTCATTGATATATATTTAGCCCTATTAGTGAAATTTGTAATATTCTTTTGCTGGGCATGATACGTAGCAATATAATTAAGTACATCAACTGCAATTTGTACTGAAGCAAACTTGATGCCCGACATCAAATAGACACACACTCGCGCGCGCGCGCGCACATACGCATATATATAATGCATGTTATAATTAAAAGGTAAAAATTTATGATACCCGAGGTCTTTTTCGGAATTCCTTTAACCCTCAGCATTTGGAAGTTGGGGGCTTCTAATAAAAGGAAGCTCTGTACTGCCTAACTTTAGGTATGATCTAAATTAATTGCCGCGTGAATGTAAATTTCACTTCAACAAGTTTATATACTTTATTTTAACCTAGAACTTGCTTAGTAATTTATAATTATTTATTTTGAATTATCAAAAATATGGTACTTATCTTTTTTCCAAATCTCCTCAATTTAAGGGATTAATGAAGAGAGAATCCTAATAAGTAGGAAAGTTGATAATTTTGTTTTTTTCCCTTTTCTCTCCCTCTCTCTCTCCATATATATATATATATATATATATATGTATTTGCACACACGCACATACAGGACAAATATATTATCTTATGATAAAATTTGTTGATAAATAGAGGATGAAATTAAATAATATTAAATATCTTATGTCAATAATTTTATTTTATAAATGAAAAATTTTAAGTGGTCTTTTATATTAATATAAATTCATGGTTATGTTTATAAAATATTTCTATACATACTTAAATAAATTAAGTAATTAGTATATGATTTTTATTTAATCATTTCAAGGACAAAAAATTTTAAAACACTATTACAAATAGTTTCATTACATTCTGAAAAAAATAGTTTTTACTCATTTTTCTGTTCTTGTTTGTTTGTTAATATCGTTCTATCATATATTGACGTTGTTGAATTCACAATTCACTTTAACAATGATTTGATTTTAGGCAAAAATAAATATATTTTCATTTATTAGTAATAAATATGCACATAAAATTAAATCATTTTGCTAAATGATGTATTGATTTGAAGACATATCATAATTGATTGTTAATATAAATTATATTCTTGTGGCAAAACTAAGGTGATTAACATCATATCAAGTATGACACTGATAGAGTGAACAACATAAAAAAATTTAATTATATATAATCAGCCAATGATTCAATTAACTTGGTTAAGGTTGATTTTCTATGTTATTATCATATTAAAGGAATTATTGTCAATAGTAAGATTATAATATTTATGCACTTAACTATTTATTATAAGAAAAGGCACCATAACTTATTTTCCTAAAAAATTATTATCATTAATCCTAAATTGATAAATATTTTAAAAAGTTATTTGACAAATAACATATAAAAATCAATAGAATTGCGTACATTTTCTGTGTGCGATTAGAAATATAAGTCAAATATTATACAAATTATTGATTTATGGGAGTTATGGAGTTTGAATTATAATTTTGTCGAATTGATATAAATTAGCTAATGATGAATAGTGATGTGGAATACTGAACAAAAATAAAACTAACTAAGAAGAAACATAAGTTGTATTAAAGTTACAATAGGAGATGGATATATCATTTTAACCATCAATTTGATTTTGATTTTAAAATGCATTTTAAGCATCAACTTGACATCTTAAGAAGCAATCAAACTATTCTTGATAGTTTTAATAAAATATACATTTCGCAAAAATTGATAACATGTTGCAACAAGGAATTTGTTGAAACTAATATAAATTATAATACTTTTTTTTAATCAAAATTGGCACATTAAAATGCATTTATATGTTATTATGTTTTTTGATAAATTAAATATTAAAATATATCTAATAGAAAATAATTACTAAAAGGAAAAGTTAAATGATAACTGTTGATTAATTACTTGATTGGATATGATAGATGTAGTTTAATAAACCTTGCATATGTAGTTAAAATTAGATCATGTAGGTCAACAATAAGTAGCAGGTCACGACAACATGCATTATATGTTACGGGTAAGTGTAACGCATAAAGCAGGTAACGGGTACTTTAACAAAATGAGGGAACCTTACGTTAAACTTTTTCCACCCTACCTAATAATTAACGACGAACCCTTGGAAGTTGTGACTTTATAACGTTTTTAAACAATTATTTGCAAAAAAAAAAAAAAAAAAAGTCATTCATGTATATGTGCACACTATATAATATAACAAGGAGGTGAATGACTCCAATTGAATCAATTTTGGCCAAATAGTGAACTTTTCGAATTTCGAAAATGTTAATTAAATTTTAAAAAAAAATAATGGGTCGTTGGTTATTAATTTCATTATTTCCATCTTTATTAATTCGGTATAGATACTATTTTTCAACCCATGCGTTCGCGTGATATTATTATTCTGTTTCAATATTTTATTTTAATTTTATTATTTATATAAGAAAATACATTCTTTAAATTAATAAATTAAAATATTAGTACCTATCACAATATTGTATTAATTAAAATTTAAATTAATTAACTCACTTTGCTTAACATTTGAAAGCGTCATTTGATTTGTTCTTTGGCAAACCGATTATTTTTCCTCACTTCATTTTTTCATAAAGGAAGTATGAGATTAAAAACTCACATTATGGTTTTGTTAGGAATACTTCTTATAAACGATCATATGAATTTTTATAGATTACGTCTTCTTGGGAAATTCTAGCCCACAACGGCTTGGCCGAACCAATATTAATCACACGACCGGTGTTTTACACTTGTCCTATGAATGGTTGATAATTTTGGATGAGTGACCAATCACTTGACAAGTGCAATACACTTGCCATATGATTTGTTGGGTTCGGCCAAAACAAGTCCGTGTTAGAATTTTCCTATATTTTTTTATCTTCCAATTCAGAAGGATATCCAAAATTTTGCCAAAACTATATCTTTAGTAATAAATCATATGCTTTGTCAAGAATAATTAATCTTGGGATAAAAACATGCTGGCCGCCAAACTATGGGCCGTTTTACACTTTGCCACCCGAACTATTTTTTTTTTTTTACACATCACCCTCTAACCTACACGTTTTTTGCACTATACCATCTTCGTCCTATTTCGGATCAATTTTTTCAGTAGAAAATCATCAAGTGTTGTTCACCTGTTTTCTCTAAGGGTATTTCGTCCTTTTAATCGTATTTTCATGTCAAAATTTTGAACACTAATATAATTAAAATATGCTATCGTGACACTATAAAGTGTCTAATTTTTGTGCACTAATACGATTAAAATAACAAAAATACCCTTAGAAAAAACATGTGAAAGACAACTGGTGATTTTCAGGCAAAAAATTTGATCGGAAATAGGACGGAGATGGTATAGTGCAAAAAACGCGTGGTTTAGAGGGTGATGTGTAAAAAAAAATAGTTCCGGTGGCAAAGTGCAAAACGGCCCATGTTTTGGCGGGCAATATGTTTTTATCCCATTAATCTTTCCCATATTAGATAGAACAAAATGCGGGTATGCGCAGGATACATGTTATTAAAATTTGTTGAAGAGACAATTACTGTTTGCAATCTAAATTTTGTCGTGTTACCGGTTGCCGCCCGATCTATACATTTTTTACCGATTGCAACCTAAGTACATGTTTTGATAGAAAAATGTCACCGGACCGTCAACACGTGAGAGGCACGTGCTTCAATAAAGGTATTTTTGTCATTTCATTTTTTTTTTGTCCCACCCCATATTCTTCTTTGCCATCCCCCACCCCCCTTACCAGCAACTTCTCTCTTGCTGCTCCCCACTCTCCTCCCCCCACCGACCACCACCACCACGCCCCCGCCCCTCCCTCCACCACCACCACGCCATCGCCCGCGCCCCCACCACCAGCCTCTCTCTCTCTCTCTCTTGCTCCTCCCTCCACCAACCACCACCACCACCATGCCGCCGCCCATGTCCCCCACCACCAACCCCCCTTCCACAGCCCCTCCACCCACCTGCCTCCCTCTCTCTCTTTCTCCCCATCTTGTACACCCCCATCACCGGCTGCTCCTCCCCCTACTCCCCCCTCCCCCGTCCCTCCGGCCTCTCAGATCTGGAGCATAAAGAGAGAGAAATGAGAGATTGGGTGGAGGAAGGAGGAGGGGGGGTGGTGAGATTAAGAGCAACGGGTGGGCAATTGGCGGCATGGTGGTGGTGGAGCACGGCGGAGGGTGGGCGAGCGCAGGGTCGGGGGGATTTGGGGGTGGCGACAGAGAGAGAGCGTCGGGTGGTGGCAGTTGGTGGTGGGGTGGCAACAGCATGGTGGTCGTGGGGGAAGGACGGTGGTGAGAGAGAGAGATAGAGAGAGAGAGGGGGGGGAGGGAGAGGTTGGTGGGGGGTGGGGGTAGGAAAGATAGAATAGGATAACAAAAAATATAAAAATACAAAATTAAGATGAAAAAGACAAAAATACCCTTACTCAACCACATACCAGTCACGTGTCGCCGGTCCGGTGATGATTTTTGATCGGAAAATCCATTTAGGCTGCAATCGGTAAAAAAATTGCATAGATCGTGTGGCAAACCGATAACACGGCAAAATTTAGGTTGCAATGTGAAAAAACCTGCATAGTTGGGGCGGGAAACAGTAATTATCTCTTTATTGAAAATGCCTAAACAATATTGTATTCTAAAATTAAAATAAATTATTATACAAACCGAAAAACTAATTTTATAAACTTTTAAGTCCAAAGAAGTGAAATAGTCAAATTGAGGAGCTATTCTAATATAGAAATTAACTTAAGTAATCTTAGGTATATTTACTTAAATATATGAGGGTATGGATCTTAGTAATTTATTTCACCATTTATACCTAAAATGTGAGAATCCGTTTGGACTAAAGAAACAAAAATTGTATATTTTAAAAATTAGATTTGGATCTTGTCACATGATTTTTAAAGTTTCTCTACTAATCCAAATTGATAGGGGTCTATCCTCCTTTTTTTTTTTTGTAAAATACCAAACATACTTAAAAACTTGATCAAATAATTAAATGAAAAACTAAAAACAAATCATAAACAAAAGAAATTTAAAATTTTCTTAAAATTGAAACAAGAATGTCAAACTATTACATGTACTTGCAACGTGACCCGTTGCAAGAAATTTGTGGTAGAACTTCTTGCGATATCAAATTAAACAAACAAATACAAACAGGTAACTAGTATACCTAATAACTATTCATCATTTAATTTATATATATAAAAGATTTACGTTATTCCGAATGTCAAATAATCATAATAAATAAATTGAATTTGAGTTCATTTATATTAAAATAAGTTAGGCCTTTGATTGATATCAATAGATATAATCGGAAAGAAAAAAGTTAAAACGTTATTTATATCTAAATTTTAAGCTTTTTCTTTTTAATATTTTGAACTCTTATGTCGTGAAACCAGACATGTAAATTTTTCATATTTTGTTTTAAGTGAATTTGGGAGAACTCGACGTTTATAAAATTATGAATAAAAATGTAAATTTTCAAATTAATATTATAATGGGAGTTTAATGTTTTAAAAGCACCTACACATTTTGGTCAAGTTATTAATAATAAAAGAAAATGGAGCACCAATAATAATTTTTGTAGCACCAAAATCAATTCCTCTTGTGTAAATGAAATTTTGTCTTATTTATAGTAAAACTAACTTCATGAATTTAGAGTTTAATTTAATAAATTCAATTAATTATAATTTGGCTTGAGAAGTTGAGTTTGTCAAAGCAAAGCACTAAAATTATCAATGACACAATCTATGTGCAATATTTACGTATTTAATGGGCTGAAATATGACTCAATTTCGAGTCTTTCAATGCACTCGTGTCTATTCATTATGAAGAGTCATCAATACGTTTACTTATAGTCAAAGTATCTGCCAGTCTTTCAATGTAGTTGTTTGTCGATATGGCCCGCGCCATAAACGCACACATTTGTAGCCAAAGTTTGCAATGTCTATTGCAAATAGACATCGTCCTTCAATTCTATTTTATCTTTTCACAACCTTTTTGAAAACCTTTGAGCACTAAATTTTTAAGTCCTACAATCAGTTGCAGGCACGTATAATATTAGGAGTAGTGTTTTCCTACTTCGGTGCAATCATTTTGAGTTAGAAGTCAAAACGCGCAATCCACAAAATTTATATTGAAGAGGCTTCAAATTGTGTGTTCATTGCACACTGACACGCCGGCACTATACACAAACTCATTCGAAATCGCTATTTTCTCATCGAATCCAGTAGTTTTGGGCCTCGAGTACACATATAAGATTGCCACAGTGTCGATTTAGCCAACACAACAGCGTTACTAACTTTTTATGCAAATAGACACACACAAAACATTACAATAGAAATATATACCCAAATTAGAAGTCACTGAGCTCGTGTTCTTCACAAACAAATTCTTGTCTATTATAAAAATAATTTATTGCATCAAATGGATATCACCTTCATTTTATTAAAAGAAATATAAAACCACAAAAAGATATACGTAACTACATTCTGAAGATGTGTTTATGAACATTAAAGGAAACATAAAAGAATAGGAACCATGAAAAAAGAATAACAAATAATGGATCACAACTTCTAATTTAAGTAATTGATTTGAAGAGTAATTTATTATGACATTGGTATAGTTTTAGATCAAATTTGAGGCTAGGCTTTTTAAAGCAAACAAAATTTATCATTTGTTGTAGCTGCGTTTCTAATAAAGTAGGAGAAATGCCTTTTATGTCACAAAATAATACAAATATTACAAGCAACAACAACATAGTTAATCATCTAATAATCTTACCCAAAATACATATATATATATGTATATATATTTAAGAGAAATATAATGACAACTATGAATTTATACTAACAATAAAGACCATCTTCAAGCTTTTAATGTAGAAAATAAAACTGTTAACATAAGATATTAAACAATATTTAATTTGGCACTCTATTTATATACAAATTTCATCGTTATATAATCTATTTGTCATGTCTACAAAAAAAGGAGAGATGATGTGGGGGGGGGGGGGGGGGAAGGAAAAAAAGGAGTGAGAGAAAAAAAATTGTTAATTTTCCTACTTACCAGGGCTCTCACCTCATTAATCCCACAAATTAAGGAGGTTGAAAAAATAAGTACCATATTTTGGATAATTTAAAATAAATATTTATATATTACAAAGCTAGAGGTTATAGGTTAAAATAAAATATATACACCTGTTGAAGTTAAATTTAAGTATACGCGGTAATTAATTTAGGCCATACGTAATATTAGGTAGTACAAAACGACCTTTCATTAGAAGCCCCCTACTATATATATGTGTCAAAATCCATAGTTTAACAACAAATTAGGTACTATATTCTCCAAACCAACAATGGCTTCTTCACTAGTTTCAAAACTAATGACTTTTTCACTTATTTCCTCCATATTTCTTTTATTTTTAATACCCAATATTATTGCTACTGCAGCTATGGGCCCGACCGCATCTGATTCCTTGATCCAAACAACTTGTTCTAATCAACAGGATTCCAATAAAGAATTATGTATCCAAATCCTTCAATCCGAACCGCAAATAGCATCGGCCGATAATTTATTGGATTTTTCGATTCATATCCTAGAAAGAGGAATTGCGAACGTGTCAAAAACGCACGCGCACATTGAAGGCCTGCTTGTCGATCCAGAAGGGATCAATATAAATATTGCCCTAAATAGTGCCCTCAATGATTGCAAAATGTCCTATGCAATGGTTGAGGGGCCATTAAGAAGTGCTCGACGTGCACTTAGAAGTTGGAAGAGCTATGACGCGGCGTCTACCGTCCTTCATGATGCTATTGAGGACAACCAGATCCAAAAGTGTACAGACGCAGTGGTTAAGGAGAAAATTACAGATGAGATTATTTTGAATGGTAATAGGGTCGTCCCCATATTTGGGTTAGCTGCGTGTGAGGCTGTTGAGAGTCTTAAGAAAGAGTCCCCGCCCAATCTTCAGCAATAATTACGTAATTAATATATATATATATATAATAAAGAATTTAGGGGATCCAATAACCACCTTGTCGTCTTTGGTCTCTTCTAGTATCTCCACTTTCTCGTTTGTATCCCCTATCTTCTCCTAGTAATAGCATGCTTTTAATTTCCTTCTCTTCTCATCTCTCTTTAATTTTCTTTAACTTTTTTTTACTTGTCAATCCTATTAATTTTATTTTTATTTTAATTTTTTTCTATGATAAATTAAATAAAACACATGCATTACAAATAATTAGAGGATATATAAGAATTAATAAAATTCAATTAATATTTTAATTTTATATTCATAATTTAAATACGTAATTAAATGATATTTTATTTTTATTTTGCACGCATACATCTAGTATGCCCAACCAACTAATATATATATATATATATAATATACCCATATACACATACATAGATATAAATATATAAACGCACAAATATGTCCGCGTGCGTGTTTGTGCCTTCGTGGTTCCAATATACATTGTACGGTTGACTCTTGATTCACCCTTTTTCTTGGAAATAAATTATCAAATTTCTATTGTCTAACATCATGGGAGTGAGGATTAAAAAATATGAAAAATTAGAATTGATACGATGCATATACGATCAAATTTGTCATTGATATAATATTAGCCCTATTATTGAAATTTGTAATATTCTTTTGCTGGGCATGATACGTAGCAATATAATTAAGTACATCAACTGCAATTTGTACTGAAGCAAACTTGATGCCCGACATCAAATAGACACACACTCGTGCGCGCGCGCGCGCACATACACAGATATATATATATATATATATTGCATGTTATAATTAAAAGGTAAAAATTTATGATACCCGAGGTCTTTTTCGGAATTCCTTTAACCCTCAGCATTTGGAAGTTGGGGGCTTCTAATAAAAGGAAGCTCTGTACTGCCTAACTTTAGGTATGATCTAAATTAATTGCCGCGTGTATGTAAATTTCACTTCAACAAGTTTATATACTTTATTTTAACCTAGAACTTGCTTAGTAATTTATAATTATTTATTTTGAATTATCAAAAATATGGTACTTATCTTTTTTCCAAATCTCCTCAATTTAAGGGATCAATGAAGAGAGAATCCTAATAAGTAGGAAAGTTGATAATTTTGTTTTTTTCCCTTTTCTCTCCCTCTCTCTCTCCATATATATATATATATATATATCTGTACACACGCACATACATAACAAATATATTATCTTATGATAAAATTTGTTGATAAATAGGGGATGAAATTAAATAATATTAAATATCTTATGTCAATAATTTTATTTTATAAATGAAAAATTTTAAGTGGTCTTTTATATTAATATAAATTCATGGTTATCTTTATAAAATATTTCTATACATACTTAAATAAATTAAGTAATTTGTATATGATTTTTATTTAATCATTTCAAGGACAAAAAATTTTAAAACACTATTACAAATAGTTTCATTACATTCTGAAAAAAATAGTTTTTACTCATTTTTCTGTTCTTGTTTGTTTGTTAATATCGTTCTATCATATATTGACGTTGTTGAATTCACAATTCACTTTAACAATGATTTGATTTTAGGCAAAAATAAATATATTTTCATTTATTAGTAATAAATATGCACATAAAATTAAAATCATTTTGCTAAATGATGTATTGATTTGAAGACATATCATAATTGATTGTTAATATAAATTATATTCTTGTGGCAAAACTAAGGTGATTAACATCATATCAAGTATGACACTGACAGAGTGAACAACATAAAAAACTTTAATTATATATAATCAGCCAATGATTCAATTAACTAGGTTAAGGTTGATTTTCTATGTTATTATCATATTAAAGGAATTATTGTCAATAGTAAGATTATAATATTTATGCACTTAACTATTTATTATAAGAAAAGGCACCATAACTTATTTTCCTAAAAAATTATTATCATTAATCCTAAATTGATAAATATTTTAAAAAGTTATTTGACAAATAACAGATAAAAATCAATAGAATTGCGTACATTTTCTGTGTGCGATTAGAAATATAAGTCAAATATTATACAAATTATTGATTTATGGGAGTTATGGAGTTTGAATTATAATTTTGTCGAATTGATATAAATTAACTAATGATAAATAGTGATGTGGAATACTGAACAAAAATAAAACTAACTAAGAAGAAACATAAGGTGTATTAAAGTTACAATAGGGGATGGATATATCATTTTAACCATCAATTTGATTTTGATTTTAAAATACATTTTAAGCATCAACTTGACATCTTAAGAAGCAATCAAACTATTCTTGATAGTTTTAATAAAATATACATTTCACGAAAAATGATAACATGTTGCAACAAGGAATTTGTTGAAACGAATATAAATTATAATACTTTTTTTTTTATCAAAATTGGCACATTAAAATGCATTTATATGTTATTATGTTTTTTGATAAATTAAATATTAAAATATATCTAATAGAAAATAATTACTAAAAGGAAAAGTTAAATGATAATTGTTGATTAATTACTTGAATGGATATGATAGATGTAGTTTAATAAACCTTGCATATGTAGTTAAAATTAGATCATGTAGGTCAACAATAAGTAGCAGGTCACGACAACATGTATTATATGTTACGGGTAAGTGTAACGCATAAAGCAGGTAACGGGTACTTTAACAAAATGAGGGAACCTTACGTTAAACTCTTTCCACCCTACCTAATAATTAAAGACGAACCCTTGGAAGTTGTGACTTTATAACGTTTTTAAACAATTATTTGAAAAAAAAAAAAAGTCATTCATGTATATGTGCACACTATATAATATAACAAGGAGGTGAATGACTCCAATTGAGTCAATTTTGGCCAAATAGTGAACTTTTAGAATTTCAAAAATGTTAATTAAATTTTTAAAAAAAATAATGGGCTGTTGGTTATTACTTTCATTATTTCCATCTTTATTAATTCGGTATAGATACTATTTTTCAACCCATGCGTTCACATGATATTATTATTCTGTTTCAATATTTTATTTTAATTTTACTATTTATATAAGAATATACATTCTTTAAATTAATAAATTAAAATATTAGTACCTATCACAATATTGTATTAATTAAAATTTAAAATTAATTAACTCACTTTGCTTAACATTTGAAAGCGTCATTTGATTTGTTCTTTGGCAAACCGATTATTTTTCCTCACTTCATTTTTTCATAAAGGAAGTATGAGATTAAAAACTCACATTATGGTTTTGTTAGGAATACTTCTTATAAACAATCATATGAATTTATATAGATTACGTCTTCTTGGGAAATTCTAGCCCACAGCGACTTGGTCGAACCAATGTTAATCACACGACCGGTGTTTTACACTTGTCCTATGAATGGTTGATAATTTTGGATGAGTGACCAATCACTTGACAAGTGCAATACACTTGCCGTATGATTTGTTGGGTTCGGCCAAAATAAGTCCGGGTTAGAATTTTCCTATATTTTTTTATCTTCCAATTCAGAAGGATATCCAAAATTTTGCCAAAACTATATCTTTAGTAATAAATCATATGCTTTATCAAGAATAATTAATCTTGGGATAAAAACATGCTGGCTGCCAAACTATGGGCCGTTTTACACTTTGCCACCCGAACTATTTTTTTTTTTACACATCACCCTCTAACCTACACGTTTTTTGCACTATACCATCTTTGTCCTATTTCAGATCAATTTTTTCACTAAAAAATCATCAAGCGTTGTTCCCATGTTTTTTCTAAGGGTATTTCGTCCTTTTAATCGTATTTTCATGTCAAAATTTTCAACACTAATATAATTAAAAAATGCTATCGTGACACTATAAAGTGTCTAATTTTTGTGCACTAATACGATTAAAATAACAAAAATACCCTTAGAAAAAACATGTGAAAGACAACTGGTGATTTTCAGGCAAAAAATTTGATCGGAAATAGGACGGAGATGGTATAGTGCAAAAAACGCGTGGTTTAGAGGGTGATGTGTAAAAAAAAATAGTTCTGGTGGCAAAGTGCAAAACGGCCCATGGTTTGGCAGGCAATATGTTTTTATCCCATTAATCTTTCCCATATTAGATAGAACAAAATGCGAGTATGCGCAGGATACATGTTATTAAAATTTGTTGAAGAGACAATTACTGTTTCCACCACAACTATGCGGTTTTTTTCACTTTGCAATCTAAATTTTGCCGTGTTACTGGTTGCCGCCCCATCTATACATTTTTTACCGATTGCAACCTAAGTACATGTTTTGATCCAAAAATGTCACCGGACCGTCGACACGTGAGATGCACGTGCTTCAATAAAGGTATTTTTGTCATTTTTTTTTTGTCCCACCCCATATTCTTCTTCGCCATCCCCCACCCCCCTCACCAGCAACTTCTCTCTTGCTGCTCCCCACTCTTCTCCCCCCACCGACCACCACCACCACGCCCCCGCCCCTCCCTCCACCACCACCACGCCGTCGCCCGCGCCCCCCACCACCAACCTCTCTCTCTCTCTCTCTCTTGCTCCTCCCTCCACCAACCACCACCACCATGCCGCCGCCCATGCCCCCCACCACCAACCCCCCTTCCACAGCCCCGCCACCCACCTGCCCCCCTTTCTCTCTTTCTCCCCATCTTCTACAACCGCATCACCAGCTGCTCCTCCCCCTACTCCCCTATCCCCCGTCCCTCCGGCCTCTCAGATCTCGAGCATAAAGAGAGAGAAATGAGAGATTGGGTGGAGGAAGGAGGAGGGGGGGTGGTGAGATTAAGAGCAACGGGTGGGCAAGTGGCGGCATGGTGGTGGTGGAGCACGGCGGAGGGTGGGCGAGTGCGGGGTAGGGGGGATTTGGGGGTGGTGACAGAGAGAGAGCGTCGGGTGGTGGCAGTTGGTGGTGGGGTGGCAGCAGCATGGTGGTCGTGGGGGAACGACAGTGGTGAGAGAGAGAGAGAGAGATAGAGAGAGAGAGGGGGGGGGGAGGGAGAGGTTGGTGGGGGGTGGGGGTAGGCAAGATAGAATAGGATAACAAAAAATATAAAAATACAAAATTAAGATGAAAAGACAAAAATACCCTTATTCAACCACATACCAGTCACGTGTCGCCGGTCCGATGATGAAATTGATCGGAAAATCCATTTAGGTTGCAATCGGTAAAAAAATTGCAAATAGACACACACAAAACATTACAATAGAAATATATACCCAAATTAGAAGTCACTGAGCTCGTGTTCTTCACAACCAAATTCTTGTCTATTATAAAAATAATTTATTGCATCAAATGGATATCACCTTCATTTTATTAAAAGAAATATGAAACCGCAAAAAGATATACGTAACTACATTCTGAAGATGTGTTTATGAACATTAAAGGAAACATAAAAGAATAGGAACCATGAAAAAAGAATAACAAATAATGGATCACAACTTCTAATTTAAGTAATTGATTTGAAGAGTAATTTATTATGACATTGGTATAGTTTTAGATCAAATTTGAGACTAAGCTTTTTAAAGCAAACAAAATTTATCATTTGTTGTAGCTGCGTTTCTAATAAAGTAGGAGAAATGCCTTTTATGTCACAAAATAATACAAATATTACAAGCAACAACAACATAGTTAATCATCTAATAATCTTACCCAAAGTACATATATATATATATATGTATATATATTTAAGAGAAATATAATGACAACTATGAATTTATACTAACAATAAAGACCATCTTCAAGCTTTTAATGTAGAAAATAAAACTGTTAACATAAGATATTAAACAATATTTAATTTGGCACTCTATTTATATACAAATTTCATCGTTATATAATCTATTTGTCATGTCTACAAAAAAAGGAGAGATGATGGGGGGAAGGGGGGGGAAGGAAAAAAAGGAGGGAGAGAAAAAAAAAATTGTTAATTTTCCTACTTACCAGGGCTCTCACCTCATTAATCCCACAAATTAAGGAGGTTTAAAAAATAAGTACCATATTTTGGATAATTTAAAATAAATATTTATATATTACAAAGCTAGAGGTTATAGGTTAAAATAAAATATATACACCTGTTGAAGTTAAATTTAAGTATACGCGGTAATTAATTTAGGCCATACGTAATATTAGGTAGTACAAAACGACCTTTCATTAGAAGCCCCCTACTATATATATGTGTCAAAATCCATAGTTTAACAACAAATTAGGTACTATATTCTCCAAACCAACAATGGCTTCTTCACTAGTTTCAAAACTAATGACTTTTTCACTTATTTCCTCCATATTTCTTTTAGTTTTAATACCCAATATTATTGCTACTGCGGCTATGGGCCCGACCGCATCTGATTCCTTGATCCAAACAACTTGTTCTACTCAACAGGATTCCAATAAAGAATTATGTATCCAAATCCTTCAATCCGAACCGCAAATAGCATCGGCCGATAATTTATTGAATTTTTCGATTCATATCCTAGAAAGAGGAATTGCAAACGTGTCAAAAACGCACGCGCACATTGAAGGCCTGCTTGTCGATCCAGAAGGGATCAATATAAATATTGCCCTAAATAGTGCCCTCAATGATTGCAAAATGTCCTATGCAATGGTGGAGGGGCCATTAAGAAGTGCTCGACGTGCACTTAGAAGTTGGAAGAGCTATGACGCGGCGTCTACCGTCCTTCATGATGCTATTGAGGACAACCAGATCCAAAAGTGTACAGACGCAGTGGTTAAGGAGAAAATTACAGATGAGATTATTTTGAATGGTAATAGGGCCGTCCCCATATTTGGGTTAGCTGCGTGTGAGGCTGTTGAGAGTCTTAAGAAAGAGTCCCCGCCCCATCTTCAGCAATAATTACGTAATTAATATATATATATATATATAATAAAGAATTTAGGGGATCCAATAACCACCTTTTCGTCTTTGGTCTCTTCTAGTATCTCCACTTTCTCGTTTGTATCCCCTATCATCTCCTAGTAATAGCATGTTTTTAATTTCCTTCTCTTCTCATCTCTCTTTAATTTTCTTTAACTTTTTTTTATTTGTCAATCCTATTAATTTTATTTTTATTTTAATTTTTTTCTATGATAAATTAAATAAAACACATGCATTACAAATAATTAGAGGATATATAAGAATTAATAAAATTCAATTAATATTTTAATTTTATATTCATAATTTAAATACGTAATTAAATTATATTTTATTTTTATTTTGCACGCATACATCTAGTATGCCCAACCAACTAATATATATATAAAATATACCCATGTACACATAGATAGATATAAATATATAAACGCACAAATATGTCCGCGTGCGTGTTTGTGCCTTCGTGGTTCCAATATACACTGTACGGTTGACTCTTGATTCACCCTTTTTCTTGGAAATAAATTATTGAATTTCTCTTGTCTAACATCATGGGAACGAGGATTAAAAAATACGCAAAGATTAGAATTGATACGATGTATATACGATCAAATTTGTCGTTGATATAATATTTAGCCCTATTATTGAAATTTGTATTATTCTTTTGCTGGGCATGGTTCGTAGCAATATAATGAAGAACATCAACTGCAATTTGTATTGAAGGAAACTTGATACCCGACATCAAATAGACACACACTCGAGCGTGCGCACGCACACATATGCACATATATATTGCATGTTATAATTAAAAGGTAAAATTTTATGATACCCGAGGTCTTTTTTTCAATTTCTTTAACCCTCAACATTTGGAAGTTGGGGGCTTCTAATAAAAGGACGCTTTGTACTGCCTAACATTAGGTATAATCTTAATTAATTGTCGCGCGTATGTAAATTTCACTTCAACAAGATTATATATTTTATTTTAACCTAGAACTTGCTTAGTAATTTATAATTATTTATTTTGAATTATCAAACATATGGTACTTATCTTTTTTCCAAATCTCCTCAATTTAAGGGATCAATGAAGAGAGAATCCTAATAAGTAGGAAAGTTGATAATTTTGTTTTTTTTTCCTTTTCTCTCCCTCTCTCTCTCCCCATATATATATGCACACACACACACATACATGACAAATAAATTATCTTATGATAAAATTTGTTGATAAATAGAGGATAAAATTAAATAATATTAAATATCTTATGTCAATAATTTTATTTTATAAATTAAAAATTTAAAGATGGTCTTTTATATTAATATAAATTCATAGTTATCTTTATAAAATATTTCTATACTTACTTAAATATATTAAGTAATTTGTATATGATTTTTATTTAATCATTTCAAGTACAAAAAATTTTAAAACACTATTACAAATCGTTTCATTACATTCTGAAAAAAATAGTTTTTACTCATTTTTCTGTTCTTGTTTGTTTGTCAATATCATTCTATCATATATTGACGTTGTTGAATTCACAATGCACTCTAACAATGATTTGATTTTAGGAAAAAAAATAAATATATTTTCAATTATTAGTAATAAATATGCACATAAAATTAAAATCATTTTGCTAAATGATGTATTGATTTGAAAACATATCATAATTGATTGTTAATATAAATTATATTCTTGTGGCAAAACTAAGGTGATTAAGATCATATCAAGTATGACATTGATAGAATGAACAACATAAAAAAATTTAATTATATATAATCATGCCAATGATTCAATTAACTAGGTTAAGGTTGATATCTATGTTATTATCATAATAAAGGAATTATTGTTAATAGTAAGATCACAATATTTATGCACTTAACTATTTATTATAAGAAAAGGCACCATAACTTATTTTCCTAAAAAATTATTATCATTAATCCTATATTGATAAATATTTTAAAAAGTTATTTGACAAATAACAGATAAAAATCAATGGAATTGCGTACATTTTCTGTGTGCGATTAGAAATATAAGTCAAATATTATACAAATTATTGATTTATGGGAGTTATGGAGTTTGAATTATAATTTTATTGAATTGATATAAATTAACTAATCATGAATAGTGATGTGGAATGCTGAACAAAAATAAAACTAACTAAGAAGATACATAAGTTGTATTAAAGTTACAATAGGAGACGGATATATCATTTTAACCATCAATTTTATTTTGATTTTAAAATACATTTGAAGCATCAACTTGACATCTTAAGAAGCAATCAAACTATACTTGATATTTTTAATAAAATATACATTTCACGAAAATTGATAACACGTTACAATAAGGAATTTGTTGAAATTATTATAAATTATAATACTTTTTTTTATTTATCAAAATTGGCACATTAAAATGCATTTATATGTTATTATGTTTGTTGATAAATTAAATATTAAAATGTATTTAATAGAAAATAATTACTAAAAGGAAAAGTTAAATGATAAATGTTGATTGATTACTTGATTCGATATGATAGATTTAGTTTAATAAACCTTACTTATGTAATTAAAATTAGATCATGTAGGTCAACAATAAGCAGCAGGTTATGACAATAAGTAGCAGGTCAGGACAACATGCATTATATGTTACTGGTAAGTGTAACACATAAAGAGGTAACAAGTACTTTAACAAAATGAAGGAACCTAACGTTAAACTTTTTCCACCCTACCTAATAATCAAAGACGAACCCTTGGAAGTTATGACTTTATAAAGTTTTTAAACAATTATTTGCAAAAAAAAAAAATCGTTCCTATATATATACATACTATATAATATAACAAGGTCGTGCTTGACTCCAATATAATTAAAATATGCTATTGTGTCAAAATTTTGCACTAATATAATTAAAATGTATATTAACATATAAATTTCGTCCTTTTAATCGTATTTTCATGTCAAAATTTTGTACTAATATAATTAAAATATGCTATCGTGACACTATAAAGTGTCTTAATTTTTTTGCACTAATACGATTAAACTAACAAAAATACCCTTAGAAAAACATGTGAATGACAACTGATGATTTTCAGGCAAAAAATTTGATCGGAAATAGGACGGAGATGGTATAGTGCAAAAAACGCATAGTTTAGAGGGTGATGTGTAAAAAAAAAAAATAGTTCGGGTGGCAAAGTGTAAAACGGCCCATAGTTTGACGGGCAATATGTTTTTCTCCCATTACTCTTTTCCATATTAGATAGAACAAAATGCGGGTATATGCATGACACATGTTATGAAAATTTATTGAAAATGCCTAAACAATATTGTATTCTAAAATTAAAATAAATTATTTTACACACCGAAAAACTAATTTTATAAACTTTTAAGTCCAAAAAAGTGAAATAGTCAAATTGAGGAGCTATTCTAATATAGCAATTAACTTAAGTAATCTTAGGTATAATTCTTAAATATATGAGGGCATGGATCTTAGTAATTTATTTCACCATTTATACCTAAAATGTGCGAAATTCTAGCCTACAGCAGTTCGGTCGAACCAATATTAATCACATAATGGGTATTTTACGCTTGTCCTATGAATGGTCGATAATTTAGGGAGAGTGACCAATCACTTGGCAAGTGCAATACACTTGCTATATGATTTGTTGGTTCAGACAAACCAAGTCCGGGTTAGAATTGCCAAACTATATCTTTAGTAATAAATCATCTGCTCTATCAAGAATAATTCATCTTTTCCATATTTGATAGAACAATATTCATAAAGGGATGAAAAATGTGAATATAATGACGAAAAATAAAGATACTTTTCTTTTTTAATATGTATAATGAACCCTAACATAGAATTTCGTGTAACAAATTATAAATTTTATGTATAATTTTCTATAGAAATACACACACACAACAAAAACAACAACAAAAGATATATATATATATATATATATATATGTATGTCAACTAAAACTTAATAAAAGAAGAACATATGTGGGAGAAGTACATGCTAACTTATAAACATATATGTTAGCATACACACACACACACACATATTGTGATGACTATAAACATGTATGTGTATATATATACATATATATTGTGATGATATTTATTTCTTAAAAATTCAAAATATTGAAAAAAAATAGTGTAATTGAATTACATGCTAACATTGTTGCATGAAAAAGTTTGACATGATTCCGGTTAACATTTGCATTTTTGAAATATTAATACTATGAACCTACGAAAAGAAACTCTCATGTATTTATTTACATCGTACAAAGAACTTTTAATTTTTTTTTTTCGCAAACAATCATACTTCAAAGCAAAATATTGATTAAAATTCAAAAGAGTAACTTGAAGAATGTCATAGAAACATCTTAAATGATACTAAAATCTTCTTACCAAGAGATTGATAGGTAAAGGTGGGTAAAAAAAAAAAATCTTTCTACCTTTAAATATTAATTGAAATTTTAAAAAATATTTTTAGTAAACATGCTATTTTAGGACATTTTTTTTGCTAATGTTAGGGATTTTTAATTTTAATTTAGCTTTAACAAAGGTTCTAAAAACATAAAATGGCATAAGTATTTCACGAAAATCATAAGGGCATATATATAAGTCAAATCTTTTTGGCCATAAACATGGTTCATACAATAGGTTAAATTACAATAATTAATTGCTTCCAATGCCCTTTTGATGCGGTGCGCCAATATTTCTAAATCTACATTACAATGACAATAACAATTAATAGAATTTGACTTCAAGGACAATAATGTCATTAAAGAGGCTCAAAGGTAATAATAATAGTACTAAATAGATGATAGCATTAAATAGTAAAAACATAAATTAAGCCAATAATTTACATGGCATTATAACAAATTTGTCCTAGAAGTTCATGTACCATCGAATTAAAGAAAAAAAATACATACAGATATAAGAACAAAATGAAAAAACAAAGTGAGAACGCAAGTGAAATAAACTTACCAAAAAATCAAGAATTACAATTATTTCTTCAATAAAGACTTTAGATTTTATTGCAAATTTAACCTTGTTCAAATTCATACAAGAAAAAATAACAATAATTAAGAGTAAATATAAACAATGTAATACATTTTTAAGAAAATAAATTAGCACTTACTAACAAATGATATTATGGGAATGGTATGAAATTTATTTGATCTATATGTTTTAAATGTATTTTTGTGTTATTTTTAGTATAAACTAATTTGATGGACTTTGTATTTAATTTAATAAACTAAATTAATTAAAATCTAGATTGATAAATAAAGTTCACTATAAATGAACCACTAAAATTATCAACTACAAAACTCATATGCATGATTTATGTATTTAATGGGCTTCTAATATGACTCAATCACATATGCACAAAACATTAGAAAATACAAATAGCTTTATGGTAGATGATTATGTAGACAACTTATATGAACTACTACTACTGCTGCTGTTGTAATGCCCCGTCATTCTATAAACGGAGATTATATTACAAGATATATATTTCAGTGGGAGCCATAGATGAAACAATGGAATTTGATAAAAGAATAAGAAACCCAATTGAGTATGAATTGGAAGCTTTGAGAATCAAATTGCAAGAAAGAAAAATACTTGGGGCCTTAAATACATTGAGTGGGGTATTTTTGCAAAGTTCATAAAGTTTGGGGATTAAATAGTATTAAACTAAAAGTCTTGGGGGCCAAGTTGAATACTGGGCAAAGCTTTTAGGGTAAAATTGAGAAGAACACAATTGATAGATATAAGAGAGAGAGAGAGAGAGAGAGAGAGAGAGAACGGTTGAGAAGTCTCTACACGCATATACATACACATATATACATTTATATTCTCCTAAACTTTCCAAGCCCGTATCTTGCTCGTTTCTTCACTAAATCGAGCAAATGATAGGTCAGTTTGATCCCCACGATGAGAGGAACAAGATGGTGGTATCGTTGCTATGTTTCACCGATCGAGGAGACAGCGCCGAAGGCGGTGGTGACGCGACGGTGGTGGATCACCGGAATTCGGCGATTTTCCGGTGACGTCTTGGTAGGGTTTGGAGCGTCTCAACCTAGGCAACCAATTGGCGTAATCAATTTTGTGCTTTGATGGCCGGTGGCGGGGCAATTGCACGGCGAACGCGAAAGGGGTAAGTTAGGGCTCGGTTTCGATTTCCTTCAATTAAACTCAAAACGGCTTGGAGTTTTACAAAATTGATAGAGGGCTTTGATAGATCAGGATGAGGTGAATCTCCTCTTGAAACAGGTTTTGATTTCGGCGATGTTACGTAGGTGGCTCCGGTGGCGGCGGCCGGCTTCTCCGGCAGCGGTTTCCGGGCAAAATGCCCTTCTCAACGGGTTGAGCTCAAAGTTTGAGGTATTGGGCCTATTTTAGCACTTGGTTAAGTGGTAATCGATTATTGACCCAATATTTGATATATACACACATATTTGGATAATTTGGTTGGGATTTTTAATTGCACAAGTCCTACAAGATGTGAATGTATGTATATGACGAAAGGTTGGTCGTGCATGGAGTAAATTTATGTATGTGTAAAGAGGTTAGTAATTGAAGATTGTGCATGTGGATGAATTTAGCAAGTGAAGTATATGGAATTGTAACAAATTATGGATAATACTCGGTTAAATTATGCTATATCTGACAAAAAGATAATTTAGGTCGGTATGTGAAAGTAGTGTGTAATGGATTAAGGGCTTATGCTGAGACAAGAATAAACATGCTTTGAGAAAACAGTTGAGTTGTGACAAAGCCTAATGGATTTGGCTATTCTTGAATTCTAGGTGAACGTATGCAACGGTGCTGATAAGTGAACATAACGAGCTCCGGTAAGCGCATCCAGGTGAGGGTTCTACCTTTTCTTGTTGGGAAGTGTAGCCACTATATTTCTATCGCACTTATTTGACTATGAGCTCGAATATGTTTTACCGTTTAGAATTGTTTAGGCTTGCAACCTGTTATAATCGTATTGTATTCCTGATCGATTTCTTATACCGAAGCTCTTGTATTGGACTGTTTTCGGCTTGCTGCCCATTTTCATGTTGTATTTGAATCCTGCTACTGTGTAGCTTGTATTCTTATGATTGTCGCCTTGTCTGATGTATTGTCCTGGCTTGCAGCCTATTTGAGCCGTGGTAGATTTCAACTATTTCCTGATACCGATTGCTTGTGGCTGTTGTTTGTTATCGGTGCTATTATACTGTATTGACGGGGACTTAACTTGTTGTCCCTCCTGTATTGTGATTATTGGTTATTGCATTGCACTGTACTGTTTTGGAACCTTTCTGCCTGTTTATTGGACTAGGGATCGTATTGTTCTGGCAGCTATGATGGTGCCCATAGTTCGCGTTTGTTCCATGGGAAGCTCTCATAGGACGATCGGGTGGGGAAGTCCCCCGATCAACTGTTTATTGCATGTATTGTCTGGAGTGGCCACCCAGAATATTGGGAGGGATAAGGAAGGGTCCTGCTTGTTTCTTATTTGTGAAGAGACAAGGTGGTGATAGTTGCATTTGCCTGTTATTGAGACCATTCCTGAATTGCTATCATTTGATTGGTACATTGTTATATGTTCCAATCATTCCTTGAATTATTTGACATTTGAGCCCTTGATTTGTTGTATCCTTGTACGGTGCTATTGTCTCATTTACTGTGCATCACCTGACCGAACCTGATTCTCCATCTCTGCTTGTATAGATCGATCAAAACTAGCCATGTTACCATTTTACAAGAATTGGTTTATGATACTTCGGTATCTACACCTTGAATAGCCCCGAGATACATATACTAGAGATATACATGAATATTAGTGTTTCATTACCTTGCATATTTCGTATACCCTCACTGAGTCGCTTGGACTCATGATCTTTTATTTGATGATTATTGTTTCTCAGAATTATTGAGAGAGAAGTGGGTTGAGATCAAAGGTTATTGCTGCGCAAAGACGAGTGCTAAATGGCTTTTATTTGTATTTTATTCTTACCAAATGATTAGCATATATATTCGGGTCCTACGGGAGCCAATGGTTGTATTTCGAACAATTGTCTATGTATTATATGGTCCATGGCCTTATCTTGAGCACGTAAGTGGAAATGTACTCATTTGTATCATTAAAACAAATGTGAAATTTAGGTGTACATGGTTATTTTGGGTCGTTTGGATAAAGCATGCATATTTGATGTTGGAACATGAGTACAGTGTGAAATGTGGAGTTGTTTCTTTTGAGGCATTAATCATTGATTTTAGATCCAAGTCTGCCTGCTTAATTAGCAACCAGCTCGAGGTGAGTTGCTTCGGGTCGGGGCGCTACAACTACTAATATAGAGACATACATACAGATAAAAGCAGATATCTACATGTGGTTAGAAAATCTAGCCAAATTCATATGTGATGACTAACATAAATTTTAGCCACATTAAGGAATCAAAGAGTTTAAAATAGTAATTATGATAATGAGTTTAATCATACATATATATATATATATAACATTATATATATATATAGATAGATAGATAGATACTACATAATATATAGGAATAATAGGAGTTCATTAAGGAAAAGTAGTAAAGGCAAAAGATAAATATATATATATATGTATATATATATATATATACAAAATCTAAATCATTGCACAAATTAATAAACAGTAAAAGCTAATTTCGTGGACTTTGAATCTAGTTTAATAAATTAAATCAATTATAATTGAGTTAACAAATCAAGTATACAAAAAAATGAAACACCAAAATTATCAACCATACAATTCATATCCTAGATTTAGGTGTTAAATGGCTACTCAATCATATATGTATAATTAGATTGAATATATTTATGGCATAATATAAAGAATGTTTAAATATACAGAGTAATTAATAAGCTAACAATATACAACTAAACATGTACACGATTTATATGAATTTTTTATTGCAATATATACAAAACACAAATTACATATAAAGGCCAAAATTAAGGGGAAAAGAAAAAATTTAAACTTGCAATTAAGATATTGAGTTTAATGGCTTAAAACATATATCAAAATATTCATATAATATAAAAAAGAAAATAAGTATAAATTGCACAAATGGGGTAAAAATAACTTTTCCACCTCATTACCACATAAAGAATAGATACGCCACAAGGCGGACAACATTTTAAATATATATATGATTTTATAAAAATATCTACAAATAAAAAAAATTTAGAAATTTATGTCAAACAACAAATTAAAAGGTCCATACATATAGAAAAAGATAATCCAATATTGAAGATCAATTTTATGAAAGATATTACATTAACCAATCGGATTTTGACCCAAAACAAAAGTGACAATGATATAGTCAAGAAAAGAAAAACCATAATTTATTAATATTGAAACATTTTGAATATATTGAAAGACGAAATCATGCCTTCATGGAGGTTAATTTTTAAAAGGACAAAAACATAACATCAATGAAAGAATTTTGAAATTTTCTTATAACAAATAAAAGGATACTAAGCTATTATACATACATGCAACATATGGCAGCCTAATGAATTTGTCCTAAAACTTCATCTACCATCGAATTAAATAAAAAAATACATACAGATATATAAACAAGATGAAAAAAGCGAGAACATAAGTGAAATAGACTTGCCACAAAATCAAGAGTTATAATTGTTTCTTCCAGAAAATACTTTAGATTTTCTTGTAAATTGAAACTTGTTCAATTTCATATAAAAAAATAACCATAATTAGGCGTAAATATAAACAACGTAATATATTTTTAAGAAAATAAATTATCACTTACCAATAGATGACAGTGTAGAAATGGAACGAAAATTTTTGATCTATGTGTATTTAAATGTATTTTTGTCTTATTTTTAGTATAAACTAATTTAATGGACTTTGTATTTAATTTAATAAACTAAATTAATTATAATCTAGATTGATAAATAAAGTTCACATAAAATAAACCACTAAAATTATCAACAACACAATCCATATGCATGATTTACGTATAATGAGCTTCTAATATGATTCAATTACATGTGCATAATTTAATTAATTATATTTATAGAATATATATATATATATATATATGCACAAAACATTAGACAATATAAACAGGTTTATAGTAGATAATTATGTAGACAATTTATATGAATTTATTTATGGCATATACATAACTTATTATTATTATTATTATTATTATAGAGACATACATATAGATAAAAGTGAATCTATGTATGTGGTTGAAAAATCTGGCCAAATTCATATATGATGATTAACATAAATTTGGGCTAAAAATAACATCAAGAAATCAAAGAGTTTAAAATAGTGATTATGATAATGAGCAAAATCATCACACACACAAACACATGAATAGCATTATATATATATAGATATATAAAGTAGTTAAGGTAAAAGATATATATATATATATATATATATATATGCACACACACAAAATCTAAAAATTTGCACTAATTGATAAAGAGTTAATCATGAAAAAACTAATCAATGGATATAATTATAAATTATGATTAAAAATAATTTAGTAATAATGAGTAGTTTAAGGAGTTAAACATAAATATGCTTGAAAGTAATGAAACTAGATAAGTTTAATTATAAAAATATTTTAACATGAATTAAAGATCTAAAATATAAATATGAAAAACGTTTTATATGGCAAAATAGTGAAAGGAGTAGTTTAAGGAGTTAAACATAAATATGCTTGAACGTAATGAAACTAGATAAATTTAATTATAAAAATATTTTAACATGAATTAAAGATCTAAAATATAAATATGGAAAACGTTTTATATGGCAAAATAGTGAAAGGACAATTTGTCCACCTCATTGTCCATAGAAGCACGGGATTGACACATATGGTAAACTTCATGTTAAATAAATAAATATATATATATATATATATTAAATTAGATTATATATATATATATATATATACAAAATCTAAAAATTTGCTTTAATTGAAAATGAGTTAATCATAGAAAAACTAATCAATGGATATAATTACAAATTATGTTTTAAAAAATAATTAAGTAATAAAGAGTAATTTACATAGTTAAAAATAAATATGCTTGAAAGTAATGGAATTAGATAATTTTAATTATAGAAAGATTTTAATGTGAATTAAAGATTGAAAATGTAAACATGTAGAACGTCTTACATGACAAAATATTGAAAGGACAACTTGTCCATCTTATTGTCCACATAAGCAAAGGATTGACACATAAGGTGGACTTCATTTTAAATTTATATATTAGATTTCACAAGTTATACCTAAAATATGAGAATCTATTCGGACTAAAGAAACAAAAATTGTACAATTTTAAAATTAGATTTGGATCTTATCTCATGATTTTTAAAATTTCTCTACTAATCCAAATTGATAGAGGTCCACCCTCCTTTTTTTTTTTATAAAGTACCAAACTTAAAAAGTTGATCAAATAATTAAATGAAAGACTAAAAACTAAGCATAAACAAAAGAAATTTAAATTTTCTTAAAATTAAAATAAGAATGTCAAACTATTACATGTACTTGCAGCGTGGGCTGTACAAGAAATTTGTGCTAGAAGTTCATGTATCATCAAATTAAATAAACAAATACAAACAAATTTACACACAAATTAAAAAAAAAAAGATGAAAAGGAATTGCGAGAAAATAACCATATAGGCAAATGTTGACTTATCATAAAAACAAGTTTTACAATTATTCCTTCCAGTTAAAACTTCAACTTTTGTTGTAAATTTATCCTTATTTGCAACAGTAAAAAAGAAAAAGATAGTTAGAATTAAATATAAACATTATATAAATGTCTAAGAAAATTAGATTATTACTTGACAAAAGATGTCACGGATGATAGGATAGAGATGAAGCAAAAAGCATAAAAAATTATTTTATCTATATTTGTGTAAGGATAATGTTACTGGCACACTTAAAATTGATATAGGAGCTCCAACTATATTTTTAAATCCAATAATGAACCAAAATGCCTCTCTTTTTATTTATTAAACATCATTTAATTTGTTCAATTGAACAAATAACTAATATACCTAATAACTATTCATCATTTAATTTATATAAAATGGATATATCTTCGTCATGATGCTAGTTCAACACTAGGAACCCACATTTTTAGCCAAATTCAACAAAATAATTTCACAAATCAATCCCCAATGGATATATCTAACCTTGTTCGCTCTTTCTGTCTTGTTTCGCTTGTTTTCTTAATGGAATTATCTCTAGTGAGGAAAGAGTACTTCTTAGCATGAAGAAAATAAGAAGTATACGATGAATGATTTATAATGAACGTATCAATTATTATGGATATAACCAAGAACATCTCGGCAGTTGCTGCTGAATTTGTTCGGTTACGAGATCCTAGACGGATAGAAGGCGAAATTATCTTAAAGAAAGAAGATCATTAGATGCGCCCATAGATTCCTTAACGTAGATCATTCGATATTTAAATCAAATCAAATCCTTGTAAGTGGAAAAGATTAAATAATAAATATGATATGAAAAATATTAGGTACGATTACGCACAATAATTAGCTGTTGTCTAGAGCTTTGATTTAATGAACATGTACCTCGCTTTAAAGATATAAAGCATGTAGTGGTCTAGTGTTCGAATTTTAAAAGTTATGCATGTGTAAATTATGATGTATTATTAAAAAATAATAATAATAATGATTAGCTGCCCCATCATAGAGCATAACTATTTCCTATGAGGTTGCACTCCAACAACAATTCCACCAATCATCAAACAGCAACTTCGGCGCACCATCTCAATCACCGTCCAATCAGAAAGTCAACATCATCTACGGTCCGTATTCATCAAACCAAACTGCGCCGCTACCCAAAGCGAAACCCCCCATCATAAACCTGAGTGGCCGGTGCATTATAAGAACGATGCACCGTCCCACAGAGCATTTCCATTTAACGTTGGCGTGGACGGGCTTTGAAAAATATCTCGGATTAGACTAATCGCATAATAATCACTTTTAATTAATATAAGATTCAAGCCGAGAAGCCATAAATCAAGACTTCTCACTCAGAGCTAGCTTAGCTCCTCAGCCAACACGTATCATCTCTCTCTCTCTCTCTCTGAAATAATGGCTCCGATTTCTCTCTCTACCATCTCTCCGGTCCCTACTCCTGCAATTCCCTGCACTGCGTCTTCTGCTACCTCATATTCTCGGCAGTTTCAGAGCAGGAAAATTTTCCTTAGAATCGAATGTGTAGCTTCGGTTTCAGCTTCTTCGCCTTCGTGTTCGTATCCTAAAGTCGTGGTGACGCGAGAGCGCGGCAAAAACGGCAAGCTCATCAATACTTTGGTAATTTTTGTATTTTATCAGTAATTTATGTCATTTCTATTACATTGTGTTGAATCATTTTTTATTTTTATTTTATTTTCGGTTTTGGAAAGTTGATGTGTTAATTTGTTGGGTTGACTGGACATTCAATCACTGTTTATATTTTGGGGAATAATGCGTGCTTTTATGCCGTGCTATTGGTGAAATTGTGAAACTGAAAATGACAGTCGGACTTTGTGATTTTGTGTGAATGAAAGAATTTGATGAAATGTGGACAATGTATATCTATTTTGGGTAATTTGAAATGAGGTTGCTTTAGCAATAAATTTAGGCAGATGATAAGTAACCACTTTGGATCGCGTTGGTGTACTTCTGACTGATAATGCTTGCCCGGATAATAGTACGACTTCTGGTGATTTATATTGGGTAAAATTTGTGCACGTCGTTGCTTTATCACTACTAGATGAATATGGTGATATGTTTGACTGGGAATTGATTTGAATTCATTGATTAAAGACATATAGGGAAAGTTGCGACCTGGAGGATTCTATAATTACTTGTAACCCTCTTTAAGATTTCTATAATTTAAACATTTTGGTTTTTCTGTTTCCCTTTATGGTTTCTGAGTGATTGCCATTCTTCATCCATTTCATCGTTTGAATGTCTCTCGTTATACCTATATTGTTTATTGATTAATAAGTTGCTTACCCTCAAAGTTCTAGAATCTACTCCTTAAATACCAATCTTGACATGTATTAGCCTCCTCGAAATGTCTTAACTCTCTCGAAGTAGCTTATTCACGTACAATCTTCATTTTTTCAGGTGAATCATGGAGTTAACTGTCTAGAGCTACCTCTCATCCAGCATACTCATTTACCGGATTCAGACAAGCTTTCTTCTTTATTGCGCAGTACGTTCTAGATGATTCCACGGCTTATTGCTAGACTTTTTTTGGTTGTTGAAAACTTAATGAAATTTACTCTAGTGCCACATATTTTGCTAACAGCAGATTTGAGTTGTATTACATAGCCCATTGATCTCTGTCACTTTGGGAGATTTTATCTGTGTAGCCTGCTAAATTTAGGTTGTTAAAATTGCCTATATCTAGAAGCTGGGCTACTTAAGTCTAGGGTTAAACTGGTGTGTGCACAAGGGGTACATTGTGATTGGAACAATAAAATCTTCTCCTTTGAGTACTTATGTTTCTGCGCTAGATGATTGGGTCACTAGAATTTGTTTTGACCCACTATGTGTGCGCGCGTGTGTGTGTGTTGGAACTAAATCAGTTTCTGTTATTTTATTTTTTAATGGATCTCTTGTTCAGAAATGATTCTTAAATCTATTCAAGAGGAGGCATTGACATCTGGTTATTCCGTGTGCTGCAGACACTTCATTTGACTGGATCATTATAACTTCACCCGAAGCTGGTATAGTTTTTCTTGATGCTTGGAAGTAAGGTTCAGCTACTTTGACAACACTTGTATATAATTTTAAATTATTTTTTTAGCTACTGATGAAATAGTTGAATAGCCTGTTAGTTGCAAAAACTATGCGACAAAGTTATGATGTGCAATAATGTGCTGGAATTGAAGTTATTGCGAATCTTCTTGTACTTATCTAAATACTGAAATGAACAAAAATTAAAACTAGAAAACAAGAAAATTGTTTGAACCCATATCGGGATCTGCAAAATTACTGTTTCTTTGGGAAGCACTTCATCGAGCATTTATGACCAGTCTTCTCAGTCTTCAGTTTACTTGGACAACATTTCAGTCCTTATGCATCCCCACAGCACTCGTACCCTTTCCCCGATTCTCACTTTTCGTCTACGTGGAAGTTTCATTGCCCAAAATATCTCTCTTGTTTTAGTATGAAATATTCCTCTCCTGGACCTCTCTAGGGCATTTGCATGGTCCAGCCCTCTCCTAGTCTTGATGTGTGCCTAGAGCATGGAATATGTTTGGTGCACCTAGCTGCTTCTTATTCTAATTCAAATCCATCTTCATGCTGCTATACAACTCCACTCAATTAATGTGTGGTGTTTCCCAGTAGGCCAGCATTCAGTCCATGTCATGCCAGCAGATCCTTCTGTAGCCTAGTCAAATTTCTATTTTAGCCTCAAAGAAGTTCATTCATTGCTTTCCAAGAGTACCGTACGCCACATAGTCCTTAGTTAGAGCCATGGATAGTCGATGTCTTCTTCTTAGTTCTTACATTTTCAGTTGTATAATTCTTCTAGTCTGAAGAACAGTCTTTTAATCTAAGTGTTTATGTTATTTATGAACTATGTTGATATCCTGTTGACTAATTTGATCCATCAACTCTAGCTTTTGATCCGCAGGGCTGCAGGAAACCCAAAACTTAGAGTTGGAGTTGTGGGAGCTGGTACAGCAAGTATATTTGAGAAAATTCAGCCATCCTTGAAACAAAGCCTCGATGTGGCTTTTCAACCATCAAAAGGTGTTTTAAGCTAGTTTCTGATTCACTATGGATAAGAGAGTGAGAGTGTATATGTGCTTGCATTCATACTCCTTTGTTACTTTGCCCATATAGCCAATAGCATGATTTAGTCCATACTATTCACAGCTTGAGGCAAAGTAACTTTACTTGTGTGATCTCAGCTACTGGCAAGATTTTGGCAGCCGAGCTTCCACACCATGGAAATGCAAGGTCTACTGTTTTGTACCCTGCTTCAGCGAAAGCTAGTGACGAGATTGGTGAGTGCTGACTCTGGTTCCCTCCATCTCATTTTTGAATTGCTACAGAACTATATTTGTCATAACCACAGGGAAATGAAATCAGTGTTGCTTGTAAAAATTTATACTAGATCATATCCATTTTAACGCACCAGGAGAGCTCTGCTAATGTTTCTGCTTGCCTGAACGTATTACCAAGTCATTATCTATTTTAAGAAGCCAAGAGATTGCAGTGAATCTTTCAATCACCTTATAATTTGTTTTAAGAATAATAATGCTGATAAAGGTAGATATACCTGTGTTCTGAAACCTTACATATATTTGAAAGGTTTTTTACTATCAATAGCCAAGGCTAAATAAACGTCTGGATGGGGCACTTGTCATAGATGGATGAGAATTGGTAAAAAATGAGAAACTGCCGAGTGCTGCAAAAGAAAGATTACTTATAAAGATAAGAGAGCTTGTAGCTGGTACTGTTAGATTTTATCGTCAGTTTTGCAGGATCTATGATTTTGTGATGTCCAATGTCAGCAGATCAAATCAATCAACAAAACAAATATTGGGTTCTCTGATAGTCATTAAACTTTGTGGAGCTTGTGTTTGATCTTTATATGTCATGACAAACTACTTTTAGCTTACAATCGGCTTTTCTATTCTAGAGGAAGGCCTTACGAAGCGTGGTTTTGAGGTTACTAGGCTGAACACCTATACCACTGTAAGACTTGTTATTGTTAATGTGCCATTTTTTTGCATGAATTCAATGTTGCCGTTTGCCCTTAACTATAGTCAGCACACGCTATACAAGAAAATTTCAATAGAAGCACAAGAGTATTTCTTCATCTGTTGGTTGTTCCTTTCCAAATAAAGAATTCAAATGGTGTGCAGGCATTTGTCATGTTACAGATCTTAGTTCTGGGCAGTAATTGAGAATAAGATGACTCTGTTCTTGAATTTCATTGAACACTTTTGAGTTGCCTACACAGATCGGTGAATTTTAATGGTTTATCTGTCAATCATTTGATGTTAATGTGAATGTGTTTACTTCTTGTGTAGATTTAAGCTTGATTCATTTTTATTTAGAACTCTTGAGAATTGGAAAGTCAACAGAAATATCGGAGGCATTTTGGACAAGGTTCAAAAGAAATTTGGTTAAGTTATAATGATTGAAAAATATTCATGAGGGAAAATGCTTTGTCGAGGTCCCCTGTGATATGTCTATCATTGCCCCTGTGATATGTCTATCATTATCAAAAGTCTACTTTTGTCATGGCATTTGCTTCTTTCTTGGGCTTAAAAGGGATCACATATGTAATGAAATCAGTTAAAGGTTTGTAAATATCTGCCTTCATCATTTGATTCCTCGAACAATACGTTAACAGGTGGATAAAGACTAAAACTAAAGAACCTTTTTCAAATTCATGATATAAAATCTTGCCCAAAAACGGTTAGTTACTCAACTCCAATGAAAAGCAAAACTGTAAAGGCAGATGAACACTTAAAGAGGCTATCCTTTCTTGAATAGGAAAATTTTCCTTTCAAGAAACTAAACCTTTAATGTCTAGCACATATCCTAAACCTAATAGGACAACAATTAAGCGCTAACACTAAAGCTAATGAAAGTTGGTAACATGCAAATAGGAACTAAATAAGTTCCCAAGATGGCGAGTATTTATAGAGTTATCCCATATTAATTTGTATGGGCTGGGATGGACTGCAAACATTTGGGTCGGCATCAATGCATAGCCAAATTTAAAACTGTGCCCTTCTAATGGGGTGCTTAGGGGCAAAATTCTGTTTCTTTTCATTGGCATTTTTGGCTCAGCAAGCTGGTTATTATACTTGCTGGGAACCCTGACATATCATCATGCCCACAAACTATCGTTTGTTTCTGCTTTAATCAATTGAAATCATCTACAATCTTTTTGAGTATTCATTTTCATGCAGGAACCTGTTAGTCATGTGGATGAAAAGGTATTAGAACAAGCACTCTTAGCTCCTGTTATTGCTGTAGCATCACCTTCTGCAATCCGGTAAACTGTCTGTTAACTTCTGATAACTATATTAATTTAGTTTTTGGTTGCTTGTTACTTGCATTTCCTTCACACCGTCACATGCATTACATTATAATTGATTATAATTGTTTACACCCTAGACCTATATCTAACCTGCTGAACCATGCCCATTAGAATAAAATGTTATTTATCCAATGATGGAATCGCCTATAATTCCTTATATTGCGATGCCTCTTCCCAATGGTTTAGTTGTTTGCTTTATTCTTCTCGTTGCTGAGTTGATATCTCCATTTGTTCTCTACCAGTGCTTGGGTTAGTTTAATACCAGAATCGCGAGAGTGGGATAATGTTGTTGCATGTATTGGGGAGACAACTGCTTCGGCTGCTAAGAAACTCGGGTTAAGGAATGTATACTTCCCAGCAAGTCCTGGACTTGAAGGGTAATCTCTCTCTTCCCTTGAAGTACTTGTGTGAAAGTTGGATATGCTCTCACACTTTGGCCCAGTGCAGGATTTTGAATTTAAACTAATAGATCAGATCTCAAACTCTTTTTTTCTTTTATATTCCTTTTTTGACTTGCTTATATTGTCACAGTTCCTTTCGGTTCATGAGTCCTTTAAAAGTTTTACTTAAGGGGATCAAATATCTTTGTGTGCATGTGCATGTAAAAGTTGTTAACTAAGCAATACTTTGGCATATGTATCACTAATTTGATGCTTAATGTGCATTGTCTATCGAAAGCTCCTAGCAAACAGCCCAATTTATTTTATACGACTTTCCATCTGTATTATGTTAGGTGCTCCACTTTTATCTTGGTATTCCCATTTCCCAGTAATAGCAACAAAAATTGGTAACATCTGATTCACTATTTTCAGGTGGGTTAATAGCATTTTGGAAGCGTTGCATGTCCAAGACCAGCTACAGAAGGATTGAAAGTTGAGTGTTGGCAGCTTCTCCCCTGTTGACATTTTTGCCTGGGTATCGATAGCTCTCTTGCTCTCTATTTGTTGCTTTATCAATCAAAAGGCTGATGGGTGCTTCATGTTTGCTGGTCTATGGCTTGTTCTAAAGCATACATTTTTTCCATTTACTTTTCCTGCATAAACTTCTGGAGACGAGGAATTGCAGACTGACAAGAAGTATAAGCAAAACGCATTTCATTTTGGTAGCTGCTGCGGGATAACCATGTACATGTACATGTGTGAAAGGGGTAGTGAAGGATGAATTTCGCAATGAGTGGTAATTGTTGCCCCGAGTGTAATATCTCATTTTCATGGTCAACTTCTAAGTGAAACGTTCTTTACTAATTATGTTTTACTTCTGGTCACCATTTGATCAAGTGTTAGTTATGGCTTGCCAGGTTCTTTAACTTCTCCACATATTGCTGGGTATTATGCATATCATCCCATAGACTTTTGCTTTGCCGATGAATAAGTTCTATTAAGCACTGAGTGTTGATATGTATAACGGACCGAATTAAATAAGAAGTTGCATAACTAGCAGTTTACTCGTACTAAAATTTGCCAGAACGAATGTTCAAGAAACTCAAGGGACCTTGACGCATCTGTTTGTCTTCACATTGTAGCAACATCAGAACAATTTGTTTCACTTGCTTTGGTACTTTTTTTTAATTATTTTTTGGCTCAATATATTTCTGAAATAGATATAAATCATAATACTATGTACGAGACCTAACTTCACCACGTAGTAAGCTTATGATTTGCTTTTGGATGATCCTTTTTCAAGGTCAAAAGCATTTGTTCTAGAAGGTGAGAGGATTTAGTCGTGAAGTGAGGATTGCTTAAGTCATTATTAATCGCCCAGGCCCGAGCATAGCGGGGAGCAAGGTTTGGATTTCTCAAGCCATTATTAATCAAATCACATTTTGGCATTTAGTCGATTTGGGATGATTAATAGGATTTCATCTGATATACCTGAAGGGGGCATTAATTAGTCCTAGTGAATGTAGAATGCTAGAGAGTAGCTTTCAATTTTCATGCTTCATAGGATGCTCACTGGTTCAAGATTCTTTCACTTTGTTTAGTTTGGGAACTTCATACCTGGATATAATGCCTTTCTGTAGTCCAATAGTGCATTTAACTACCAAACAAACAACAAATGTCATCCAAGCGCTTCCTTTGTCTGATATAGAAAAGTATTCCCTTTTCGATTTGTGCGTATGATACGGGTTAAGCAGAAGTGGATTAATTCCCCAAAAAAGGAAAATAGAAAATGAAACGAATGGATCAATATAGGCACTATTATGCTCAGGGTAGCTGGCAAACCCAAATCCAAGATGCTATGACTGGTTCAGATTATCAAATGTAAAGATTCTTTTCAGCATATTTTTCTCTACTTGGTCAATGTGTGTATATGTATATACATATATATATATGTGTGTGTGTGTGTGTGTGTGTGTGTCATTATTGACATAACCATTTTTAAATATTAAAGTCTTTGGAGTAATGATAGGTTATGAGATTAGGATTATGTCTATAACAAGACAAGGTATGCCATGTGAGATGTGCCTACAATGTTATGGACTAATAAATCAATCATTAATTTTTTTTAATTATAACAATATAATTTTTCATGTTTCATTTTCAGTGTTTTGACCAGTCTCGTCACACTTCTTTTGGGTATTTTTTTTAATTGCAACCTAAGTCACATGGTACAAGAGTGAAGGTGGAGTGTAAAATGTGAGTGTGGGAAAATAAAAGTGTCTAAATATCACAATGCTCAAGTCTAGAATGGATGCTATTGTAATATACTTTAAATGTAACATGCCAAGTCATGCTTTTGCGCACCAACTACTGTTATTTTAAGCAGGATGAAGTGTTGGATCACTTAAGCAACGTTCATGGTTTGAATTTTGAAGCTGTGAATGAAGCAATTGGGTTGAGAGGGTCGTCCCTTAATGAGCCTCTACAATACTTGAATTGAAATTAGTTGGCCAGTGGGTCGAAATCGATTGACTAAGACAAACAAAAAAAAATATGCTTTCATGTCAGTCTTAAAAATAGTTCAATGAATGTGATTATTATACTGAGTTTTAATATCCATCCCCTGGCAAAAAAGACAATATTATTTCTAAATGGTCATGTCTCTCAAAATACTGTTTTTAGCTTTTGTGAGCCATGGGTTAACAGTTCTTTATATATATATATATTTTTGGTTTCTCAGGGTATCCCTCCGGCCGACAGTCAGAAGACTAATTTCTCGTCCCTACTGCCAGCGCACTAAGCGGTAGGGGACTGGCCAAATAGTTTGCTCCATTCACATGGGTAGGGATCGAAAGTTCTTTATATATATATATATATATATATATAATTTATCAATTTTGAGTGCAATACTTAAAAGTTTTAGAATATAAATAAAACAAATCCCTCATCCTTATAATCATTACACACACACACACACACACACACACACACATATATATATATATATATTGTTGGGGAGAGGGGGTGGGGGTTCACGATATTTGTTCAGGTTTTGATCAATGTATCACAAACAAGATAGGCTATTATGCTTGCACATAGCACAAAAATATAAGCGCGTGACACTTTAATTATTTTTACACCTTTTGTAAAGCTGAAGCTAGAAAATTGAGGCTATTTGTTTATATACTTAAGGTGCGAGTCACGTTTTCCAATTTTATCTTGGGATTTTAAATGAATTTATGTATCTGTAGTTAACATTATCAGTTTGTGTAACTTCAACATTTCAATAATTATACTCATTCGATACGTTCGCTTAATCCATGACATAAATTTTATGTTATGGTCATCGCACATTACATTTTCAGAGGGACATATTAGATTAAGATCGTAGTATATAATTGTTACTATAATGTATTTGGATTTCTTATGAGAGGTTACAGTATTTTCTGTAATTCATTTCAGCTTCTTTACTAAATTATTTGCTGAACTACTTAGTATAGAATTAAAGTGTGTTGGAGCCAGATGAGGGAGGATTATTTTGTCTTTAGAGTGGTTACATAAGATGAAGAACTCATAGAATGAACTTATTTATTTATTATAAGAAACTACTCATTTTTGGAGATTATAATCTCCTTTTTGCAAATATTATACCTTTTTTTTTCTACAAAATGTAATAATAGTCATAGGGAAAATATCAGTTTTGGTATCATACGTTTGTTCTTTTTTTTCGATTTCATCTCCAACGGTTTATATTTTCTCACATTGCATCCATTCTATTTCGGTTTGTATCAATTTTAGTCCGATCGTTAATTTTTTTTACCTTGATATTTTGATGAAATTGACAAATGACCCACTGCAAAAAATAAGTGAAAGCGTCCCCCCCCCCCCCCCCCCAACACACACACACACACACAAACTGAAAATAAAAACACCAACAACAGCAAAACAAAGAAGAAAACTATGTAATGTACACTTACACGTTTGGGCGGTTGCGTTGCCCCTAGTCATTTTTTTCAAATTTATTTCATAGATTTGCTCTTTGTTTCATGAGCAATTCAATCATATGCTCCATTTAAAATTTCATTCAAATTTTATAGGTAAATTTTTTTTGGTGCGTGCATGCGAAGGTCTGATAGTTGTTTTTTTTTTCCCATTGTTTCTGAAATTGAAACTGGGGGAATAGGGGTTGGGTGGGGGGTGTTGGGAGAAAAAGAAAGAAAAAAAAAAATAGAGTCGAGGTACTTAGGGGGTGTTTGCAATTATTTAAAAAAAAAATACTTTACTATTTTTAGCTTTAAAAAATTTATTTTGAGTGTTTGGTTACACAACTTCTGTTTAAATTAAGTTTAAAAAAAAGCAGAAGCTAAGAAGTTGAGAGGAAGTTGATTCTATCAACTTAATTAAAAGTGCTCATTGGTATTTTCGTAAATAAATTGAATTTTTTGAATTGTTAACTACTAACTTTTGACTGTTTTTCATTTTTATTTTCAAACACTCCACACTTTTACTATCAATTTTTAATTGATTCTCACTTTATTTTCAAAAAATATCAACTTTTTCAACAACTCCAACTTCTACAAAAACAAAAGCAATTCCAAACACCCTCTTAGTATTTTAAAATTTAATGGGGGGTTTTTTCGCAATTTCATCAAAATAAAGAGATTAAAAGTCAATGGTATTAAAATTAATACAAATCGAAACATAATAAATGCAATATTGTGAGAAAATACAAATAGTTAGGGTTAAAATTAACAAAAAATAGCAAATACGCTGTATCAAAAATGAGATTTTCCCGTAAGTTCTTGATCAAGTGGACAAATATGTTTGATCCAGCTTTGTACCACTTGAGAACTTTATATCATGTGGCTGCTTTCACCCTTTGGCCTGTTATTATGACTTCACACAAATAAAAGTCGTCTCAATTATTTTGTGTTTTGGCACATAAAGCGACACTCCAGAAACCCATGGAGATGACACTTTTAGGGGTCTTCCAAATTGTGTCGGCCCTTTTTAGAGAGAGAGAGAGCGAGAGAGAGAGAGAGATTTATTTTCTATATTCTTGTCTTGGTTTTATTTTACCTTTGTTGTTAATTTCAATTGAGACCATTTTATTTTAGACCCATTCACGTCCATATCCATATCCTGAATGTGTAAATTGAAGATTAATCCAATTGTAGCTAACTAAATAGACTTATTTTATAATCGTGTCTGCTTAGCAATACTATTATATCAAACTACAAAGTTGAAGTTCGAAAATTGGTGAAGTTGAAACTCTAAAATTATGAATTTTTAGGTTTCAAAAATTTTTTTTTTAAATACAAGCATTCTTGCACTTCTCTAGTAGCTCATCGATGCTTGTTCATTCCTTATTTAAATTTGATGTTACCGTGTAATGACATTTTAAATTAATTTTAATGATAAAAATAATATCATCACATGAGAAATGATTGTTGTGCCTTTTTTAACGTAAGATGATCTAACGTTTAGCTTGGACAATTATTATGGTAAAATTAATGACCCTTTTACTTGACAAAAGTAACCTTTCTATTAATACAAGTTATTCAATATTTCTATTAAACTGCTACCGTTGCGTTATTGGGATTGTAATTCAGTGGTAGGGATTCGAACTTGGCACCATTGAAATTTCAAGCTTGAATCCTCTTGTCATATTTTATTCCCTTTTGGGTGAATGTGTGTGTGTAGCATTCCAGTCCATTACACGATTACAAGAATCACGGACAATCTATCTCTCTATGTTTTCTTCAGATTGCACTTTCAATTAAAACTGTGACATATCATTAGTAAATCAACATCATTTTTTTTTTCCTTTTTTTTAAAAATAACAATACATAAATGTAAAAGTTCCTTAATTTCTGAACTCTGATTTAGATTTACCATGGCACAAAAGAAGAACAGAGAAGCATGAAAAGAAGGATTGATGGAAGAGACTGGGAGCTTTAATGGGGAATGGACAACAATAATTCAATTTGGGGACATAACATTGATATTATTTTCCAACATTTAACCCTTTTTTTCAAAAAAAAAAAAAAGTTGCAGAAAGAAAAGAAAAAGAAAAAAGTCCCCACAAAGGAAAGACTTTTGGTACTAAAAATTAGTTGCCAACTTTTTTTTTAAATAGCCAGCTTTATTGATTGATGTACAAATATATGGTCCCTTCTATCCGTGCTTAATCATACCACAAATTCCCATAGATAAAGCGAACCAAACCAAGAATATCCCATGGTCCAATCTTTGTTTCAGGTTAAGAATTTGCATTGAAAAAGGAACTAATTGTATTTTGTACCAATAGGTTTCACCATCACTCTTTTTAATTTGCTCACCAACCAAACATGTACCAATGCTTTTTTGTTCCATTATACACAACTAGTTATGACTTAATGTGTCATATATAATCCTCTTGAGGTACCCTATAGATGTCAATCAGAAAATATTCACACACACACGCACACACTCACTCAAAGGTAAAGGGGTAGAGAACAAAAGGATTCGAACTCAGGACCTCCCTAATACTACTTTCGAACCCCCATCATCCGGCTTTGAGCCCATGGCAACAAATGTTGTTTTTAGTTGTCGTCATTTACAATTAATGTCAACCTTGTAGTTAAAATGGAAATTCTTCCGCTGAGTTTTTTTATCACCAAATCATCCCTATGAAATAGTCAAAGGTGATACTACTTTCGAACCCCCACCACTCGGCTTTGAGCCCAATGGCAACAAATGTTGTTTTCAGTAGTCATCATTTACAATTAATGTCAACCTTGTAGTTAAAATGGAAATTCTTCCACCGAATTTTTTTTATCACTAAATCATCCCTGTGGAATTGTCAACGGTGATAACAGAAGTATTAATAATTCTTATTCTTATTAAATCATATTCTGAAAATATAAAAGTCATTGTCACTTAATAGATAATTTTTTTTATGAAACAAAAAATATTTTTATTTAATAATTATTATAAACGACAAATTTCACGTTATCATCTTTCTCTCACCATAAAGTATAATACTTTTTTGTACTGTATGTTGCTGAGATTTAGTTGAAGGCAATATCGTTGAGATTGTGAATCCTACGAAACTACGATATAATTAATTTTCGATCAAGTCTAAACTTTGGCACAAAAATATAATTTAACATTCTAAAGAAAGAAAAAAAACTTTTTGCTCTTCAAATTACATATTGTCGTCTGAAAAATTAATCTTCAATAATTAGCTCCTAAACACCCATTATACGGCAATAATTAATTTCTTTTGATTAATGGGTACCCCTTTTTTTGTAAGAATTGATGTTGAGTACTTAATCAAGCTTACACAATAATGACTTTCAAGATCATTTTCTTTTCCGCAAATTATTCATATAATTTGGTGATCGAATATACTTACATACATATATATATGATGATGATGATGAAACATTTTGATGAACAAATTCATTTATATTGAAATTGAGATAGTGAATTGTCATGAATTAAGGAGTAAGAAATCTCAAGTAATTGAGCTGTGAGACTACGACACATTTCGGGACTGATTGATAATGTCTGGCTTTTTTCTAACAGTAGCTTTTCTTAAACTTTTTAGGTGAAATGTCATATTGATCAAGATTTGAGGCTATCCTTACAAAATCGATATTTTACTTTGGTACAAACATAATATATATATATATATATATATAACCCCCCACCCCCACCCCCACCCCGCACACACACTGGAATATCATGATTCCTTAAGTATTTCCTGAATTTCCTTTGAATTGATTGATTTGAGACATTGGTGATGTATGTGTATTATTTGCAAAAAAAATAGAAAAGGCCTCGTATATGATCTATATATATATATATATATATATATATATTAATCACTTTGGCCCGTCTAATTAGTTTTCGCTTAATCTAATTTCTCTACGCGACTACGCCTTTCCTTTTTTCTTTTTTCTCCTCTCTCTTTGTTAATTTATTTACTTTTTCTCTTGTTTTTTACTACTAAAAAAAAAAAAGAAAACTAATTTTACACATATAATATAAAAGCATCATATTTGTGTATCTATTGTAATACTTCATGAAAATTGTCTCAATAAGTTATCATAAATTTGAAATTGTGATGCTATAAAATATCAAAATAGGCTATCGTAACACTTAAATACATGATACTTTAGTTAGTATCACTGAAACTAAATTTGGTTTGGTGATACTAGCTAAAGTGTCATGTATTTGAGTGTAACAATAGCTTATTTAAACACATTGTAGTAGTATTACAAAAGATATATTTTAGAGAGCATTTGGCTAAACTTATTTTAAAGAGTTTATAAGCTTATAGGGCTTATAACATGTTTTTGGAGCTTATAAGCTGTAATTTTGTTTGGTAAAAATTCGAGTTTATATGTTTTTTAAAGTGTGATGACAGTCGAAAAAATAAAGTAAAATTAATTTCATGTAAATAAATATTTTTTGAGATAATAGAAATGTAATCTTTTAAAAAATATATATATTTATGTTATTTTATCTTTTAGGATCAAACAGCTTATAAGCTGTTTTAAAAAAAAGTTGGAGAGAACTTATTTTTTTTTTGAGCTTATAAGCTCCTGAGAGCTTATTTTTGGAACTTAGAAGCTTATTTACTAAAAAATTACCAAACAACTTAAATGGGTTTATAAGCTCTCAAACGGCTTATCAGATGTTTTTAGAAGCTTACAAGCTCAGCCAAACACTCTCTTAGTTCAAATTTGGCATTGTTTAAGACATTTTTATGAAGTGTCATGATAGAGACACAATTAAGATACTTTTTAAAAATTTTATATTATATTTATCAAATTAGGTCATTTTTTAAGAGGTGAATCATATAACTTCATCTTATTTTAAAATATCCTTTCCATTTATCATAAGTTTAATCTATACATATATTGAAAATCCACAAGAACAAGCAAAATTAATGACTGAAAAATAAGGCAGCAATGTGAAAATTGCAATAAAAAATATATATGAAGTGATAATACTTTTTATTTTGTCGCTAATAAATTTATTTACTGGAAATTTTGATTTTGTTGCAATATGACTCACTTGTAACAAAAAATATTGCTTTAATTGTGATTGTTCATAGCTAATAACATTCCTATAATAACCTCAATAACAAAAAAAATGTCACCATAAATTGTGATAAAATTTTTCTTATTATTAAGCTATCACTATAGGAGTAATCACCATTATCCCACATCAAGAATAAAGTAAAAAAAGAATCTCTATATAAGTTTCACCAAAGAATTCAAGTAAATCCATTTGATATCATTTTTGGACAAATTGTTCATAATCCAATTTTATGGTGTGTTCGATCAATGAGTTCAGAGGCAACTATTGCATCTAATGGGCATGATAAATGGTATTAGAGTCATCTGCCAATTGAAATATCGAGAGCTAAGTGCTATGCATATAAGAACCGTCACTTAAGCCCGCATGAGCTACTTCTAGAGTCCCACTGTCTAGAGGTTGATTTTGAAATGCATCACACCGCGACGAGAACATCGCCATCTGAAGGAGTGATGATTGTGACATTCTTATCCTACATCGGGAATATAGTGAAAAATGAATTTCCATATAAGTTTAATTTCGCCAAAAAAACTCAAGTGCATCCATTGAACGTTCTTTTGGACAATTTATTTGTAGTCCAATTTAAGGTTGCACTCGATAAATTTGGAGGCAATTCTCGCATTTAACGGGCGTGCATGTCGGGGTGTGACAAGGAGTATCACTAATTACTAATAAAAACTACTTAAATACCTTGCACACATGGGTGGATCCACCAATTAAAAGAGTGAACACATATCTCAATTTCTAGCACAGTCCATGAATCTTCTTCCTAGATTCTCATTTGTCAGGATGTGAGACGAGCAACATTTCCTCAATAGAAGTCCATCCCACTTAGTTGAGGAAGACATGTATTATTCCTATTTTTAAAAAAAAGTGAAAAAAGATATGGACTCTTTATGCAACCAACAATTTCTTCTTCCTAGAATTTGTACCTTAATTCATGTTGATGATGTCTTAATTCTTTAGTGTCTTTTTGTGATTGTTGGTGGTATGAGATGGGAGAAGAAAATGATTTTATATGATTCCACTATAAAATTGATTAGCATTTAGAGTCCTCCTTTTGCCACCTTCTGCTATTAAATGGAACTAAAAATGAATTTTTGGTGTATAATGGATCAAGGTGGCAGATATATATAATTTATAGGACCAAAAGTGCAATTGTCCTGGTTACTTTTTCGCTTGAGAAAATGAGTACTAATGACACACGTGCTTGGCGTGTGTTACTTTTGTTAATTATTTGACGAAAATCCTCTTTTTACCATCAGATGTTATCGAATGGAACTAAAATTATTTATTTTGTGCATCACGGAACCGAAGTTGCAAATATGTATAAATTATGGCACGAAATTGCATTTTTCCCTAAAGTATGAGAGTGTTTGGCTAAACTTATTTTAAAAAGCGAGTTTATAAGATTTTTTTGGAGCTTATAAGCTCCTACATCTTATTTTAAAAATAAGTTCCTAAATTGTTTTGATAAAATAAGATCATATAGCTTATAAAATATTTTTTAAGCTTGTAAGTCTTAATGTTTTTTGATAAAAATTAGAGCTTATATATTTTTTTTAAGTATAATGATGATCGAAAAAAAAATAAAATTAATTTCATGTAAATAAATATTTTTTGAGATAGTAGGATTGTCATATTGAAAAAAATATATATATATTTATGTTATTTTATCTTTTATTATTAGACAGTTTATAAGAGTTTGAAAAAAATAAGTTGGAGGGAACTTATTTATTTATTTATTTATTTTTTTGAGGTTATAAGCACCTAACAATATATTTTTGAAACTTATAAGCTCCTTTACTAAAAAAAATTACCAAACACTTTTAAAAAGTTTATAAGCTCCCAAACAATTTATAATTTTTTTTTTAGAAGCTCGTAGACTTAGCCAAACACTCCCTAAGCATAAAGAATAGAGAATTGTCCCCATGCAAGTGTGTAATGCCAGCGGTAATTTTTCCCTTGAAAACTATTTTGGAGGTAGCGAGGGATCATGACAAATTGACGATGAACCACTATGAATCATATTTATAAAATTGGTTTCTTCTTTGTCTTATAATGTAATCATATTGATAAACTAATAGTATCATATAGTTACATCTGAAAATATTACAATTCTGAGTTTTATTATTAGCTCTCTCTCGAGAATTTAAATGTATTTCACCATCCAATTAACAAGAAATCAGATGGGATACTTAAGCATCACTGTCGGGAGCAGATATCAAACATTGTTTGTATGTCCCTGATGCTAACAACAATGTGCGTGTATGTGTGTATTCAAAGGCAACAATATTTTGTTATTTGTTGGCATCTCGGTCAAACTTTGTCATCACCCTGAATAAAAATTAAGTCAAAAAAAAAAAGTAATTGTTTATTTTGTGCACTAATAAATGGCTCGTGCATGTTTAGATATACACTAAATCGGAACTTATTACACAGAGATAGAGATACAAAAATCCAAAAAGCATACTTGGAAATGATTGCCTGGAAATTTATGGTTTTAATTTTTCAAGATATTCAGTCAAGAAGCACCTTGAAAAAAAAATAAAGAAAGAAAGAATATAGTGTTGTACCGTTTAATTTGATTTCAAACTTACTCCTCCTTCCAAATAAAAATTTCTGACTCCATCCCTAGCTTATATCTTTTTTTTTCGATTCAATCAACTCAAAATACCATGTAGATGTCAACCGGAATGCCACACACGCACACACACAAACTCACTCACACGAAGGAGAAGGTGAGAGAACAAGAGGGTTCGAACTCGAAACCTCAATGATACCAGACTTATAACCCCCAACACTGATCTACAACCCAAATGACAACCCTAGTTTATACCATTAAGCAAGTCGAGATAGGAGTTAGACTTTTTGTTTAATTTTTCGATGAAATTGTTTCTCATTAGTGCTCACAATTCTATGACAATTTTTTTCCAAGATAGAATGACCTCTCTACAACAGTCTTTTAGTTGGGATAGTAACTCTTAACGCTCAGCTTTTTGTGTATTTAGTTTCTCATTGACTTGAAATTCATTTTCAATAAATAAATATATTTTTCGTATGTATTCTCAATAGATATTATGATTATTAAATTTAGGGCAAATTACACTAACCACCCTGAGATTAGGCTAATTTACAAAAAACCCCCTACTTTTTCAAAAATTACCAAAAACCTCTTGAAGTTATACTTATATTACAAACTTATTTCAAATTTCGAAAATACCCCTTCCTTTTTTTGGGTGATTTACACTGATCACCCCTAATATTAGACTAATTTACGAGAAACCCCCTATGGTTTCAAAAATTACCAAAAATCCCCTGAGGTTATACCAATATTACAATTAGCACATACTTAGGTTGATTTATTAACAATATTAATTCTTTTTTTTCCTCTGTAATATTGTTATTATAAATTTTTCATGTAATAAATTTGAAAAAAAATGTGATTATTTATTCAAATAAATATTCTGAATTTAATGCGTTAAAAGTATCTACCAACACATCAAGTATGACACATTATCGCTAATACGAAGTAAATTTTAAGAGAAATGAGTTAGAATCCTCAAGCTAAATAAAGTTTTCAAGTGCATTATTTAATTTCAGTTTTTTATTTCAATTAATGTTTATATTTCTCATTTCACATTATGGATATATACGACTCATATAATTATATTTTTCTCAAATATAAATTTAGCACGTACTACTTATATTTAGTATAAATTCATAACATTAAATTTGGAATATTTATTTGAATAAATAATTATATTTTTTTTTCAAATCTATTACATGAAAAATTTATGATAACAATATTACAGAGGAAAAAGAAAAGAATTAATATTGTTGATAAGCCAATCTAAGTAGGTGCTAAATGTAATATTGGTATAATCCCATGGGGTTTTTGGTAATTTTCGAAACCACAAGGAGTTTCTCGTAAATTAGCCTAACCTCAAGGGTAATCAGTGTAAATCACCCAAAAAAAAGGGAAGGGATATTTTCGAAAATTGAAATAAGTTTGTAATATGAGTATAACCTCAGGGGATTTTTGATAATTTTTGAAAAAATAGAGAGTTTTTCGTAAATTAGCCAAACTTTAGGGGTGGTAGTGTAATTCTCCCTTAAATTTATTTTAATGAGAAAATTAATTCTAACAAATTTAAAAATTTAGAAAAATTAAAAAGATAATTGAAAATGATACGCGTGATTATGATACATGTAATTATTGCTGAAGGAACTATTAGTTTACTCTATCCTAAGTTTAAAATAGGACAAAACAATTGTCCTTATTCCTAAAAATTAAAACATGATGCTTGGATTGCTTGGTAAATATTTGAGTGGTGCGTCTACAATTGAGCTTTTTATAACTAAACAGCAAATGCACTATACAACACCATTCGTTATGTTTGTTTGTCTTCACCAAAAAAAAAAAAAAAAAAAAAAAAAAAGTTATGTTTGTTTTTCACTTATGTTTTCACCTGCGAAACACATAATCCAACGTAGGTGCAACTCACCTATCACAGGTTCTGTTCGCCGTACGGTAAAAGGGTATTCATTCCGTTAAAATCAAGAAAATAGACGGATGTACTCTTAAATTATTATCAGTTAAGCAGTGTTTAATTTCCTAACATATTTTTGTGATGAATTTGTGAGAAACTCTATTAAAACTAAACTAAAACAACAATTAGTAATAAGATATTTACTAACGGATTTATAATACATAAAATTCGTCCGAAAACTAACATATTTCTGTCACAGATTTCGTCGCTACGACAATTAAAACTAATATCGCAAGGTATTTTTTCGGTATTTAAACATTAAACGACGATCTAAATATATTGCATATTTTATATCTTTACAAGTTTCACTATGAAAATTAAAACTAATATCGCAAGTGTTTTTTTTTTTTTTTTTGTACTTTTTGTGACATTTAAACATTAAACGAGGATCTAAATAGAGTTGAGAGAGAGAGAGAGAGAGAGAGAGAGAGAGAGATTAGTATATAGCTCCACCGGAATATTTTGCATTAAAGCGAATTGGGGAGATCATTTATCATTAATCGTAAACCTTTCCGTGCACGGCGATAGCGACTTAAATCGACAATTATTATAAAACATACATCAATAAAGAGCTAATTAATGCGGCTAAGGACAATTAGGTAACGGTAATAATTACAACCTTACTTTATTCACTTGTTATCACCTAATGCCCACAAACTTATAATTACCTTATCAATAAAACTACTGCAGATTTATTACCAAAATCCCTATCATTAAAATGCATTGTGCTCCCATAAAAAAAATTAAAATTAAAATTAAAATTAAATGCATCATGCATTTCGGACAAGATCATGTGTTTTCACGTGGTAATTTCTTTCTTTCTTTCTTTCTTTTTTTTTTTTTTAAAAAGAATATGTTTCATTTAATTACACCTGTAACTCATGTACTACAACACTATTACATCATAATTAAAAAGTATAAATCAAGCTATCTCATAATAATAATGAAACTGCTATCGAGGTAAAATAAAAAAAATTGAACCAAAAAAAAAATATACTATTACAGTAGAATAAAGCTTTCAACTCCACCAATTAAGAGCCTATTTGGATGGATTTTTTTTTTTTCAAGAAGAAACCCTTATTTTTTTGAAAAAAAAAACACTTCGAAGAAAAAAAAATTACGTTTGGATGAACTTTTGAGAAAAGACAGAAGCCAAAAAAAAGCCAAAAGGGACTTTTTTCAGAACCTACCTTAAAATACCTTCAAATAAAAACACCTTGTAAAACACTTTTAAGTACTCTATCCAAACACAAAACTGCTTGACTTAAAAAAAAAAAAAACTCTATTATAAAAAGTACCATTCGAGAAGCACTTTTTTTCTAAACCCATCTAAATTGGCCCTAAGTTAGGTGTGATCAACATTTTTAGGTGATAATTAAACATATAAAAATCTTGGTGTCTATAGACTCTATACCCATTACTTTGAAATGGTAGATAATACAATCCTTACTACAACATTTAGAGGTTAGGATTTAAATATTCTCGTACCTAATCTATTAAACATCAGAGGCTTTAATTTAAAGTCACCCCAAAAATTCTAATGTACATTTAATGTATTCATGTACTATTCCACAATTAGAGATTGCATGTAATTTAATGTAACCTTAATTTCGAATTATAGCCATAAAATTCCTCATTTCTTAGTGCGGTGGGTTCCACATTACTTTAAGAATTTGTTAATTGTATAATTTGTTGTGGAATGAATTTTTTCTTATATGAAATTCGTTACAGAGTTGCATGTTTGATGCCTAGCAGAATTAATTAATGATATTTTATGGGCAAATGTACGTTTTGCCCCTTGAATGGTATCCATTTTGTCCTCATGTATTGGTATTGCATATTGGACCTATATTTTAAAATAATATTTCATCTCCGATTTCATAATTCACATTCATGTTATATATATAAAATTACTTCTTTAGTTATACACTTGACTTGAGATCTTTACACTCGACATATATTTATGTATTAAAATAAAAAATAAAATGTAATTTAGAATAGCGAATCTCGTATGGAATCCAGCATGCCCATCTTACGAGTTGGGATTGTGACACATCGACCTCATTAAGGGCTTTGATGACTTAAAGCCCTGATTGGTTGTGTTTCTGATATTTTTTTTTTCCTACTAAAATATATATAACTATTTATCGTATGTTTACTAATTACTAAGAGCACAATTCATTTTGTTGTCATAATGATAGAGCTGGAATTTGTCAGTTTCACATTTCAATATTATTTTAACTACAATGATGAAACCCATAAATTATACTGTATCATTTAAATATTATTTTTAATTTAACAATATGATCCATTAATGGTTATTATCACATTTAAATATTATTTTTGACTCAAGAATGTTACCGGCTA
>CM047874.1:22920585-23194414 GCA_026212405.1 Petrea volubilis | reverse complement strand
TTGCAAAGACTGACAGATACTTTGACTATAAGTAAACGTATTGAGGACTCTTCATAATGAATAGACACGAGTGCATTGAAAGGCTCGAAATTGAGTCATATTTCAGCCCATTAAATATGTAAATGTTGCACATAGATTGTGTCGTTGATAATTTTCGTGGTTTGTTTTGACAAACTCAACTTCTCAAGCCAAATTATAATTAATTGAATTTATTAAATTAAACTGTAAATCCCATGAAGTTTGTTTATACTAAAAATAAGACAAAATTTCATTTCACAAGTGGAATTGATTTTGGTGCTACAAAAATTATTATTGGTGCTCCTTTTTCTTTTATTATTAATAACTTGACCAAAATGCATAGTTGCTTTTAAAACATTAACCTCCTTTATAATATTAATTTGAAAATTTACATTTTTATTCATAATTTTATAAACGTCGAGTTCTCCCAAATTCACTTAAAACAAAAAATGAAAAATTTATATGCCTGGTTTCGCAACATAGGAGTTCAAGATATTAAAAAGAAAAACCTAAAATTCAGACATCAATAACGTTTTAACTTTTTTCTTTCCAATTATATCTATTGACATCAATCAAAGGCCTAACTTATTTTAATATAAATGAACTCAAATTCAATTTATTTATTATGATTATTTAACATTCGGAATAACGTAAATCTTTAATATATATAAATTAAATGATGAATAGTTATTAGGTATATTAGTTACTTGTTTGTATTGTTTGTTGAATTTGATGTTGGAAGAAGTTCTAGCAACAAATTTCTTGCAACGGGACACGTTGCAAGTACATGTAATAGTTTGACATTCTTGTTTCAATTTTAGGAAAATTTTAAATTTCTTTTGTTTATGATTGTTTTTAGTTTTTCATTTAATTATTTGATCAAGTTTTTAAGTATGTTTGGTATTTTACAAAAAAATAAATAAAAGGAGGTAGACCCCTAGTTTGGGCACTATTTAAATTGACCCCTTCTGGATCGACAAGTAGACTTTCAATGTGCGCGTGCGTTTTTGACACGTTTGCAATTCCTATTTCTAGAATACGAATCGAAAAATCCAATAAATTATCGGTTGATGCTATTTGTGGTTCGGATTGAAGGATTCGGATACATAATTCTTTATTGGAATCTTGTTGAGTAGCACAAGTTGTTTGGATCAAGGAATCAGACGCGGTTGGGCCATTGCCCTAGTAGCCATAATATTAGGTGTTAAAAATAAAAGAAATATGGAGGAAATAAGTGAAAAAATCATAAGTTTTGAAACTATTGAAGAAGCCATTGTTGGTTTGGAGAATATAATACCTAATTTGGTGTTAAACTATGGATTTTGACATATATATATATATATATAGAGAGAGAGAGAGAGAGTTAGGGGCTTCTAATGAATGGTTGTTTGGTACTACCTAATATTAGGTATGTCCTTAATTAATTATCATGTGTAGTTGAATTTAACTTCAACAAGTGTAAATATTTCATTTTAAATTATCAAAAATATGGTACTTATTTTTTTCAGTGTCCTTAATTTAGGGGATTAACAAGGAGAGAGTCCTAGTAAGTAGGAAAATTAACGACTTTTTTGTCTCTCCCTCCCCCCCCCCCCTCATTTCTCCTTTTGTATGGACATGACAAACATATTATATTATGATAAAATTTGTTTATAGATAGAGTCCCAAATTAAATATTATTTAATATCTTATTGATGTGGCCCAATATTCCCGAGGCCACGTCGGCGCCACCTCAGCCTAATCCTCCGATTGAAGGCTGCCATGTGTCAGATCGATCCGACCAGGATTGCGTCATTGCCATCTATGTCCGATCAGAATATATCAGGACGCGCTGACGCCCAAGTGTTTCCCCGGAGTCAATAGCCCTCATCGGGGTGTTTGTCATCCTCGGAGACTATTACCCCGTCGGTGACCTCCCCTCTCCTCGATGTGGTCCCAATAATAACGACCTCTGACACCGGGTGTACTCCACTGACACAAAGCGTACCCGGCGCATCCCCGGCACGTACCAGGGAATATTCCTGTACGGATAACGGGGCTGGGCCAATCTTGCCCTAATCCGGCCCACTCGCCTCCGGTTACTATTATAAATAGCACACCGTTACTATTCACATGGTAACTATTCACGAAAATTACATCTTTACCTTCCGATTACCTGCTCGAATACCGACTTGAGCGTCGGAGGGTCTTCGCCGGAGACACATCCGGCTAGGCTCACGTGTGTTCCTTCCTTGCAGAATAGAACCCCGACCAGCAACTTGTACACCATTGCTCGGAGATTGAAAGGATTTTGGACCTCCATCCTCGAACATATCCCTTGCTCGGAGTGACCCGTTCATCGGACCGAATCCGACTTCATCATTTTGGCGCTAGAGGAAGGGGCCTTCTATTCCGATAAGTGAGAATGGTTAACACACGACGAACCGGAACGGAGCCAGGGGATTCGACCAACCCCTTGCCTCCACAAATCACCACCACCCACATTCCCGGGCCGAGCGACGTCCCGCCCCAAGCCGTGCCCCAGATCGTCGGCGCGACGCCTTCGCCCACCGTCGGACAGAGCCTCGTGGTTCTGACATCCGACCAGTTCAACGCTCTCCTACGAGAGATCCGGGGACGGGGGGAACCAAACCCCGCTCCGCCCGCAGACGTAGAAGACCCTTACGTGCAGAGGGATGACTTTCGCCCCCCGCGCGGTGCTCGGGCAACCGACGTCGTGCGGGATGATGCTCCAGCGCGCGAACGGGGACCAGCGCCCCGGGAGCCCCGGAGGGAAAGACGAGTTCCGCCACCCCGCCTCGACGAAGAGGTTGACGAATCCTCCGTGGGCGCTTCGTCCGGGATCCCGGCCCGAAACCAAAGGGAACGCCTGGAGGAGATTTCCCACCAGGCCACTGAGCTGCAGCGGCGAATCGACGAGGTCCGCCGCGGGGAGAGGGCCCGAGAAAACATCGGTGAGCTGTCTCACCGAATGGAAGATCTCCACCGAAGGCTCGAGGAGGTATCACACCGGTCCGGCCAGGGGTCTGCTCAACGTTATTTCGAGCCTAACGAGACGGATCCCCTCAGCCCCGATCTCCAGAGAGCTCGTGCTCCACGGGGTGTGCGAATCCCCACGGACTTGCCCCGCTACGACGGGGAAACCGACCCCAAGGAGCACCTCATACAGTTCAAGCACGCTATGCGTGTGCATATGATCGACGACGATTTCGCCGCTAAACTGCTGGTCACGACCTTCCAAGGTGTGGCCTCGCAGTGGTACGTCCGGCAAGCCCCCGGATCGATCAGAAGCTTCGCCGACCTGGCGGTAAAGTTTGTCAACCATTTCCAGACCAAAAGTCTGGCCAAACTGCCACCGTCCCACCTCCACAAAATCCGACAAAAGGACAATGAGTCCTTAAGAGACTTTTTTAATCGATTCAACACCGAGCTACTCAAGGCCGAGAGTGTCCAGATGGACTTCCTGCTCGACGTCATCATGGGTGCTATCCGGAATCAATCGTGCTCGGACCACCTGGCCAGGAAACGCCCGGCCACAATGGAAAAGGTCATGTCCATCGCCCAGCAATACATGAACGTCGAGGACATGCGATTCAAGAGGAGACCGGACACCGGGGAGAAGAAGGATCGTAGACGAGATAACGACCTTACCCCCCTGGTAATGTCGAGAAAGGAAATTTTCGCCACCATCAACGCCAACGACCCCACGATCTTCCGGAGGCCGAGGAAGATCCAGGACAAAGATGGAGCCCCCCCGAGGGGGAATAAGTACTGTGCTTTCCACAAGCAAGTGGGTAACCACGACACCGAGGGTTGCTACGCCCTCAAGAGAGAGATTCAGCGCCTCATCGATACCGGCTGCCCCGAAGTTAAGAAAATTCATCAAGAAGAAGGGGCAAGGCCATAAGGGTGAAGGCAGCCGCAGGCACCGCTCCCCGTCCTTCGAGGACGATGACTCCGGGTCTCCGAGGAGGGAGAGATCACACTCCCCCCGAAGGGACCCCACTCCGGCACAGCGCCTCGATAAACAGCCCGCCGTCCCTGACAATCTCCCGACGAGGGAAGTGATTCACACCATAGCCGGCGGGCCTAGTGGAGGAGACACCAAGTCGAGAAGGAGGCAGGTGGAAAGGCGCCTCGACCAGGCCCGCTACCACATTGAGGAGCGCTACCACCACGAGAGGTTGTACGTCAACGCCATCTCGGAGGCCAAATCATCAGTTGAGGAAGCCCTCGAGTTCTCTGATCGAGACCTCGAGCACATACCTAAGACGGAGGGCCTCGAGGATACACCGGACTACCCCTATGGTCATCAGCCTGGACGTAGCCAACTACTCCGTCGCGAAGACCTTGATCGACAACGGGAGTTCCGCCAACGTCATTTTCGCCAGCACGTTCGCGAAGATGGACTTGGGGAAGTATACACTCTCCCCCGTACAAACGCCCCTCGTCGGATTTGGAGGATCCGAGGTGGTACCACTCGGCATGATACAGCTCCCTACCTCCGTGGGGGAGGCTCCTAGAAGAAAAACATTGATGATACCGTACTTGATAGTGGATGCCCCGTTCGCCTACAACATCATCCTCGGGCGACCCGCCCTTAACGCGTTCCGTGCGGTGGTATCCACATATCACTTAAAGATGAAGTTCCCCACTCCGGCAGGGGTTGGGCTGGTTACCTGCCGGATCCTGGACGCCTGAAAATGCTATTCGGCCTCCGTGGAGGGCAAGAAGACCCCCGCACCCCGACCAGTGGAGGCCGCTATCCAGCAGATGGACATCCCCGAATCCTCTGAGACTAACCCGGCGAAAAGAAGAAGGATCGAGGAAGAAAGGTTAACGCCGGCGGAGGACTCAAAAGCTATCCAGCTAGTCGAGGGCGATCCTTCGAAAACCACCAGAATAGGGTCGAGCCTCGAGCCTCACCATGAGGTCATGTTGGTCGATTTCCTCCGATCAAATGTCGATGTCTTCACGTGGAAGGCCTCAGATTTTTCGGGAATCGACCCCGAAGTCATTGTCCACCGCCTCAACGTAGACCCATCATTTAGGCCCGTGAGGCAGAAGAAGAGAATATTCTGTGAAGCGCATAACCGGATCATCGAGGAGGAGGTTAACAAGCTCCTCGAGGCCGGCTACATAGTTGAGATCCAATTTACCGAGTGGCTCTGCAATGTCGTCGTCGTTGCCAAGGGCGACGGCCGATGGAGGATGTGCAACGATTTCACCGATCTCAACGAAGCTTGCCCGAAGGACCACTACCCCCTTTCTCGGATTGATCAACTCGTGGACTCAACGGCCGGTTGTGAAATGATGAGCATGATGGATGCTTTCCAAGGCTATTACCAAATCTACATGGCCGAGGAGGATAGGGGGAGGACGTCATTCGTTGTTTCGTCGGGGACATATTGCTTCCTCGTGATGCCTTTCGGGCTGAAGAACGCCGGGGCGACATACCAGAGGTTGGTGAACCTCATGTTCAAGGACGAGATCGGCAAGACCGTCGAAGTTTATGTCGACGATATGATAGTTCGCAGCGAAAGAGGCCCCGACCATCTCGGGCATCTGGCCCGGATTTTCGATATCTTGAGGAAGTATGGCCTGAAACTCAACCCGAGCAAATGCACGTTCGGGGTCCGGGGAGGCAAGTTCCTCGGATACATCGTCAGTTATAGGGGGATTGAGGCCAACCCCTCGAAGATTCACGCCATCCTCGACATCGAGCCTCCCAGCTCGGTGAAGGAGGTTCAGAGGTTAGTAGGACGCATAATCGCCCTCAACAGATTCATATCCCGCTCAGCGGATCGGAACCTCCCATTTTTTAAGGCACCCAGGAAGGTGCCGAATTGAAAATGGACCGAGGAATGCCAGCGCGCGCTCCTCGAATTGAAGAGATACTTGACCGAACCCCCCCTGCTATCGAAACCAGTCCCGGGGAGACCCCTTTATGCCTACCTGGCGGTATCCCCGGATGCCATTAGCTCAGTACTAGTGCACGTGGAGGACCGGGTGCATCGCCCAGTGTATTATCTCAGCAAGCTCCTCCAAGGCCCTGAACGGAATTACTTGGCCATCGAGAAGCTCGCCCTCGCTTTGGTCCACTCCGCCCGAAAATTGAGACAGTATTTTCAGGCCCACACCATTGTGGTCCTCACTAACGAGCCGTTGAGGCAGGTACTGGCAAAACCCGATGCCTCTGGTCGGCTCGTGAAATGGGCCGTAGAGCTCGGAGAGTTCGATATTCGATTCCAGCCACGAACGGCGATTCACGCACAGGTCTTGGCGGATTTCTTGGTGGAGACGGCTCCGAGGGCGGAAGCGGAGCCCAAGACGCCGTGGACCCTCATGGTCGACGGGTCCTCCACGAGCTCCGGAGGGGGAGCTGGAGTCTATTTGCGGGATGGTTTAGGCAACGAGCTCGACTTCGCTATTCGCCTAGAATTCCCGATTCCCAACAACGAGGCCGAGTACGAGGCTCTTGCCGCATGAATGAGGATAGCCCTGGACAAGGATGTGGACTGAACTCGTCGCCTTGACCGACTCACAGCTGGTGGCCGAGCAGGTCAATGGAAATTATGACGCCCGGGAAGCAGTCGATGGCAAGGTACCTCGAGGAGGTCCTTAAATTGAAGGAAGGATTCGCCAAGTTCTCGCTCGAGCAAATTCCCCGGGCGGAAAATGAGAGAGCAGACCAGTTGTCGAAACTGGCGAGCTCGATGAGGGGGACCAAAGAGAGAAGCATAACCATTTTGAGCTCGCCAACACCGTTGACCGGGTCTGAGGCCCAACAGTATGTCCTTTCCATCGAGCCCCCCGAGGATTGGATAGCAGAGTTAGTCGCCTACCTGAAGGATGGAATTCTCCCCGAGGGACCCGTCGAAGCTAAAAGACTCCGACGGCAGGCCTCTCGATACGCCCTCGATGGGCAGGGGCGCCTGTTTAGGAAAAGCTTCGATGGGCCTCCTCGACGATGCCTGAGCAAGCAACAGGCCAAGGAAATCATCGAAGAAATACACCAAGGATGTTGTGGAAACCATACTGGACCACGGTCCTTGGCCAAAAAGGTATCACGGGCGGGTTTCTTCTGGCCTAACCTCGTTCGAGACTGCTTCGACTATGTCCGACGATGCCGAACATGCCAACTGCACGCCAATCTTGTTCATCAACCTGCTTCCCCGATGGTAAACCTTGAAATGTCTTGGCCATTCGATCAGTGGGGGATTGATATCCTCGGGCCATTCCCTCAGGCCTCCGGACAAAGAAAGTTCGTCATCGTCGCCGTCGAGTATTTCACCAAGTGGGCCGAAGCGGAAGCCGTCACAAAAATTACTGACTCGGTCGTCCAGATTTTCGTCTGGAAAAACATCATCTGCCGCTTCGGACTCCCCAGAGTCCTAATCTCCGACAACGGGACCCAGTTCCAAAGCCGCCGGATAAAGAAATGGTGCTCCAGCCTCAAGATCGAGCAGCGTTTCACTTCGGTGGGAAACCCCCAGGCCAACGGTCAAGTCGAAGTCACAAATCGAACAATTCTACACGGACTCAAGACCGCCCTGGCCGACTCTCGGGGCAGCTGGGCCGATGAGCTCCCAGGTGTGCTCTGGGCCTATCGAACCACTCCTCGGACTGCGACAGGCGACACCCCATACGCCTTGGTCTACGGGTCCGATGCCGAAGTGCTCCACCCATCTGCTCAGGTCGCACACTTCGATGAGATCGCTAACGTCGACGCTCGCCTGACCGAGCTAGACCTTCGCCGACGAGAGAAGACGTGCCGCCTTGCGAAGGATGAACAACTTCCGGGCATCTACTGCACGTGCTTACAACCGCCATGTCCATCCCCGGACATTCCAGATCGGGGATTTGGTTACCAAGAAGGTCGAGGTTTCCCGCCCTGTGGGGAAGTTGGACCCAAAGTGGGACGGCCCGTTCAAAGTGACCAAGATTTGCAAAAACAACGCCTATCGCCTCGAGGATATATCGGGGAAGGGAGTTGCCTCGCCCTTGGAATGCTTCGAACCTTAAGAGGTTCTACGTATGAGTGCTATGTGGCCGAAAGTTGTAAATTCTCATCGAAATTCTCATCGAAGTTGTAAATTCTCATTGAAATTTTAATGAAACATCTCCTCGAGCCGCTTGGCTTTCTCAACAACTGTTCTCTCCACTATTAAGTTTTTTGAATTTTTATCTAAGTCGGAATGAATTTACAGATTATTTTACACGATTTTAATTATGCCATGTTCCTCGTCAAAACGTTTCAAAATTCTTCACGCCTGAGTTGCGTAATTGTTTTCTGAAAATTGATTTGGAGTTTTTTCCGACGAGGAAGATCAAATAATTACGGGTTGTATAAAACAATTTACATTTCGACGATAAAACTTTAAGTTCGCAGAGGAAGATCAAATAATGTTTCATTGATGAATGGTTTGAAAACTCGCCCCCTCGGGCTTACAAACTAAAAACTGAGTAAAAATTCAAAAATACAAAGAGCCTATCCGCTATATATCTCCTCGGCCAACTCCTCGACCTCTGCCGCCAATGCAGTATCGGCCTCAGAGCCGGCCACGTTCATCGCCGGGGCGCTTGACGTCCCCACGTCGGACCCCCCTTGCTCCACGATGATTGCATCATCGGGCTCCACATCCGGGGAGAGAGGCTCACCCAAGCGCTTATGTCGCTCAGTTCCGGACTTGCCTTTTCACAATTGAGAGCACTGAGTCGAACTCTGCGCCCTCATAGGCCGGCTCCGGATCGTCTTCCTCGGCCTCTTCCTCCCCGGCGTCGTTCAAATGCATGCCATAGCCCTCCATGGAGAAATCTTGGGGGAGGACTCCCCGGGCCTTCAATTGATTGAAACCCCGGTGGTACGCTTGATGGGCGTCCTCGGCGCACAGGAGGATTGTCGCATACTCGAAGACGGGGCCGCGAACAAAACGCTTCACGGCCTCCTTCTCAAATTCGGGGATGCGAGCCTTCATCTCGGCCCTCGCCTGTCGGTCACCCCTGCTTTCACCTCGAGCAAAGGCCTCTTTGTTCTTCGCCTTCAGGGCGATTATCTCCTGTTCCAGCTCGGATTGCTTAGTCTTGAACTCAAGCTCGAGCTGACTCACCCGCTCCTCCAACTTGCGGGATTTTTCCTTCTCATCCTCGATCTCCCGTTGAGCGACTTGGTTTTTCTGTCGCTCTTCGTCAAGATCCGCCTGAAGGCCGCTTCCTCGAGCCTCCCGCACGGCCTTTTCGCACCTCGTGCGGCTGACATCCAGCCGACGAAGGCCATGAAAAACTTTTTGCTGGAGGGCATTCATGTCCTCCGCGATGCTCGCCGCCAAGTCGGCATCGTCCAGCTCGGTCAGAAGAGTCTGGTCGGCCCTGAAGATGCTACGCCGGAAGCTCCTCATGGCAATCTTCCGACTGTCGCCCTCCCCGCTGAGGACACTTGATTTGGAAAGATCCCCGAACTTGGGGCCAAATCGGGGTTCGGGGACGTCCACGTACTTCAAAACCTCCAGCTCCTCGGAGGTGTAACCGGAGCCATCCGCGGGGCGTTTGCCCTTGCTCGATGCTAGGATCCTCTTCTTCGGGGCCGGCCCGGAGGGTTTCTTCGGCGCAGGATCGGTCGCTTTCCTCTTTTGAATTAGAGGAGTCTCATCCTCGATGTCAATGGCCGCAACGATGGCCCGGGCAGGGGCTTGTTGTGCCGCCCTCATCACAGGCGGTGCTGTCGAAGGCGCCTCCGCCATAGCACGCCTGTCCTCCGCCGGGGGAGATGGCCTCCTCCTCTCACCAGCTACCTTGTTCATATGCCTGAGTCTCCCCATCTCCAATACGTTTAGATCTGCACGATCAAAGCCATAAACTCCGGTCAGAAACACAATAACTTCGAGGCGACAGTTAACAAAATCACAATACATATACCCTTAAAAAAAAAAAAAAAAAAAAAAAAAAAAAAAAAAGAAAAGAGGAAGGGGAGGCAACCAAAAGCGATGTCCTCGGTATCCAGTCTAGCCGGCGAGAGCCCGGCCTTTACCAGGAACCGCTCCTGGGTCATGAAGATTGGGCACAGCAACCCTTGCGCCTTATGTCCATTGATCCACTCCCGGGACCAGCTACTCGACCTAGGTCCGACCAGGGAGAGCTTCCTTACCTCCGGGTTATGCACACGCCTCACCGGCCACTCCCCATCATGTTGTATGAAGCACCACTTTTGCTTCCAGTCACTCCCGTAAGAAGACGAGGCTGTCTCGATGATCTTTCTCCCGTTCTTGGCGCTTATAAAGAAACAGTTGAACTCGTCGTCCGGGGAGGACCTACTCGAAAGGTTTATTTGGAAAATACTGGAGAAGTTGGCCAGCGTGGGACGTTGGTCGGTGCAGTGGCAAAAAACAACAAAGGCACAGATTGAGGCGTATGAGTTTGGGGTCAGCTGGATTGGACTTATGTTCAGATGGTTAAGGATCGAGCAGATGAAGGACGGGATGGGGAACCGGAGGCCGTTCTCGATGTGAGAATAGTGGATAGGAACGCACCCCTCGGGGGGATCCGTAATAGATTCCTCTCTGCTCGGCCATATGACGCTGAACGAATCGCGGATGTAGTGGCCCATCACTTTCTCCACATCCCGATCAGTGTTGTGCGCGATTATGTTTCCCCAACTCATCGTCGTTTGATTGCCTGCGATGGCCTTCCTTCTCTTCCGACGAGGTTCCCGATCAGGAGTTTCTTCCTCGTCGACTAACCTGTGCGACGGGGTTCGAAGATCCACCCCGCTCTCGGCCATCATACGCTGCCTCATTTCTTCCACCTTACTCGAACTTTTGCCGCCTGTCCTCGGCCGGCTAGTACTGGCCTCGCCCCGGCATCGGGATGACGCCCCCTCGACGGAGGTTTCGGCCTCCAAAGACAGCGACAAATTTACGTCGCTCAAACCCTCGCTAAACGAGTACTCCGCAATCCTATTCTGGCTGTCGGAACCGCCCTCGGACCCGCTCATGGTTGCCTAGGGAATTTTAATGAAAAGGGAAGAACGAAAAGAACAAGGACAGAGAAAAGGAAAGGTATCTAGGTTTGGGGCTGGACGAAGATGTTTTCGGATGCTCGGAATATGTCTAACGTGCTCGGTGCTCTCAAACTTATGCTCGAATTCGAATCTCCGCTCGATGAAAAAATGACACGCCTGGACCCACGCCCGTACCCCCTATTTATAGGGCGGTAAAACTGCTCCTCGGGAAGTCCAAACGTCGCCCGTAATTATTGCCAACGGTCACATCCCAACGGTCAAATTTTCGGAATTACCGCCACCGCCTGGTCAGGAAGTTTATGCTCGAGAATGGGAACGGCGCCTTCCAGAAAGTTCTCGGCCTGCTCGATCTATTTATATTCGAGCAAGACCCGAACTGGGGGGACTAATGATGTGGCCCAATATTCCCGAGGCCACGTCGGCGCCACCTCAGCCTAATCCTCCGATTGAAGGCTGCCATGTGTCAGATCGATCCGACCAGGATTGCGTCATTGCCATCTATGTCCGATCAGAATACATCAGGACGCGCTGACGCCCAAGTGTTTCCCCGGAGTCAATAGCCCTCATCGGGGTGTTTGTCATCCTCGGAGACTATTACCCCGTCGGTGACCTCCCCTCTCCTCGATGTGGTCCCAATAATAACGACCTCTGACACCGGGTGTACTCCACTGACACAAAGCGTACCCGGCGCATCCCCGGCACGTACCAGGGAATATTCCTGTACGGATAACGGGGCTGGGCCAATCTTGCCCTAATCCGGCCCACTCGCCTCCGGTTACTATTATAAATAGCACACCGTTACTATTCACACGGTAACTATTCACGAAAATTACATCTTTACCTTCCGATTACCTGCTCGAATACTGACTTGAGCGTCGGAGGGTCTTCGCCGGAGACACATCCGGCTAGGCTCACGTGTGTTCCTTCCTTGCAGAATAGAACCCCGACCAGCAACTTGTACACCATTGCTCGGAGATTGAAAGGATTTTGGACCTCCATCCTCGAACATATCCCTTGCTCGGAGTGACCCGTTCATCGGACCGAATCCGACTTCATCACTTATGTTAACAATTTTGTTTTCTACATTAAAATTTTAAAGATGGTCTTTTATATTAGCATAAATTCGTAGTTATCATTATATTTCTCTTCAATATATTGTTTTTTTGTGGATAAGATTATTAGATAATTAACTATGTTGTTGTTGCTTTGTAACATTTGTATTATTTTGTGACATAAAAGGCATTTCTCCTACTTTATTAGAAACGCAGTTACAATAAATGATAAATTTTGTTTGCTTTAAAATGTATAGTCTCAAATTTGATCTAAAACTATACCTATGTAATAATAAATTACTCTTCAAATCAATTAGTTAAATTAGAAGTTGTGATCGATTATTTGTTATTCTTTTTTCATGGTTTCTATTCTTTTATGTTTCCTTTAATAATCATAAACACACCTTCACAATTTAGTTACATATATCTTTTTGTGCTTTTATAATTCTTTTAATAAAATGAAGGTGATATCCATTTGATGCAATAAATTATTTTTATATTAGACAAGAATTTGTTTGTGAAGAACACGAGCTAAGTGACTTCTAATTGGGTATATATTTCTCTTGTAATGTTTTGTGCGTGACTATTTGCATAAAAAGTTAGTGGCGCTGTTGTGTCGGCTAAATCGACATTGTGGCAATCTTATATGTTTGCTCAAGGTCCAAAACTACTTGATTCGATGAGAAAATAGTGATTTCGAATGAGTTTCTATTGAGTGCGGGCGTGTCAATGTGCAATGAACATACAATTTGAAGTCTTTTCTATATAAAATTTGTGGATTGCGCTTTTTGACTTATTACTCAAAATGATTGCACCGAATTAGGCAAACACTACTCCTAATATTATACGTGTCTACAACTAAATGTAGGATTTAAAAATTTAGTGCTCAAAGGATTTCAAAAATGGTTTGAAAAAACAAAATAGCATTGAAAGCCGATGTCTAATCGCAATAGATATTACAAACTTTGGCTACAAATATGTGTATTTATGATACGGGCCATATCTACGAACAACTACGTTGAAGGACTGCCAGGTACTTTGATTATAAGTAAACGTATTGATGACTCTGTATAATGACTACACACGAATGCATTGAAAGACTCTAAATTGAGTCATATTTCAGCACATAAAGTACGTAAATGTTGCACATAGATTGTGTCATTGATGATTTTAGTGGTTTGTTTTGACAAACTTAATTTGTCAAACTAAATTATAATTAATTGAATTTATTTAATTAAACTCTAAATCCTTGAATTTAGTTTATACTAAAAATAAGACAAAATTTCATTTACTCAAGTGGAATTGATTTTGGTGCCACAAAAATTGTTATTGGTTCTCCATTTTCATTTATTATTAATAACTTGACCAAAATGCACATTTGCTTTAAAAACATTAACCTCCCTTTATATTATTAACTTCAAAATTTACATTTTTATTCATAATTTTATAGACATCGAGTTCAAAATATTAAAAAGAAAAAACGTAAAATTCAGACAACAATAATGTTTTAACTTTTTTCTTTCCAATTATATCAATTGATATCAATCAAACGCCTAACTTATTTTAATATAAATGAACTCAAATTCAATTTATTTATTATGATTATTTAACATTAAGAATAACGTAAATCTTTTATATATATATATATATATTATAATAAATTAAATGATGAATAGTTATTGGGTATATTAGTAATTGTTTCCAATTGAACAAATTAAATGATGTTTAATAAATAAAAAGAGAGGCATTTGGTTAATTATTGAAATTAAAAATATAGTTGGAGCTTTTATATCAATTTTAGAAGTGCCAATAACATTATCCTTACACAAGTATAGATAAAATAAATTTTTACGCTTTTTTCTTCATCTCTATCCTATCATCTATGACATCTTTGGTTAAGTAATAATCTAATTTTCTTAAACATTTATATAATGTTTATATTTACTTCTAACTATCTTTTCTTGTTACTGGTGCAAATAAGTATAAATTTACAACAAAAGTTGAAGTTTTAATTGGAAGGAATAATTGTTAAACTTGATTTTGTGGTAAGTCAACATTTGCCTATTTGATTATTTTCTCGCAATTTCTTTTCATCCTTTTTTTTGTGTAAATTTGTTTGTATTTGTTTATTTAATTTGATGATGCGTGAACTTCTAACACAAATTTCTTGTAACGGCACACATTGCAAGTACATGTAATAGTTTGACATTCTTGTTTCAATTTTAGGAAAATTTTAAATTTCTTTTGTTTATGCTTTGTTTTAAATCTTTCATTTAATTATTTGATCAAATGTTTAAGTATGTATGGTACTTTTTTTTTAAAAAAAGGAGGATAGACCTCTATCAATTTGGATTAGTAGAGAAATTTTAAAAATCATGAGATCCAAATCTAATTTTAAAAATATACATTTTTTGTTTCTTTATTCCAAATGGATTCTCACATTTTAGGTATAAATGGTGAAATAAATTACTGAGATCCATACCCTCATCTATTTAAGTAAATATACCTAAGATTACTTAGTGAATTGCGATATTAGAAAAACTCCTCAATTTGACTATTTTACTTTTTTGGACTTAAAAGTTTACAAAATTAGTTTTTCGGTTTGTATAATAATTTATTTTAATTTTAGAATACAACATTGTTTATTACTAAAGATATAGTTTTGGCAAAATTCCGGATATCCTTCCGTATAAATTCATATGATTTATTTATAAAAAGTATTCCTAACATAACCATAATGTGAATTTTTATTCTCATACTTCCTTTATGAAAAAATGAAGTGAGGAAACATAATTGGTTTGCCAAACAACAAATAAAGTGAAGTGTTTAAATGTTAAGCAAAGTGAGTTAATTCATTTTAAATTTTAATTAATACAAAATTGTGACAGGTATAAATATTTTAATTTATTAATTTAAAAAATGTATTTTCTTATATAAATAGTAAAATTAAAATAAAATGTTATAACAAAATAATAATATCATGCGAATGCATGGGTTGAAAAGTAGTATCTATATCAAATTAATAAATATTGAACTATGAAACTAATAACCAACAACCCATTAATATTTTTAATTTAATTAACATTTTCAAAATCCCAAAAATTCACTATTTAGCCAAAAGTAACTCCATTGGAGTCAAGCACCTACTTGTTATATATTATATAGTGTATATATATAGGAATTATTTTTTTGCAATAATTGTTTAAAAACTTTATTGGGTGGAAAAAGTTTAACGTTGGGTATCCTCATTTTGTTAGAGTACTTGTTACCTAGTTTATGGGTTACACTTACCTGTAACTTGTAATGCAAGTTAGCGTGACCTGCTACTTATTCTTTACTTACAAGCTCTAATTTTAATTACATATGCAAGGTTCATTAAACTAAATCTATCATATTCAATCAAGCAATCAATCAAACATTCATCATTTAACTTTTCCTTTTAGTAATTTTTATTAGATATATTTTAACATTTAATTTATCAGCAAACATAATAACATATAAATGCATTTTAATGTGCCAATTTTGATAACAAATATTATAATTTATATTAATTTCAACAAATTCCTTATTGTAATGTGTTGTCAATTTTCATGAAATGCATTTTTATTAAAAATATCAAGTATAATTTGATTGCTTCTTAAGATGTCAAGTTGAAGTTTAAAATGTACTTTAAATTCAAAATCAAATTGATGCTTAAAATGATATATTCATCGCTTATTTTAACTTTAATACTACTTATATATCTTCTTAGTTAGTTTTATTTTGTTCAGTATTCCACATCACGATTTATCATTAGTTAATTTATATCAATCCGATAAAATTATAATTAAAACTCCATAACTCTAGGGATGGCAACAGGGCGGGTATGGAGCGGGTTTGGCCAAACCCGGGACCCGCCCCGCCGGGGATTTTTTGGACCCAGGCCCGGACCTATCGGGTCCGGTTTGGACCCGGCAAACCCGGTTTTAATTTTTAAAAAAATTAAAAAAATATTTTTTTAAAGAAAATTGATATTTTTACAATTTTATAAACATGAAAAAAATAATAGTGTTACTAAAACACTAATTATTTATAAATTTTTATGAACATATTTTAATTTGTTAAATTAAACATCGTTATCACATATTTATCACCATATATTTTGAAATCATAACTTAATCATTAATGTTATATAATTATTTTTATATACAAGAGTATCATATTTATTTTTTTAAGTAACTATTTATATAATATATACTTTTATATATGAAATATAGATATATATTATATAAATTTACATAAAATAATAAATAAAAATATATATAAATTATTAATCGGGGCGGGTCCAAGTTTTAAAATGAAGACCCGGGACCCACCTCGGACCCGGTTAGGTGCCTTAAAACCCGCCCCATTAGAGGCAGGTCCGGGTCCGGATTCGGGTCCAACTCGGACCCATTGCCATCCCTACATAACTCCCATAAATTAATAATTTGTATAATATCTTACTTATATTGCTAACCGCACAAAGAAAATGTACATAATTCTATTGATTTTTATATGTTCTTTGTCGAATAACTTTTCAAAATATTTATCAATATAGGATTAATGATAATAATTTTTGAGGAAAATAATTTATGGTGCCTTTTCTTTTAATAAATAATTAAGTGCATAAATATTGTAATCTTGTTATTAACAATAATTTGTTTAATATGATAATAACATAGAAAATCAACCGTAACCTAATTAATTGAATCACTGGTTAATTATATACAATAAATTTTTTTTATGCTGTTCATTCTATCAATATCATTCTTGATATGATCTTAATCACCTTAATTTTGCCACAAGAATATAATTCATATTAACTAATAATTATGTTATGTCTTCAAATCAATACATCATTTAGCAAAATGATTTTAATTTTATGTGCATATTTGTTACCAATAATTGAAAATATATTTATTATTTTCTTAAATCAAATCATTGTTAAAGTGAAGTGTGAATTTAACAAAGTCAATATATGATAGAATGCTATTAACAAACAAGCAAGAACAGAAAAATGATTTTTTCTGAATGTAATGAAACGATTTATGATAGTATTTTTAAAATTTTTGTATCTGAAATGATTAATTAAAAATCGTATACTAAACACTTAATTTATTTAAGTTAGTATAGAAATATTTTACAAAGATAACTATGAATTTATAATATATAAAAGACCATCTTTAAATTTTTAATTTATAAAATAAAATTATTGACATAAGATATTTAACATATTTAATTTCATTCTCTATTTATTTACAAATTTTATCATAATATAATCTATTTGTCATGTATAAATAAATAAATATATATATATAGAGAGAGAGAGGGGGGGGGGAGAAATGGCAATACAAATTATCAACTTTTCTACTTATTAGGATTCTCTCTTCAGTGATCCCTTAAGTTTAGGAGATTTGGAAAAAAGATAAGTACCATATTCTTAATAATTCAAAATAAATAATTATAAATTATTGAGCAGGTTATAGGTTAAAATAAAAAATATAAACTTGTTGAAGTTAAATTTACATACACGGGACAATTAATTAAGGTCATACCTAATTTTATGCAGTACCAAGCTACCTTTTATTAGAAACCCCAACTTCCAAATGTTGAGGGATAAAGAAATTGCAAAAGAGACCTCGGGTGTTATACAAGTTTACTTTATAATTATAACATGCAATATATATATATATGTGTGTGTGTGTGTGTGTGTGTGTGTGTGATATCAGGTATCATGTTTCCTTCAATACAAATTGTAGTTGATGATCTTAATTATATTGCTACATATCATGCCTAGCAAAAGAACATCACAAATTTCAATAATGGGGCTAAATATTATATCAACGACAAATTTGATCATATATACTTCGCATCAATTCTAATCTTTCCATATTTTATCAATCCTCACTCCCATGATGTTAGGCAAGAGAAATTCAATAATTTATTTCCAAGAAAAAAAGTGAATCAAGAGTCAACCATACAATGTATATTGCAACCACGAAGGCACAAACACGCACGCGGACATATTTGTGTGTTTATATATTTATATCTATCTATGTATATATGGGTATATTATATATACTAGTTGGTTGGGCATACTAGATGTATGTGCGTAAAATAAAAATAAAATATAATTTAATTACATATTTAAATTATGAATATAAAATTAAAATATTTATTCAATTTTATACATTATTATATATTCTCTAATTATTTTTATCGCATGTATTTTATTAAATTTATCGTAGAAAAAAACTAAAATAAAAATAAAATTAATAAGATTAACAAATAAAAAAGAAATAAAAAGTTAAAGAAAATTAAACAGAGATGAAATATATATATATATATATATATTGGTCGAGAAGATAGAATGAGAAGAGAAGGAAATTAAAAACATGCTAATACTAGGAAAGGGAATATAAATGAAAAAGTGGAGATATTAGAAGATATCAAAGACGACAAGGTTGTTATTGGAACCCCTAAATATAGGGCTGTAAACGGATATTAAACGAAGCGGATATGCTGTATCCAAATTCGTATCCGATTAAATTTTACCGTATCCGTATCCGAATCCGAATCCGTCGGATATTAGCAACCTATATCCGAATCCGCATCCGGCGGATATTTTACGAATTCGGATATATCCGTATCCGTTTAGTATTTTTTAAAATATAATATAATTATGAATTTTTGAATATCCGAATATCCGAATCCGCTAACAATTATCCGAATATCTGTTTAGATATCCGAACCCGTTTATCCGAATATTTGATTGGATATCCGAATTCGTTTATCCGAATATCCGAATCTGTTTATATTTTATCATTAATACAATTAATATAATTCATATTATTCATTCCTATTTTTCTATTTATTCTTATAATGTATATAAATTAATAAATAATCTAATTAAATCATATAAAGAGTAAGAAGAGATAAGGATATAATAATAATAATAAAAATAATAATAATAATTTAATATAATTTATCGAATACGGATAACGGATATAAGTAAACGGATATATCCAATGGATATACAATCGGAGCGGATATTAAACGGAGCGGATATCTAATTACCATATCCGTATTCGTTTATTACTCGGATACCTATAATCGGATACGGATATATCCGTTTTAAACGGATGCGGATAATATGCCTCGTAAACGGATACGGATGCGGACGGTAATCGAATTTTCGGTTTTCCGTTTACAGCCCTACCTAAATACTTTATTTATAGTGTGTGTATATCTCTGTGTGTGTGTATATGTATATTACGTAATTATAGCTGAATATGGGGTGGGGACTCTCTCTTAAGACTCTTAATAGCCTCACATGCAGATAACCCAAATATAGGAATGACCCTATTACCATTCAAAATAATCTCCTCTGTAATTTTCTCCTTAACCACTGCGTCTATACACTTTTGGATCTAGTTGTCCTCATTAGCATCATAAAGGACAGTAGACGCCGCGTCATAGCTCTTCCAACTTCTAAGTGCACGTAAAGCACGTCTTAATGGCTCCTCAACCATTACATAGGACAATCTGCAATCATTGAGGGCACTATTTAAATTGCGCTCTTCTGGATCATTAAGCAGGCTTCCAATGTGTGCGTGTGTTTTTGATACGTTTGAAATTTCTCTTTCTAGTATGCAAATCTAAAAATCCAATAAATTATTTGCTGATGCTATTTGCGGTTCGGATTGAAGGATTCGGATGCATAATTCTTTATTGGAATCTTGTTGAGTAGCACAAGCTGTTTGGATCAAGGAATCAAATGCGGTCGGGGCCATAGCCCTAGTAGCAATAATATTGGGTATTAAAAATAAAAGAAACATGGAGGAAACAAGTGAAAAAAATCATAGGTTTTGTAACTATTGAAGAAGCGATTGTTGGTTTGGAGAATATGATACTTTTTTGTTAAACTATTGATTTTGACATATATATATATATATATATATATATAGTAGGGGCTTCTGCTGAAAGGTCGTTTTGTACCACCTAGTATTAGATGTGGCCTTAATTAATTATTGCGTGTACTTAAATTTAACTTCAACAAGTAAATATGTTTTATTTTAACCTACAACCTGCAACTTAGTAATTTATATATATTTATTTTAAATTATCAAAAACATGGTACTTATTTTTTTCAACCTCTTTAATTTAAGGGATTAATGAGGAGAGAGTCCTAGCAAGTAGGAAAATTAACAAACATTTTTTTGTCTCTCCCTCCTTTTTCCCCCCTCTCTGTCTCCCCCCCCCCCCCCCCTTATAGGCATGATAATTAGATTATATTATGATAAAATTTGTGTATAAATAGAGTATCAAATTAAATATCTTATGTTAACAATTTTATTTTCTATATTAAAAATTTAAAGATGGTCTTTTATATTAGTATAGTGCTTTAACGTTTTTCTTTCCAATCATATCAATTGATATTAGTCAAAGGCCTAACTTGTTTTTAATATAAATGAACTCAAATTCATTTAATTATTTCTTTCTTTCTTTCTTTATTATTATTATTAGTTATCATTTAGAATAATGTAAATCTTACACACACACACACACACATATATATATATATAAATTAAATGATGAATAGTTATTAGGTATATTAGTTATTTGTTCATTTGAACAAATTAAATGATGTTTAATAAATAAAAAGTGCGGCATTTTGGTTATTTATTGAAATTAAAAATATAGTTGGAGCTCCTATATCAATTTTAAAAATGTCAATAACATTACCCTTACACATGTATAGATAAAATAATTTTTTTAAGTATTGTTTTCTCCATCTCTATCCTATCATCCATGGCATCTTTTGGTAAGTAATAATCTAATTTTCTTAGACATTTATATAATGTTTATATTTACTTCTAACTATCGTTTCTTTGTTATTGTTGCGAATAAGGATAAATTTACAAGAAAACTTGAAGGCTTTATAATCGGTTTGCCAAAGAACAAATAAAATGAAGCTTTTAAATAATGCTAAACAAAGTGAGCCAATTAATTTAAAATTTGAATTAAAGTGAAAAATACAATGTCGTTGTAACACAAATTTGGAGGCTTTTTATTTATGAAGAGAAGAAAATTTGCAAAAATTAAATTTATTGAATTTAATCAAAAGACTGTGGGTGCAATATCTAGTATTGATTATCTGATTCTTACTTCAGGAATTTAAAACTTGAAAATTCAAACACTTTCGGAGTGGATTTGGTGGATTGATCTTCTTGGAATTTGACTTGATCTTCACTAACACGATTCGTAGGCTTTGCAACTTGATTAAGAACCTAACACCGAGAATATCGATGAACGCCTCGAAGAACACCGTGAAGAATGACGTGAATACCGTGGACTTGACTTAATGTGAATTTGAAAAGAACACCGACTTGTTGGCTTAGTATCTCGTATGTAGATCAAATGTCTTGATTTGGTTGATCTTTGGGAAGAGCTCCGGGAACATCATCTTGATCATTTTATATTTGTCTTAGGAAAATGTTAATTATCCAGTTTACCACCTCAATTGAGAATCAAACGCCTAAATCTGATGATTTTTGTGAAGAACATCGAGAACTTTGTCTTGATCACTTCGAATCTTCTTGAGAGAACTTCGGGATTTTCTTTGTTTCTCTTGTTTTGAAGACTTCTTATGCTTCGATGTGTGTTTGGCTTGTCGAAAAGACCCCTATTTTTAAGTGTAGGAGAGAGTCTTTTGCTATGTTTACTTGACGAGGTGGCACAATTTGATTAACCGACCCATATTTGCTAGTAGTTCATTTACTTAATGAAAACATGAGATTTGAATTGTCAAGATAATAATATCTAGCTTTTTTCTATTTGATGAAAGATATTACTTTTATTACTAAAATAATAATAGCTAACTTATTTGTTTGTAGGATATTATTTTTATTTCCAAATATTATAATTTGACACTTGGCCCCATTTGATTGACCAAAATAATATATATTAAAATATCAATTAATAAACTATTTTCTTTAGGAATTAAATTTAATTAAATTCTCAAGATAAAAATAGTAAATATAATGTTGATATTTAATATATTATTTGCCATATGTCACCATCCAATTGGCTGCAAATTTAATTTCTTTACAAATGACCCCCTCAAAGCTTGTTTACAGACAATGCTTGAAGCGCAGTTTGAAGTGAATGAGTCTCAATTTTTCTTTCCTTTTTTTTAAAAAAACAATTGAGCTTGGAATATGTTTAGACATTTAAAATTTGTCTAACGAATGTTGGACAAAATCTCAACATCAATTTTGATAGCACCTTTTTCTTCAAATTGATTAGGCCTAATTTTGCATTACATTGGCCAAATCCCTTCTTTGTTTTAATTGGTCCAAATAAAGGCCCCAGTTCATTTAATAAATATAATTGCAATTTATATCCCCTGCATACATTCACAACTTCACTTTTCTTTCTTCCTCGGTTTTTTTTTCCCGTCTTGCCACATAGGTTAAATTTGGGTTCGCAGAGTATGATGTATGTTGCTGCAACACTAGATCACAACCAGTCTCCCACACTTGTCTAGTTTAACAAACGAAACTTTCTTCGCCTATTTGATTTGGCAATTTGATTTTTCTCTTTTCTCAATTGAGATTTTTAGTAACTCGTTTTCTTATTTCTTTTAATCAAACAACAACAACAATTTTCTCCAACAGCAAGCAAAGGAAATACTCCCAACAACAATGGTGGTTCAACGATATGATCTGTTTTTTCTTTTCTTTCTTTTTTTATAATTTTTATAGAAAGACAATTGCTCCTTGGGATGACCTAATTTGGGGAAGAAATCAACATGGTCCTACTATGACAGATCAGGGGACGACAAAAACTCCCTTCTCTTTGGCAAGTATCATAATCCTAACTTAATACGGATAAATTGCTTGGCCACAAATATTTTTAAGCATGGAAACTTCTTTATTTCAAAGAACGATTTTCATTTTCTTCTATAAAAAAGAACAATACCTCTTCTTCCTTGCAACACTTTTTCTTCTTTGCTACTCTTCGAGTTCAAGGTATCAAACCTTGTTGCTCCTTTTGGGATTTTGTGAGAGAACATGTAATTTGTGGCCTTCATTATTGTTTTGCATCCCCAAATTTAGCTGTTGATTCAAATTTAATAAAAATCAAGAGAATGCACAGAAGTCAAGTATGTTGAGTATTTCATACAATGATTAAAAGACACAAGTTCATGTCTTTTCTCCATAATAGAAACTTTTTTTCATATGGCTTATAAATCGAACACTCGGCCCCCTTTTTTTTTATCTACTTTCCACTAATCACCAATACGTACTACTGAATCCCTCTTTTCACAATGCTTTATTCTAACTTTCTTTTTTTTTTCTCTTTTTTTGTTTTGTTTTGTTTTTTTTTTTTTTTTTTTGCAACAGGTTTATTCCAAGATTTCTCCCCAGCAAAATTGGCAATAGCAACTCGGATCTTTTTTTTTTGCCTTTCTGTTTTTACTTTTTTTTTTTTTACACAACTATCAAGTTAACTCACACATTTGTTGGAATATGATAGATTAAACCAATGGTGTACTTCAAGGATACTTCATCGTCTTCAGAAGTAAAATACTTGATTATCTTTGATAAAGAGAAACATCCCATTCAGAAGGGTATACTTTTAGCAGTTCATGCCCCCTTTATCAGCTGATATGTGAAGCAATGACCAAAATTGATGAATTCACTCTACATAGAGGATTGGACTAAGAAAGTCCATTTGAGCAAGACGTCAAAGGTGTGGTGTTTGCAAGCAACCCATCATAAACCTTCAAACGAGCCAAGTATTTTACCAACTGTACGAGCTCAAATTAGTGGAGATTGGGATATACGACGCGATATATTCTTTACCATTCACGTATGACTATCATCCAGAGATAGTCGAGCCATTTTGAGAGGAGTAGTGTCCGGCTACCAACATTCTTCTAACTTTCTTTGGAGAGCTATCCATATCCCTGTGGGATTCACGCACCATGGTAGGCCTTCTGATGATGAGACTTCTCTATAATGAGGTGGTTCTCAATGCCATAGAGCTTACAAAAGTTGATGAGACAAGCCAAGGATTTGTTCCTAGTTGTTGCAAGTATTTATTTCATGTCTTTCACCTGCTGCAAAGAAGTATCGACAGAGGTCAACTCTCTTAAGTGACTATCGACAAATGGGTTAGCTTATGGTCCAAAAATGATGCAAAGTATCACTAACTACCACCACGAAAGGAGAAGAAGTCAGCTTATCTGAAGTCAACTCACAATCCACTTAGCGACTTTGGTGTTCATGCCGGATGGTCCAAGGCAGAGAAGTGTTGCTCCCAAAGCTTGGTATCATGGGGAGTTCAAAAGATAAGGCATACTTGGTGGCATAACTGGCTTGCTGGCTTTGCGCCTTCATCCTTCCAACTAATGATATCAACTTGATACTCCTAAATGCTTTCAAAGTTGCGAGCATCATTGCTAGCGGGCACAAAGTGAGTCTTGCTATCCCAATTTTGGCGAGCATCTACAAAGGCCTGAGCAAGATCTTAAGTGTACCAAGGCTAACACATTTGTATTTGTCATTTCCTATCCACTTCATCTATAGCTGGTTGACAAACTTATTCAAGACTCATTCTCAAATATATCAGAGTGTACGCGGTCCTAAGATGACTCAATTCTCCAACAAGGGCTTCGCAAGGTATTAAGATCCAAATATAGCTCGCAAAAAGATCTACAAAGAGGAGCTTGTTTCCTAGACTTGCAATATGATCATGAAATATTGCAACTTAACATATGTTGACAATAAGAATATCGAGAAGCTTGACTGAGACTACTTCATCACAATCCATTCCGGCTATCTGCCTTTGTGGCAAGGTAAACATTTCGTAATTGAGCCTTATAGTCCTTAAGCTGTCAATTTTGATATTATCAAGAGGTGCTGGGGGTTCTTAAGTGGGACATTCACAAGGCTTTATGGACGAAAGAATCCATCATTGGCTTTTGTGCACTTATTTAAAATCTATATCCCAAGTATGTTTTCCTTCCATTCCCATGAATGCAAAGAAGTTCTCGTTAGACAATTATAAAATGGCTGGCCAAAACACATAGAACTTTCTTCAAAGAGAATATTACGAAGTTAACTGACTTCAAATTGCTGAAAGCGCCATCCCCATGCAAGAAATAGGATGAGAGAGACAAAAGGAGAGCTGACATTCATTCGGTAGAAGAAAGTCGAAACAACAATGTATACTACCATTGGAAGAGGCCAAAAAGAGATCTCAAACCCTCCATTGATCAATTTATTAGAGAGGTTGTCTCTACACACTTTCCTTTTCAATTCTTTTCTTTTATTACTTTTTTTAATTATCTGACTTTAAAACAAATAATGTTTCAGTGGGAGAATGGGATGCTCAACATTGATGATAATGGATTTGAAGATAGTCAAGGATTGACTGTGGGGCCTATCTCGTCGATTGTGGATCCTTCACTTGCTAAGAAGGTGCAAAAGAAGCTCCCAAGTTGAGCAAAGCAAAACCAATACTTTCTTGCCTTGAGGCTTCAATGTTTCAAGACGAGAAGTTCATTTGTAATCTTAAGAAGGAGTTTCTCCAGAAGTTGTGGAGAGTCCTTATAAGAAGATATCACATACTTCACTCGACTCTCTTTCCTCCATTGAAGCCGAGGTCGATGTGTTGTTTAGCTCAATGAAAAGCTTTAATAGTTTTGACATATCACATGTAAAAAGATCACTCAGGTTTTGATTTGCCAAGGCAAGCATTTGAGGAGTGAAGCTAAGGAACGTCTTATGGGTGCCAAAACTAAAGAGAGCAAGGACACCAATCAAGTTCAATCTATCAAGGATGAATCAGAGTAGATTCAACAAGAGATTAATAACTTGAATGGGCGTAAGACAAACTTGTCTTAATCATTGAACCGACAGCAACAACTCCTCCAAAGTGCTCAAGCTGAAGTTTGTGAGATTGAAAATGAAGTCACCACCCTCTAGAATGCTTCTTCACTGAGTGACAAGGAGATTGAGCGTATGAAGTTTTAGACTGACCAACTAGATAATGCTAGGGAAGAGTTGGAGAATTTGAGTCCTTTTGCTTGAAATTGGTTTAGGAATTTGTGTCTCTTTTCTTTCCCTTTTATTATTGACGTTGTTACTTTTTTTCTCATTATGTAATAGACTTTTTTTTTCTATTTCGCAATCTTTTTGGATATGTGATGCAACTTCTATCTTATTTATTATAATCCACTACATAACACATCATGTCCTTTGCAACATCAATACTAACATGAAAACACAACTCACTACAAGATGTAAACTTTATGTAATGAATCATTCAATTTCATGAAAATAAAATCTATTACAAACACAATTCTTCAGATGCTCTAACTTCTAACTTGGAGAGGTAATGGCTCCATGGAAAAGTGTATTATCAAAAGCAAAAAAGGGATCAAGTCATAACACAGTTTAAAAACAAAGATTGTTTTGAGGGGGAGACGTACACAGTTTATACTCATGTGGGTCGGGAGTATCCATGGCTTAACTACCCTAGACACGGTGGAGTATTTCTAAGTTTAACTATATGAAATACCTATAGTGGAGTATGTTAGCTGTTTAACCATATGCATTACTATTGGTGGGTACCGTACATAGTTTATACTCACACAGGTCAGGAGTTTGATGCAATTTAGGCTCGTGCCTCAAAAGCAATTTTCATCCTCATAAATAGTATCCACTTTAAGAATTTCTCATTTATGGAGCCAATCCTCAAGCCATGTTCGGCAACCAACTTATACACACCATTTCTATAGACTTCTTTAACAACAAAAGAGTAATCCTAGTTTGAGGTGAACTTGTTTCCAGTCTAATAAGTTGTGATGATGGGTCTTCTTACAACAAGTATCAGATCAGCCACTTGGAAAGAGTGCATTTTAACAGTTTTTGTTAAAGACTTTAGCAAGTCGAGCTTGATAGCACTCAAGTCTCTGTTGCGCTTCCAACCTCTTCTCATCAAGGACTTCCAACTCTTCAAGACATAGGCATGCATTTTCTTCTTCAATAAGTCCTTTTTGCACGGCTAATCTTGGTGATGGACTATGCTGCTTAAGGGAAACAACTGCTTCAGCTCCATATACCAAAGAGTAAGGAGTTGCTTATGTTGGCATTCCATAGGTCGTTCTATACGCCCGTAAAGCTTCTTTAATCCTTTCGTGCCAATCTCGCTTCGACTTTGCAACCACTTTCTTCAACTGATTGCATAGCGCTTTGTTAAATGCTTTGACAAAGTCGATGGCAGTAGCATTATACATGAAAGACTTCATCTGTTTAAACTTGAACTTCTCACAAAGCTTGTCTATCAAACTATTGCTGCAAAGTTTCCCATTATCAGTAATTATGTATCACGGTACCCGGTAAAGGTATATAATTTTGATACGGATGAAGTCAGCAGCATTCTCTTTCCTTACTTCTTTGAAGTGGACTATTTCAGCCCACCTAGAAAAGTAATTAGTTTTCGCTTAGATATACAAGTATCCTATAGAAGACTTAGTTACGGGTCCTACTATATTCAATCTCCAAGCATCAAAGGGCTATAAAGCTATTGTAGAGTGCAACAGCTCATATGGTTGGTGGATGAAATTTGCATGGAATTGGCAAGCCTGACACCTTTGCGTGTAGTCTATGCAGCCTTTTACCATTGATGGCCAATAGTAACTTGTCTTCTTTATCCAAAAATGAAACTTCGGGCCCAATTGATGAGCACTTTAGATTTTGGAATGGGCTTCCTCCATAGCATGAATGGCCTTTTCATCACATAAGCATCTCAATAAGACTATCAAACGAGTATTGATAAAGTGTATTTTTATAGTAAATAAAGTGAGCCGCACACCGTATAATATAAACTTTTCTACATGAATCATCTGGTAACCTTTTGTACTTCAAGTAATCTATGAATAGTTGGCGCCAGTCTTCCTTTCAACTTCAAATACTTCAACGACACGATTCTTTTCTTCTTTGTCATCTTCATCGGCAAATGTTCGCTGCACAACCTGGCTCTTATATATTGGTACACAGCTTCTTTTCCATTTATCACTACGGTGGAAGTGAGTTTTACCAACGCATTAGCTTGTTTATTTACTTTTCTAGGTGCATGCTCAATTGCCACATCTCTGAGCCAACCAATAACCCTTCTTGCATAATTGAAGTATGGGACCAGCTCTGGCTTCTTCAATTATAAGATCCATTCAGTTAGTTAACTACCAACTTAGAATCTCCATGTACTTTGAGGTGAAGTTATTTTATGTCCACCACTATCTCCAACCCAAGCATGAGAACGTGGTATTCTATGATGTTGTTAGAGCATTTCTAGGTCAGAGTGAAAGAATATGGGAGTACCTTGTTATCAGAAGTGACAAATATAACCCTCACGAGGGCATCTTTATCCGAGAGATCGTCAAACAACTCCCACTCATCAGGAATAGGATGGTCAACCAAAGTGTCAATCAAAACTTGGCCTTTCACCATCTTTTGAGGCATATATATAATCTCAAACTGTTGTAATTGAAAGCACCACTTGGCAAGCCTATCAGAAAGGACCGACCTTGACATGCTATACTTCAGTGGATTTGCTTTTCATATAAGGTGAATAGTATGAACCTAGAAGTAATGCTTCAGTTTTTGAATTGCAAAAATAAAGGCTAAGAAAATCTTTTCAATTGGCGAGTGCTTCAATTCATTTGGTATCATCATTCTGCACATGTAATACAAGACATTTTTTCCCATTGTCATTTTCTTAAGCAAGTAGGGCCTTGACAGAACGTTCCTCAATGACGGTGTAGAGAATCAAAGGTCGTCTAAACACTGGCGTAACCAATATAGGCGGCTTCATCAGATATGACTTTATGTTGTTAAAGGCATTACGACATGCATCATTCCACTCAAAAGGAGTACCTTTCTTTATCAAATGGTTGAATGGTTAACATCGGCTAGCTAAATTTGAGATAAACCTAATATTATTCAAAAAATTTGAACTTTCAAAATTACTCTTTTGGAATAAGGAATAAGTGTTTGACCTTAACGAAATGACTATTTTGCCCTCGAGACGTTTGTTGTTATATTATACACATTTACGTTTAAAAATATTATACATGTTTAAATATATTTTTAAATATTTTATATAATATATACAAATATTTATAAACATATACTGTAAAATATATAATTGTGATATTTATATTATATTTAATAAATACAAAATACATAAAAATACCTTATAATATTATAAACTTTGCTTTTATAAGTACAAAAATTTATTAAGATTCTAATATTTGATGAAAAAAAATATAATATATATTATATATAATTAAATAAATTATTTTTTCTTTTTTCCCCCTTTTTCTTTTTCTTTTTTTCTTTTTCTTCTTCCAGGTAACATTTCTCTCTCTCTCTCTCTCTCTCTCTCTCTCTCTCTCTCGCTCGCTCGCTCGCTCGCTCTCTCTTTCTCACACACACACACACATCTTCGCTACCCTACCACTATCCTCCGTCGCTGCCACGCAGAGAGCTCAAAGGGAGAGAGAGATTGAGAGATTGAGAGATCGAGAGATCGAGAAGGTAAAGGTGGAGAGATCGAGAGGGAGAGGGGGAAGAGAAATAGAGATATATATATAGAGGGAAAAACCTCCGCCGTCTGCTATTGTCCGCCGCCGGCACACCACTGAGATCCAAAATGAGAGATTGAGAAGGTGGGGGAAGGGGGGGAAGAGAAAGAGAGAGAGAGAAATTACACCTCCTCCGCCGCCCCACCATTGTCCTTCGCCGTCGTCTACTACCGTCTACCATACCAACAGACCAGAAGAGAGAGAGAGAGAGAGAGAGCATCTCAATTTTCCAGCAATTGGGAAGAATAATTGTGGGTGTTCAACAATTGTGTCTTTAAAACATATTCAAATAATAGTTAAATAAATTAAAAGCTTATAGAGAGCATTTTGGTCTTTATTAAAAATATATAAGATTTTATGTAATTACATTTAATCTATCCATAAAAGATAGTACAACTAAACATTGCTTTTTGAGATATCCATTGAAATCACTACAGGAAAACGGGCAAATTCCAGCGGAAAAATCCAGCAAAAATGTAGCGGAATTTCGGCGGAATCGTGCTCGCCGGGAAAAAAATGGCCCTGGAATGGCACTTTCCTCCAAAGTGACCGTCCGATAGAAATTTTCGCTGGACCCCGCCACTCTGGCCGCCACTGGAATAGTATCTCACAAAATGGGCAAATTTTTGTAGTTAAGGCCTTTCGAACTCATAATCCCATAGTTGACCAACCCTTCACCACCAAGCTATGGCAAGAAGTTATGTTATATTTTGTTTTGTCTTATACTTATTATATATTTATTTGAGTATTCTTATTTTAATTTATTTTAACATTCTTCTTTCAATTTTAAGAAAATTTCAAATTTCTTTTGTTTTTGTGTATGTATTTGCATATTCTTATTTTGTTAACATATATATATATATACACACACACTATATAAATATATTATAAATAATTAAAAGATATTATAAGTAACAATAGTTAAAAGATAGTACTGGTACTATATAAACATATGTATTATATATATACGCTATATAAATATATATATATATACCATATAAACTTATGTATACCAATAAATATATTATAAATAATTAAAATATAATATAAGTAACAATAGTTAACAGATAGTATTTTAAAGTTTTAAGATGATCTTTACAATCAAAAATTTCTATCTTTACAGACTGTCAATCAACTAAATTTATGTTTAATAAAGATTTTAAACATGATGTATGAAAACAAATATTTGCTAGATGGCAAGTACATTTAGCTCCATTTAATTTTGAATTTTTTTATAAAAAGAGAAAAGATAATAGTCTCCCTGATTTTCTGACTAGAGAATTTTTGCAGGATAATGGAACCTCCTCGAGTAATGATAATAAACTTCTTTGATAGAAGAGTTTTTAATCATCTTTATAGAAGACTAGTTCGTTATACCTTATACCATAAAATTGGTATTCCCAGATTAATTTAGAGATCAAGACAAGTGAAACAGATTATTAAGGATATTCAATCTGTCCTTAATAGTAGATATTTGGATGAAAATATTCCTCTTAATGAAGAAGACAAAGGTTATCTAGAAATGGATCTTGAATTATGGGAATTTTTGTCAGATAGGTTAGAAGGACGTATTAGTCACATGATTGCCTAATAAAATAATTTTTCTTTGTAGGACTATGGATCAAAGAAGCGTCATTTATGAAATCAGTACTTTTGACAGAAGAATATATTCTAGTCTCTATCATAATCATAATGCTATCCAGTTTAGGTCTTATACCTTACCTAGTATACCTAGACAAATTAAATGGGATAGACAAGTTAAAAAGATGGTTAAGGAAATGAAATATGCATCAGACAATGATAGATATTTAGATAGTTCTCAACCACTTAGCGTGGTAGATTATTTTGTTTTGTTGCATCATTATGAGGTTCTTTGTGATCTTTCTGACTCTACAACAGGAACTATTGAAACTATCATTGCATAAAATGAATTAAAATTTTGTTTTGCAGATCATAAGGGATCCATAGGAACAGTTGGCATATAATTTACACAGACTTCATTTTCAAAATATGATTAGGATTAAAAAAATGGTTAAATGGTCAAGAAAAATTGATAGACAAATTGAGGCTTTGGAATTTATGAAAACTTTGCCTCCGACTAATAATACAATGAATTTTGTTGAAGAAGAACTTGCTTATTATAAAGATTTGGATAAAAAAAGTTAAGGCCGAAATTAATAAAGTTATTGCCTGATGATTAAACACGAAATGATTCCACGAGGAACAGGTGGAAGAGGCCCTCCTTATAATAGAGGAAGGGGTAGACATCTGTTATATCAGATGGGAGAACAAAAACTTTATAAAGAGAATATCGTCTCCAGTGGTTCTAGTTCATCATATCAGGATAAATCTGATATGGATGAAATAATGAAAAAAGAATTCATGGAATTTTTGGCAAAAAAGAAAGCCAATGAAATTGGAGAAATGAGCAATGAAAATGAAACTCCTACATATGCAGATATAACTGCAGAAAAAGAGTAAAAAGAAACTCTGCCATGTGAGCAAAATTTTCATAAAGAAATGATATTGATTCCGAATAATTCAGATGTGAAGATGATTAAAGATCCAGGGGAATTAAAGAAAATGTACCTTGATTCAGCATCATACACTGCAGGTACTTATAAATCCCGTACTTTTTGTGAAAATGTTCTTAATCATACAGAGGCTTGGGTATTCAAACCTTTTTGCCCTCAGGATGCCAAGGGAATTTCACAAAGGTGATTATTTAAAAAATCATCACTGCTGAGGAATGGGGTCTCGGCCCTTTGTGGAAAAAGAATTTTATAATCCACAGGTTAAAGCCATTATTAAATTTAATTATTGAGATTATATTGATGCCTTCAAAATGGTATGTTTTATGAAAACCATAAAAAGAAACATACTTGGTGATTTAAAGTATTTTGTGAAGTATATAAACTATTCCCAATTAGTTCATTCAATGGTGGATTACCTTTGGACCCTCAATCAAAATTCTCCCAAAAATGTATAAAGACCTCTATGCTCAGTGGGTTAATGTTGCACCCAGACTCATTGAAGCCTTGAATAATTCTTGTTAGGTTGAAGGTATTGCTTCCCTTCATTTCTTCATGGAATTTTCCATTCTATGGATTTAGGGTTGGAAGCCAGAAATTGGCTACATACTTCAAAATCTCCCTTGTTTAAAATTTATTTTTTTCACTTCTTTTTGGAGAAAAATGATCTTGAAAAATAAGCAAGGTATTCTTGAAAGTGAGGACACAATTGATTTGATTAAAGAAAAAAATCAATGACTATCAAAAAGCAGTTGAGGAAAGTGTCCCCTATGGTGATCATTCAGCCTTTCACCATATTTCTCGCCAGCTCCATATGAAAAAGGATGTTATTTCAAAAGAGGACATCATTAATGCCTATGTTGCTGAAATGCAAAAAGATTTGAAAATGAATCTTGGACTTGATCTGGACACTGCTTCTATGCCCACATCATCAAAATCTAGAGAAAGAGAAGTTCTAGCTGGGGAATCTCAAGATCCTTATGCAGATGAAGCTGATTTTTCTATCAATGACATCATTAAAGAAAAAATGTTGAAATTAGCTGGGAAAAAAGTTATCAATTAATTTGAAGAACTGGCGTTATTCATTCATAATTGAAGATGATACAAGCAATCGTGCAACAAATGAAATTATTGTTGGATGCTGTAAGCGCTGACGAAAGCAACTTCATAATTGAAGTTATTGTGCTTAATGCGGACACTGTTGAAAAGGACGAAAACTCATAATGGAGTTACTGTGTGTAGATGCTTGAAAGTGACAGGCAGCGGATGTGAAACCATTCTTGTAAATTGTTAAACATTTAGTATGTTTTCTCCTCTATATATGAGGATGTTTGTTTTGTTGATAGGCATCTTTGAACATCTCCTACTTTCATAAGTTTTCTTTTCTTTGTTTTCCTAGCATTCCTCCCTTGTTTTATTTCTCCTATAGTTTGTATATTAAGCCGTGCGATAATATAATCATTTATTCAACTCGTGGTTAGTATTCTGATTTCCTTTTATTTACTGCTTTATTTATTGTATGCTTTCTTAAGCATGTAATGTCAGGCTAAGGTGTTAGTGTGTTAAACAATGTCAGATTAAGTTAAGAAGATAATATGGTAATAAGAACATAATCTTCTTGCATCCTTTAAGAATAATTTAGTCAAGGTTAAAATATTTTGGCCAGTCTTGTTTCTAAGGTTATAATATTTAGATACAGTCTGGTATCCATGTTTACTGACCATGTTTTGCCCGCTCAAGCCGTGTGGAAGGCGTTTCAAGGCTGTTTTGGGTTATTTAAACTGAATACCAAAGACAGGTCTACATTATTGTGTAAAATCCTTGAGAAATCAATGACAGGCTTAATGTTTTTGTAAAACTTTCTTTTGAAATAACCCTTATGACTGAATTATTCTTAAGGGGGCTGGGCCGCTTATGGTATCAGAGACATGTTGTTGGATTGTTTTCGTTAGATATTGTTTAACACACACCCTTTATGTTCATATCACTATGAATATATTTAAATTTGATAAAGATACTGTTAAAAACAGTATGAAACAAGAGGTAGAAATACCCCAGGATCTAGCTTTATTAAATAAATGGACCATTCCTAAAATTGAAACTAAAAAAATTTATGAATTAGGAACTTTTGAGAAAATAGGTTGGAAACCAAGTAGTTAAAACTACTGAAGAAACAATTTCATTAAATGATGATGAAATGATATTAAAACTTATCAGTGAAAAAGATGTAGAATCACATCAATATACACATAAATTTCTATATATAGGCTTAGTTCAAGTTGCCTTTAAACCTTTAACTTTAGAAAGATTGCCTAAAAGTTTGATAGCCACTCTAAGAGATGGAAGAAATTTAAATTGGACACAATCTTTAATGGGTATAATACAAAGTAGCTTGGCTCATGGTCCTGTTTACTTTAATGTTTACCTAAATTTATAGTTATCTTTAACTGACAGTAATATCTGTGATGCATTGATATTAAACGTAAAAACACATGGTTATAATTATGCACCTGGATTTGAAGTGATCTGTATTTGTTATAAAATATATTATAAACCATTACACACATTAAATCCTCAGTGTAAAATTATGGATAAATTAGCAAATGAAACAATTGTCATTGAATCAAATTTTAGTAAATCAAATATTACTACTAGAAGAGAAATTAAATGGGAAGAAATTGAATTTCCTAACAATTGAATAATGGAAAAAGCTGCCCCAGATTTCTCGAATACTCAATCTACTCGTATTGAAACAGAACAGACACCTGAAGGTGATGTTGTTATACAAATTAAAAATAATAGATCTAATTCAATGCCTAGAATTAGGTATGGATCTAGACCAAAATCTAGTAAATCTAGATATTTCTTTATTTCACCTGTTAATTATTTTGTCAAAACACCTTCTAGAGCTTCTACTTCTAGAATCAGAGAGTTAAAAAAGGAAGAGCAAGAATTAAAATTTCCTTCCAGATCTTCTATATAAACATATATATACTATATAAACATATGTATACCAATAAATATATTATAAATAAACGAAAGATAGTATAAGTAACAATAGATAAAAGATAGTATTGATACTATATAAACATATGTATCACATATATATACTATATAAACATATATATATAATATATAAACATATGTATTATATATATATATATACTATATAAACATATTTATAATATATAAGCATATATATACCAATAATATATATTATAAATAATTAAAAGATGGTATAAGTAACAATAGATAAAAGATAGTATTGATACTATATAAACATATGTATACCAATAAATATATTATAAATAATTAAAAGATGGTATAACTAACAATAGATAAAAGATAGTATTGATACTATATAAACATATGTATGCCAATAAATATATTATAAATAATTAAAAGATAGTATAAGTAACAATAGTTAAAAGATAGTATTGGCACTATATAAACATATGTATTATATATATATATATACTATATAAACATATATATATATATACTATATAAACATATGTATACCAATAAATATATTATAAATAATTAAAAGATAGTATAAGTAATAACAGTTAAAAGATAGTATGATACTATATAAACATATATATTGTATATAATATATAAACATATGTATACCAATTAATAAATATATTATAAATAATTAAGAGATAGTATAAGTAACAATAGTTAAAAGATAGTATTGATACTATATAAACATATGTATTATATATACTATATAAACACATATTCCAAAAAAAATAAAATAAATAATAATAGTTTATAAGGATATGTATTTACATATAGAATTTTGCACAAAAAGAATTGTAAAAAAATAAAATTACTTTTGCATTTAATGGGGTTCAAACCTTGGACATTTGGGATGGGAGAGTTATAGTCTTACCATTAGGCTATGTTTAAACTTGTTTAAACATATTGTAATCTATAATAAATATGTAACATGGCCGAAATTCAGGAAAAAAAAATTTCGGCAGAATTTTCCGCCGGAGTTCCGCCGCACTCTTTTCGGAGGAATTATTTCACCGAAGTTCCCCCGAAATATTTTGGCGGGTTTCTAAGGGAATATTCCCCCATAATTTTTCTGGAAAAAATGAAAAAACGTTTTCATTTAATAGGGTTTGAACTTTGGACTTTTGGGATGGGAGGCTGATAACCATACCACTAGGCTATGCTTAAACTTAGTTAAATATTTTGTAATCTAAAATAAATAATGTATTCAACCAAAATTCAGAAAAAAAAAATTTTTAAAAATCCAGCGGAAATTTTCGACGGAATTCCGTCGGATTTTTAAAAAAGTTCGAATTTTCCAGAGGAAAATTCTGCCTGAATTTTTTGAATTTTTTTTAATTTTCAGGGGGAAAATTCCTCCGAAATTCCTGCAGAATTTTTTAGATTTTTTTTTTCGAAGTGAAATTTTGGCCGGAATTATCCGACGGATTATTTCCGACAGAATTTTCTCCCCTGGATTTTTCTGCCGGAAAACACCGATTTTGCTGTAGTGAATAAAATTGACTACCAAACATTTTTATGCAAATGATTGATACCATATTTTTTGCCATTATGTCATACAGTTTTCATTTCACATTTAATCCTATACAACTATGTAACGTAACCTGGACTCATATACCATGAAATCACAATTTTCATAAGGATAAAATATATTGTCTCCCTATATTGCGGTGTATGTAATACTTACCCCTATAATTTTTTTTCTTCAAAAAGAAGGAACTTTATTTACTCCATTGCAAATGAGTATTTAAAATATTAACTGTTAAGTTTGATAAAAATGCTCGTTATCATAATATATAAGTATCTTATTTTAGGGTCTAAATATCAATATTTATGCAAATAATTTAGTATCTTATTTTAGGGTCTTAGGTATATAAATGTCCATTCCCCAAGTAAAATATGTATATAGATGTCTATCAATGGGAGAAAGAAACAACTAAAATAAAGGACGAATTACAATTGCATCCCTTAAGGTTTGGCGTAATTATAATTTAATCCAAGAATTTCGAAAATTTACAATATCCCCTCTGAGATATGACTTAATTACAAAACCTTAACAGAATGTCCGAAATATCAATGCTACCCTTCATTAAATTATAATTTTTTAAAAAAGAAAAATGAAAAATATAAAAACCGAAAGTACCCTTTGTTTTAAAAGGAAAAAAACAAAAAACACCCTAAACAAGTTAACCATGATGTTTCTCTCTCTAAAAAAAATCCTCGTTTGCCGATTAGGCCTTTTCTCAATGGTAAGGTGAAGGCCCCAGAAACCTTACGGTTGTGGGCTCGATTTCTTGTGAATATGGGTATTTATCTAGTTTAATAGTAGTTTCTTTATTGATTGTAATAGATTCATTTCAAAAAAAAAAAAAAAAAGCGCTCCTCTCTAATAAAACCTTCACTCCTTTTCTCTTCCGGTAAACACCGCACCCACCGCCACCAGTGGCCGTCAATCTCCTCGCCCAGCTGTCCTCCTCCCAATCTTGAATATCCCAGCCATTAAAATAGCCCCACATAACAAACCCACTTCTTGTCCTCCGCCATCCAATGGCGAAATAACAGCCCACTTGTAATCTAATCTTTTTTCCATCGTTTACTGCATCACGGCATAATCCAATATTGACTCCTTTGTTTAGCTTTTTTCTTTCCCTAACCCCCCCCCCCCCCCCCCACCCCAACATTTCCATAGGAAAATAACGTTTGTTATTTTTAACATTTTAATTTATTTAACAAGTAATTTAAATGATTTAATCAATTTGTATCGAATATGGTTTTGGTTTTAATCTTAAGATAAAATTTGAAAATATCCAAGGAAATATATTTTTAAAAGTGAAAAACAAAAATATGCTTACTTTTATTTTTGATAGAATAATTCCTTAACTATAGATACTTCTATCTACTTTATCTTAGGGTGGTGACAGTGCCAAAGCAAATTTACACTATGTAGTGTGGTAAAGGATCTATTGATCAAGTTACATCGATTTTGACTGACTACTCAATTTTTCAAATTTTGAATTATTTTGAATTGATAAATCAACTTTAAAAATATATTGTCTATACCATATAATTAACATCAAACAACCATTAAAGTTGATTTATCAATTAATTATAATTTCAAACTTTTAAGAATTCAGTATTCAACCCGCGCGGTTAGCCAGCCCACGGACGCCCCATTGCGGGACAGCAGAGAGAGTGGCGAGCTATTTGCATTGAAGGCGACTGTTTGAGTGTGATTAATAAGCTTCATAGCTGACATCATGATTTATCACCTATTGATCACCTTATTACGGATGTTCAGAACCTTTCGCTTTCCTTTACTCCTATTTCTTTTTCTTTTGTTCGATGATCGACGAACCGAGTCGCTCATAGTTTTACCTAGAAACACTTCGTCCTGGGATGAGGGCGAATCGAATATTCCTGCAAGTGATGTGGATGTTATGAACCCGGACATTGGTCCCTAATAATCTTATGTTTCTTCAAATAAAATAAATCATTATTCAATCAAAATTGATATAATTTGATCAATAGACCTCCCTTGCTATATTATATAAATAATATATGGCTATGTATGAATGGACGGATGGCAAAAGTTGTTTGACTCTAATGTGTTCAATTTCGCCCAAAGTTTAATTTCTTAGAATTTTGATTTTTTTTAATATATTAAAAAACGCATACTAGTTCCTGGTCATTGAATGAAATTAATTACACTTTAATATTCCTATATTTTTTTTAAAAAAAATGCCTTCCTTAATTGAAGCAAACCATAAGTTTTTAACTATTCGATCTTTTTTTTTTTTTTTGATTGTGATTTAGTTTTCGTATAAAAATTGAAAAGCTCCACATAAATACTTATAAATCGTGGCGCCACTTTAGCAATTCCTGACAAGCTTTGGTGGTCCACAGTCCGTGCAATGATTAATCTTAGCACGATCTTCTTAGATATGATTGGCAAATCAACAAATTATATGCATCGGTTTTGTTAATTTTTGGGTTGGAAAAAGGAAGTTTTTGGTAATTAAAATGATCTCTTTAATATAAAATAAACATTTAACAGATGTCAATTGCCTTTGATCTATACATATTTAATTTTTCAATACAATCAATTCTCGTGCTGCACATCTTCAAACTAGCATAAGTAGATTAACTTCTTTCCCGAATGAAGAATAGCATACTGATTTTTCATTTCTTCAAATTTATCTGGTAGTGTTGAATATCATATTCATTCTTCGATCTATTTCTAATGTTTAGTGGTTCTCTTTTCTTTTTTAGATTCTTAGTTGATTAGTAATATTTTTTTCTAATGATTTCTAATGAATTAATTTTGTAGGATGAAAAGGTAGTACATGTACATTTTGGGACAAAGTCATAATTTTTCATTGGCCGAAATGATTTTTTGGCATATTAGCTAAGACAACTAACGATGAGGCCTAGCTCAATTGGCTAAGCTGAGGCCCCAAGGGTGGTTCGATTCCCCACCGATGAATGTGTGGTTTTTATTCTTATCTTAATGATAGTCTATTACCCTACTTTAATAGTAGTTTATTGTAATTGTTTGACTATGATTTGATTTACAAATAATTTAATTTGAAATATGATGTAATTATTTGATTTGTACTCAAAGAGTTATTGATATAACCCTATATATGCACTCAAAAACTACCGCATTACAGGGGAACTCTTCTTGCACTAACAACCTAAATAATCATTTGAGAATGGTTTATTCAAGTTATTGGTTATTTGTTTTACATTTTTTTTGTTCATCTATTTATAGTTTTATATTATACTTATTTTCGTTCATTTTTACGCAAGTTCATAGTTTCTCTTAACTCCAAAAATTTCAAACTTTTTGAAATATTAGAAAAGAATAAAATTATTATCACACTCAAAATTTTAGATTTATAAGAGATTGGAGTTAATGTTTTCTTATATATTATAATTTTAAAAAGATTTTAGGTAATCTTAATATAAATAATACCTACTTTTGAGAGGGCAAAGTCTTATAATAAAAAATTGCACGTATGATATCCAGACATGCAATTTTATTATATGCTTAGAGCCTGTTTGGATAAGCTTTCTTTTTTTTAAAGAATAAGCACTTATTTTTCGAAAAAAAAAAAAAACAGAAGCAAAAGAAAAACTAAAAATGATTCTTTTAAGAAGCTATCTTAGAGTTGTTTCAAATAAAAACACTTTTAAAATATTTTTAATCATTGTATCCAAATGCAAAACTGTTTAGTTTAAAAAAAAAACTCTACTCTAAAAAATACTATTCGATAAGTATTTTTTTAAGCCCTATCCAAACGGGCCTTTAGTAATATATAATATAAGTAGTGTTGAATAACAAAAGGCAAAGGTGTATTTTCTATTTGTATTATTCTATTCAACTTCGATGTAATATTAATTTTTATGATTTTCATGCATAGCATGAGTTTTAGAATAGTGTTATAGCATAATAATGATTAAGGATGTGTTCACATAAATAGAGAATGATTGAGGGATTTAAATATATATTTGAGCATGTATAGTACCAAAGATGGGGAAAAATTATATGGACCCGGTCTTTGAGTTTACCAATTTTCTCAAATCGGATCGGACATAAAATCGACGATTGGTTCAATCGGTTCGATCATAGGTTCAACCGGTGCGATGTTATAAAATGTAATAATTATATTTAATTATATAATTACATATAAAATCATATTTTCTATGTGTTAGACACAAACAAAACCTGTAAATATTTATATAATTTAATTCTGATTATTGAGTACATAAACAGAACCCACACCCTATGTGTACAAGAATTTCTCCAAAAATGAGCTATAATCCAGACTCTAGAAGCTAATCAGAACGACTTTATTAGGGTTCAATTTTTTTCTGTACACAAACTCCCCCACAAATGAAACGTGCCCGAAATTTGTCGACTTATTTAATTATTGAAACCTAAAAAAGCACTAATATTTTTTTTTGGATAAGTCCATAATCATATCATATTATTCATCATATCTGTGATAGTTTCTCTTCCTTAAAATTCTTTATAAAAATTACAAAGTCCGGTGCTTTCTCTGTCATCTTTTAAACTCCAGACGCCCAATAGTATAAAACAGGGGAAATATCATCTTACCTTATTAGGTATTATCCAATTTATATATTTAACCACTTAATTAATTTGAATATGATGATATTAAAAAATACTAAAAATGAAATTATAATATTATTATACTCAATTCGACGATGAAATATTCGAATTGGTAGCATCTCATGAGCCATAAAGTAGGTTGTTTTGAATAATTAGAATTAAATATTATTAGCTTCTTAATTTAAAAAGGTACTTTTTACAATGTTGATGATGTTCTGATTTTGTTAGAGGTAAAAGAATATGAAATTGAATAAAGGCAGAAAGTGTTGTAATAAATATTTGATGGTTTTCTCCACTAACTATTTAAATTTTCAGATAGGGAAATTATTGAGCATGGTATCATAGATAGGTCAAACAAGAGGTCCTTGCGTTCGAATCTCACCGCCATCCATTTATGAAAAATAATTTCATGTGCAATAATTGATACAATGAACTCCGCTAATGGAAAAGAATTTCACGAGCAATGGTTGATACAAAAAAAATTAAAAATGATTTCAAAGAACTCCGCCTAGGGGCGTGTTGGAGATAATAACCGCCCATTTATGGGGAAAAAAAAATTTACGTGCAATGGTTGATACGAAAGATGAAAATACTCATTTATGAAAAAGAATTTGATGTGTAATGATTGATACAAAAGATGAAAATTGTCCATTTATGAAAAAGAGTTTCACGTGAAATGATTGATACAAATAGATGAATTTTTTTTTTTACGTGCAATAATTGATATAAAAGAAGTCCATCTACACGTGTGGAGTATGTTAGAGATAATGAATATTTTATGTCTCCCTTCTTTAATAATTTAATTTTTTTTTTAGTTTAGCTGGTAATTTAACATAATATTATAGTTAGGCCGAGGTCCTTTGGTCCTTTTGCACGTGCCAGGGCATGTTAAAATTAATAAATATTTGATAATTTTTCTATCTAAACCTTAAAGTTTTAGATAAAACAACCATATAACATGATATTAAAATTTAATTTTTTAGATGAGGTGGTAATTCAACTAGTAAATACTCCTAAAGTGCTTTTTTGAATAGCATATTTGTCATTTGACAATTACAGTAAAATGCTTCAACGCTTATTATTTTATTTAAAATTCTTCATATTTAGACGCTCCAAATTCTTACTACACAATTTTTGTTGTCAAATTCCTATGTAATTTTAATTTTTTGTAAAAGCAAAAATTTTTGGAGACAATCTTATAAGAAGATATTGGAAGCAAATATTGCAAAATAAAAGACGTGAATCACACCTTTTCTTTTGATGACGATTTAGCTCTGATTTAAAAATACAATTTATTTAATTATGTTAATAATTTATGTATTACAATTCGAGTTATTTTATTATAATTTAAATATAAATTAAAGAAATAAAATATTATTATTATAGTAGAAACTAGACGCACACGTCAAAAATTATAATTTAACAATTTGATTCTATTTTAATCTTTCTTACCATTGACTTGGGTTTTCGAAGTTTCAATGCAAGCTTTTTCCTAATTAAACCAAAAAACCAAACCCGTAGACCACGTGGGCGCCCAACGACCGCCAAATATAAAAATCCAACGGTCTGAAGAAAAACCCAGGTGCGTGCAGCGTGGTACTAAAAAAAAAAGAAAACCTCAGAATTTCAGAAAAACAGGTATGGGAAGGGAAAAAAAAAAAAAAAGAGTAAATACTAAATAAAACCCTCCTCAATCCCTGTTTTCGCAGATGCGTGTTTTTGCACCTGTCAAAATCCCATTTTGCCTAAACCCATCTGAAAAAGACCCGGAAAGAGAAAGTCCCATCTCCGAAATTTCTCAAATTTTTTTGTTTTTTTATTGTTTTGAAAAGTCATACATAGGATAGGGAGGTGGGGTGGCGGGGGGGCGGTGCGCGTACAAGGAATATGCCTTTTTCCACGGGAAAAACGGTTCCTTGAAGACATTCTCAGACATATGCCGAGTCGATTTCTTAATCACTTTGCATTTTGCTTGGGGTCTTTATTTTAATTATATATAAATATATATAAGCAAAATTCACATGCGCGGTTTTTCTGCTTCCCCCTGTTTCTCTCTCTCTCCCTGGCTGTCTGTCTTTTTCTCTCTCTATTCCAGTCGTTCTTCCTTCCCTGAGGTAACCCTTTCTCTCTTTGCTGGGGTTTACGTGGAATTTGAATTTATATTGCAATGTATTTGTTCCACATGTAAAGTGGCGGTAACATGGAGATATATTGAGGAGGGTTTTGGGTGCAGTGGTGGTATTGTTGGATTGAATTGGAATTTTTTTTTGAGCGTGGATGAGAATTTGAAGAAACCCAAGTCGGTTTCTTGCTTGTTTGGGGTTATTTCTGTCTTGCAAACCCTAATTGGGGTTCTTTGGATTCTGGGCTTTCCATTCGTTGTGCTTCTTGGTGTTGATTAGATTGTTACTCCTATTTGCTTCGGTGGTTAAAAATGGTCCTGTTATCTTTGTTTAAGTTATTGATTCTACTTCCCTTTAATGTACGTTAGTTCCCGGTATTATTTTCTTTTGAATGTGGCTGCTGATTTTTAATTTAACCTGTTGGTTTACTTGGTCTTGGGAATATTGGTACTGTTTGGCAAAAACGACAAGTTGCATTGAATGGGTAGTCTGCAGAAAAATGAATATTCTTTTGATTAACTTCTCATCTTTCGGGGGGATTGAATTGCTTAATATGAGATGCTAACACCATATGCTGACTGTTTAGTGATTTTGTTTTATTAGCATTGTTATTCCATGTAAAATGGAGCTTATTTCATCATGGTGTTGATTCAAAATGTCAAACAAGTCCTCCATAGTTGACTAAACTTTTGTGGGAATTTATTTGCAGGATCTCAATAGCTGATCTTGATTTTGGAGTGGTTTCTTGCAGAGAGAAGAGCCCTGCAAATTCTAAAACAGGATAAATTGAAAAATGTTTCAAGAGAGTATTATGGGACCTGACAAACAGTCTGTTGGTTTACTAGATACTCTGAAAATGGAGACAGTTAGGACTATTTTCACCCACACATATCCGTATCCGCATGAACATTCACGCCATGCTGTCATTGCTGTTTTTATAGGTTGCCTATTTTTCATATCATCAGATAATATGCATACTCTTATTCAGAAGTTAGACAGCAATATTAAGTGGTGGTCGATGTATGCCTGTTTGCTTGGGTTCTTCTATTTCTTTTCTTCCCCATTTATTGGAAAAACGATTAAACCAAGTTATTCCAACTTCAGTCGCTGGTAGGTAATCTTTTCTTCTTAAATAAATTTCGAAAAAGAAATTTAAGATTAGGAAACGAACGAACTTGAAAATGGACTCTAATAATGTGAAACATTTCACTTGTTTTCAGGTATATAGGATGGATATTGGTGGCTGCATTATATCATCTTCCTAGTTTTCAATCAATGGGAGTTGATATGAGGATGAATCTTTCTTTGTTTTTAACAATCTATGTATCTTCCATTTTGTTTCTTCTCGTATTTCACATTTTATTCATTGGCCTCTGGTACATTGGTCTTGTTTCTCGTGTGGCTGGAAGGAGACCTGCTATTCTGACAATTCTTCAAAATTGTGCTGTAAGTCCTAAGAAACATATCCTGTGTAAAAATCCAACTCTCTTGGTTCTTATTTCTGCTATTATTGTTGTGTAGGTTATAAGTGTAGCATGTTGTGTATTTTATAGCCATTGTGGCAACCATGCTATTATGAGAGAAAAGACATTCGAAAGGAGGTACTCAGGCTGGTTCACACTGTGGAATAAGGAGGAGAGGAATTCATGGCTTGCAAAATTTGTCCGCATGAATGAGTTTAAAGATCAAGTCTGCAAGTCTTGGTTTGCTCCAGTTGGCTCGGCTAATGATTATCCATTTTTGTCCAAATGGGTCATTTATGGTGAGGTACGGTTTTCAGCTGTTGTTGATCGGTATTCCCTTTTTTTTTATTTTTATTTTTTATAATTTTTATGGTATGCATGGAAAATAATCTTATGTTTCTGTACATCTGTGTCACACATTTTCAGCTTACATGTAGCGGCGGCTCTTGTGCAGAATCACCAGCTGAAATATCACCTATATATTCTTTATGGGCTACTTTTATAGGCCTCTACATTGCCAATTATGTTGTGGAAAGATCGACAGGGTGAGAGTTAACTGATGATTTTGCTATTGTACTCCATAAATTTCTTTTTTGATTCTTTTTTTTTTTTTGCCTATAATTCTTGGTTTGCTAAGGTCCATGCTAAGCATTAGAGAAATATCCATGAGGACTGTGGTTTAAATTTAATCATTTTATCTATTTCATTTATTTACTTATTTTTCTTGCTTTGATTGTAATAATGGATGCCAAATATTGAGTCAAGAGTAGCGTGTTGAGGCCAATTGACAGGCCATTAATGTATCTCTTTTCCAAATCCATATTGTTTTGCATTGTTTGCCCTTTCCTTACTACTAATGTAATGTGGGGATATTGGCAAAATAAGCAGTTTTTCATCATTGTCCTCTTCTTGCTTCATTCTTGTTGTCACTTATTTTTCAGTTGATTAATCTGCTCTATTTATTTCTGTTAACAATACCAGGTGGGCTCTTACTCACCCCGTGTCACAAAAAGAGTTTGAGAAGAAGAAAAAAAAGCAAATGAAGCCTGACTTCTTGGATATGGTTCCTTGGTACTCAGGGTGAGATATTCTCTCTCCTCTCTCTCTCCCTCTCTCTCTCTCTCTATATATATATATATATATATATATTCTAAGACAGTTTTATAATTGGATGGACAATGTCAACATTATAATCTTTCTGGTCACATGATGTAGGACATCTGCCGATTTATTTAAGACAGTTTTTGACCTGCTGGTATCAGTAACTGTGTTTGTTGGGCGTTTTGACATGCGTATGATGCAGGTATATCTAACATTTCCTACTTTTTTTGCATAATTGTTAGTTTCCTGGAAATGATTAATCTTTAGTGGAAGGGATGTTTCCTTTTCTTTTGTACCCCTGTTGTTACTTGCCACATATCAAATTGAATGGAACCTTCTCTTTCAGCTTCTCTTTTATTGGGTTATGCAAAGATTTTTCTCTTGTTTGAGTTTCTAATGATGGCAGAAAGAGTCGTTATCTGAACACGTTACAGAACAATAGTTTCTCTCTTTAGGAGGATATTTCTCTCTACCTTGTTTCCGTTGGTTTATTTCATTATTTAATGAGCAAGGTGCAATATGTTGGCTACTTTGTTATATCCGGCTTTTCTTAGGCTGCAATGAGCAAGGTTGAAGATGCGGCTAAGCAGGAAGATCTTTTATATGACCAGTTTAGTGAACAAGATGAATTGTGGTTTGACTTCATGGCCGACACTGGTGATGGTGGAAATTCTTCATATAGTGTAGCTCGACTTCTTGCTCAGCCATCACTTAGGATTCGGAGTAAGGACTCTATGGTTGCTCTTCCGCGCGGTAACCTGCTCCTTATTGGGGGTGATCTTGCGTAAGCTCAATAACTTCTATTTTCTACTAAAGTTTTGTTCTATTTTGGTTAGCTTCTGTGGTCAGTGAAAGCTTTGTCTTGTGACAGATTAAATATCTGAGTCTCAATAAATATGCAGTAATGCAAGGACCTCATCACCTGTGTGGTGAAATTGCATAGTTTGTAGAATTTAAATCCTGCATCGGGCATGATGTATAACAGGGTTAATAATATATTTTGTTTTCAACTAGTTTTTTCTGTATTTATTTTCAGCTAACCATAATATATCTTTTACATTTTAGCAGTTCATTGCATCTAGCTTTCTTTAGGCAATGTTCCTTGCATGCAACAATTACTATTGTGAGGCTACAGATTTTTATTACAGAAAATTATTTTTATTTGCCTTTTGGTAGAATTTTCTGTGAATTCATTTGAGCAATATGTCAACGAACATTGCTTTCGTGTTTAAATTTAGAAAATGAGTTTGTTTGCACATTTTTCTCCCTTGTATAGTGGTTTACGGCCATTTAGATGGTTATTTTTCTTATTCTGTTTGGTTGGTTGATCCTTGGTCTTGTCTGGCGTAGAAGATTATGGCTGTTTTGGATGTCAAATAATTTATGTTGGTTGAAAGGGATTAAAGTTATCTTTCAACCTGATTTAGATTTTCTTTATTTTTTACCTTGTTTTTGTGTTACAATGTTAAGGTTAAGGATCACTAGGTTATATGTTAAAATTTTTTGTGTTACTGTGAAGAGCTGTCTTCGTCGAAGCAAAATGTCTTGTTTTTATCTGAGATTGAATTTTTCCTGAGTCCTCACTTCTATGAAAGATACTGAATACTGCCTTTGTCCCAAATTTTTCACTCCCATTTTCTTTCCCAGTCCATTTTATTGATGTCAGCTTAGCCTGAGAACATAGTGTAAATTTTATTGCTGATGGCCGCAGTTATTTGTTGATTAAACCATTTCATTTCTTATTCTAGTTAAATTTATCATATTATTGTGCACTGGTAGCTGACCTGGTGGGTTCCAAACTAGCTTATATGGTGTACTGTGTACTAAACTACTATCATATTTTCTTTTTCAGGTATCCTAATCCATCTGCATTTACATATGAGAGACGCCTTTTTCGTCCCTTTGAATATGCTCTTCAGCCGCCTTTCTGGTACAAAGAGGAGCATATAGCTACAACCAAACCAGAATTGCCTGCTGGGGTGTCAGCACTCAGGCATTATGACGGGCCTCAGTGCTTCGTCATACCTGGAAATCATGGTTGGTTTTAGTTCTTGATCCTGGCATTTTTCTAATGCTTTCATTTGATATTTTCTAGTACCTTATGTTTAGTTTCGAGTACCAGTTGTCCTTATACTAACTTCAACATCGGCATTTCAAACAGATTGGTTTGATGGGCTCCAGACATTTATGCGGTATATTTGTCACCAGAGCTGGATAGGTGGATGGTTTATGCCCCAAAAGAAGAGTTATTTCGCCCTTCAGCTACCAAAAGGATGGTGGGTCTTTGGTCTGGACCTTGCTCTCCATTGTGATATTGATGTCTACCAATTCAAGTTCTTTTCTGAACTTATTAAGGAAAAGGTAATATCTCTTAGGATTTGGTGCTATGTGCTAAATGGAGCTGGAACAATTTTTTTTTCCTTCTTGGTTTAGTGCTGTGGTTTAACTCATAAAGTAAAAGGCCTCAATAAACTACAGCAAGCGAGGGGTTTTTGCTACTTATCTGTAATCACTTACAATTAGCAGTGGACGTAAAGGTTGAATGCTAGAATACATTAGCTGCTGACAGACAATGCATGCCAGGCATTTTTTTCCTATTTTTGACAGTTTTGCCACTAGTATTTCCTGTCGGTATAAAATCAATACACTATTCCGGTTGAATTGATCGTCAATTGTTTAAAATGCTTTAGGATCATAGTTGGCTTGGCAGTGAAATAAAGGAAATAAAATGTTCTGTTTCAATGTTGCTCATATATCTCAATTGTTGTTGTGCAAGGTGGATAGTTATTTATTTATTTATATATATATATTTTTTTTCCAGGTTGGGGACGATGATTCAGTTATCATAATGACCCATGAACCTAACTGGCTTCTTGATTGGTATTGGAATGATGTGACCGGGAAGAACATTTCATACCTTATACGTGACCATTTAAGAGGGAGGTGTAAGCTCAGAATGGCTGGGGACTTGCATCATTACATGCGTCATTCATATGTTCAGTCAGAGAAGCCCGTATACGTGCAGCATTTGCTTGTTAATGGCTGTGGTGGGGCTTTTTTGCATCCCACTCACGTGTTCAGTAATTTTAACCGTTTATATGGGACATCTTATGAGAGCAAGGCATCATATCCTTCCTTTGAAGACTCGAGCAGGGTACATAATCATTATTATTATGTGCCTACCTGTCAATTGTGAATTTTCCTGAGCAAATATCTGATACCAACTTTTTTTGTTTGATTATTTGACACAGATTGCTTTAGGAAATATATTGAAGTTTCGGAAGAAAAATTGGCAGTTTGACTTCATAGGTGGCATTATATATTTTGTCTTGGTCTTCTCCATGTTTCCACAGGTAAATATTTTACTGCATTTGCGCCCCCCCCAAAAAAAAAAAAAAAAACCCTCAGGCCCAAACATCACCATTTTAGCACATTGCTCCCTGAACTTAACCCCAAAATGTATATCTGTTGTTGCACTTTGCCCCCCACTGATATTCTCAGGCTAAGTGTTTATGGAAAAGCTCTCCTTTGGATGTTGTTTTCTGTCAGATTCCTCTATTTCTTGCTCAAAAACCAAAGTGAAAGGTTTCATAATATATTTTGGTTTTATTGACTGGAAAGACACGAAAACTTTTTTATTACAACCAGAGTGTAAAATACAGCTGCAGTGGTTGCAAATTACAATAACAGGGAATCCACTATTTATATACAATTTTACTATAATTGAAATCTAGAGCCCCAAGGTGACAGCTGATGAAGAGTTTACTGGTAAAAATTTAGCTTGAAAATACTATTTGATATGAGTTGAGGGGGGCGGGGTTAACATGCTTATGGTGTGATATGTGGGGGCATAGTGCTAAAATGGTGAAATTTGGGTGTGGGGTGTGTGTGTGTTAATGCATGTGAAGTTTGATTCACCCACTGCCATGCGAACTCTGCAGTTTGATCCCAAGCATCCTAACTGCATGAGAATTTTGACTGGAAATCTACAGAAAGAGGACTGATTGCTTTCTTCCTTCTAGTGTAAGCTAGGTCACATCTTACAGGACGACACATTTTCCGGCCACTTAAAGAACTTCTTCAGCACAGTATGGGATGCTTTCATCTATATGCTTGGGCAATCATATGTATCCTCAGCCGGGGCTTTCTTTCTGTTAGTTACTGCTATCACATTCGTCCCTTCGAAAGTGTCTCGAAAGAGGAGAGTAATGATCGGCATTCTCCATGTTTCTGCACACTTATCTGCTGCCTTGATTTTAATGCTTCTCTTGGAATTGGGCATCGAGACGTGTATCAGGCATAAATTATTGGCGACTTCAGGTGATTGTTCCTTTTATCCGTTTATTGTGATTTCTTTCTAAAGTTATGAAATGGATAGGTGTTACTAGACTAATTTTTTCATTTTCGATTTTGGAAATTTGGAACTTTGATCTCAGGTTACCACACCCTGTATGAATGGTATAGATCCGTGGAGAGCGAGCATTTTCCTGATCCCACTGGACTTCGGGCACGTATCGAGCAATGGACATTTGGCCTTTATCCAGCATGTATTAAGTATTTGATGTCATCATTTGATGTTCCTGAGGTAAAAATGCTACATAACTGTAAGGGTGTTTGCAAAAACCTAAAATAAGTGCATATGAGTTTCTTGTTTCAAGCAGGGGAGAAAAAAGATCTAAAATCAAGAAGCATGTTCGACTCAACTTTTTTGGAGCTTGGAGTTTTCTTTTACGGTCAATTACACTTAACTTCCCTATAACTATCCGTTATTACATGAACTTCTGTCTTAATTTGAAAATACAAATACCCCTAGTTTAATCATCAAAATTTTAATCAAAATTGGAAAAACTTATCTAAAAAGCTTGCATAACATCAACAATCTGAGAGTTATATTAAAATTTTAATTGCAACATTGATTACTTAGGTCTAAGAATCAACAAAAGGGGGTAACTGTAAGGGAAAAATAAGTTACAAGGGAGGTATTCTATTCTCATCTCCAAATTCATACGATTTTTTTTTCCTTTTAGGTTATGGCTGTGAGCAGGAACAATATATGCAAGAATGGGATGGATTCACTTTCTAGAGGAGGGGCCGCAATATATTATGCTTCTGTCTTTCTTTATTTCTGGGTCTTTTCGACTCCTATCGTTTCGTTGGTTTTCGGAAGCTACCTTTATATCTGCATCAATTGGCTTCACATACACTTTGATGAAGCCTTCTCGTCTCTTAGAATCGCTAACTACAAGTCATTTACTCGTTTCCATATAAACAAAAAAGGTGATCTCGAAGTTTTCACCCTTGCAGTAGATAAGGTAAGAACTATAATTATTACATAAAGAATTAGTTACTTTATAAAGCTTTTGGACTTGTATTATATCGTGTTACTTCATATTTAATTATGGGGAGGGACTGCCCCATTTTATACCCAATAGAGCTATACGTTATACATATTCCCCCAACATTGTAAATTTGTCTTCTATATTTTGTAAAATTCAATCTCGTCCCCTCCAAGTAAAAATTTCTAGCTCCCTTAATGGTGCTTTTGGATTTTTTAATGCCCTTTCAATGTTGCCATCCCGGTTATTTTCTTGTCGTGTTTCTCTAGTTGAGTACCAATCTTTGTTTGGTGTATTTTGAAGGTGCCGAAAGAGTGGAAATTGGACCCGAGTTGGGAAGGCGAATCGAAGCTTCCACAAAACCTGAGCCACAAAAGAAAATTCCCGAGCAAATGGCGATCGCTTTCCTCTCAACAGGATCCTGTTAACACTGTAAGGATTGTTGACCACTTTGTTATTGAACAAACAGTAAAACCTGAAATTTCACCTGCTAATGGATTAGTAACTCATTGATCAAGTGGTATTGATCTGTGTAGCATTAGTGTAAGTTGTATGATATACGGGCGATAGAGACAAAAAAAATTCAAAAACAAAAAAAAAAAAGTAGGGTAGGAAAATGTACAGAAGTATTTGTAGAATCTAAGGAAGGATAGCTTAATGAAAAACAAAAAACCAAAAGAGGAACAATCTTTGATTCAATATTCTACTCTTGTTTGCCCTGGCAACTTTTGATCGTTGTACTTGGATCGCGGTTCTGTTCATTTGCTCGTTGCACTTGGACCGCGCTATTTATTATAAGCCAACTTTTAAAATTTATTTTTCTGTTATGACGCTATGGGGCTTGAAAATCGGAACTCTTTTGGAAGTTTTTTCGGGAGTTCTTTGGCAATGGAGAGGAGCATATGAAATGTTAAAAAACACTATTTGTTGTTCTCTTCATTTTTGGATATTACCGTAAGGGTTATTTCTCAAAATGGAGAAAGCCTTGTTCCCAAAAATCTATTATTACCTGAAGCAGTGATCTGAAACTAGAAATTATCAGCCACTATTTTTAGTGATTATGTCTTAATGATACTTGAACATCGATTCTATGAATGTCCATTTAAAATTCTGTGTCAAGATAACTGGATGAATAATTTTGAACTCTCGGATTGTGTTTTGTTTTCCAATTTAGAAGAATAAAATGTTTCAAGCATTTTCCTCGGAAAAGTCCCAATTCGTATTAGTTCGGATCTTTTGTAAATTTTCGTATAAGGTATTCTGTTACACTTAGCAATTTACGTGTATTGGTGAACAATTGAGACCAACTAGTTTAATGAGATGAGGCGTTAGATCTCTTTAACAATATTTAGGGTTCATATTTTGGAATTGTGAATGGAGTAATTAGGTTGGGAGGGTCGTCCCCCACAATAGGTCTCTTTGGTACTCAAATTTGAATTAGTAAGTCAGTGGATCGGAAATTGATTGGTTAAGGCCAAAAAAAAAAAAAAGAGGAACAATTGAGTTAGGAATCGTGTTGTCCTCTTCTATTACACTTAGCAATAAACATATATTGGTGAACGATTGAGTTAAAAATTGTTGTGCTGCTGCCCTCCCTCCCGGTCATTTTTGGACACATTCTTGGACGTCGGAAAAAGAAACAAGCAGTGTACTTGAAACAAGATAACAAGGAAAAGGCACAGCAAGAGAAATGCCCTCTAATTTTGCAGCATATTTTCATTTGCCGAATACTTTCCGACAAGGGGCAATCACAAATAAAATGGCAACTCAACATTAATTGCATTGCCATACTCTGTTTCCTTATATTCAACTTTGATTGCATCGCCATGGAAACACTTTACAAGCTCTCAGTCTGTGTTCAAGTAACTTTCATACGAAGTCCCCTTGAGCGTTTCCTGGACATCGTTCCAGTTGGCGATTTGATTAGAGAGCGGGCCGTTGTGTATTTTGACATGAAGGCTTGTGAGATTTTGTCGTGGCAACTTCAAGAAATCTTGCACGTCTGCCAGTTTCTGCAACGATTAAATCACATCGAATGAATAGCTAAGACGAGACACAAATTAACCTCGAATTTTACAGAATCAAGAACTATCAATAATGATTAGGGTTAAATTTTGCTCACTAAATTATAAAATGTAACAAATCAGCCCTAAATGGTAAAAAACGTAATAAATTAGCCCTTGATAGCAATCATCCAAGGGTTTGGTTCGCTATATTTTGTAGTTGAAAGGGACAAACGCGACATAGAGTGATTCAAGGGGTGTAGAGTGTAATTAACCCTAAGGATTACTTAGTGTTACCGTGCGATTGGTCAGTACATCTTCGTAGTATAGGATGATGTGGCGAGTGCTTTTGAAGCACTCCAGAGCTTTTGTCATTGTGCCCTCTACTCTGCTCAAATCGGATACCAGAGACTTTACGTTGATTGTAGGCTTATATCTTGCGAGTATCTGAGCCTGCATTTACATTAGGGTCAGGAGCATTGTCCTTTGTAATTGCGAAATGATACAAAGTTCTTAAGTTAGAACTACAAGCACTTGTTTATGACCTTTGAAATTTGATAAAAGCCGATATCGTATATTTGAGCATGGGATTGAAAGAGTACCTCTTCTGATGTATGAACATGGGATTTATGTGTCCCGTTGATGAGTTTGGCATCCTTGTCGTATGAATTTGCCAGCAATGAAATCATCCGTCGGAGAAGATTTCTTCTCAACAAAAATATTACGGACACCCCTCTTCTCTTCAAGTACTCGGCTATCTCTTCAGGATATTGGCTCAACCCCTTCAAAGCCGAGCACTCTCTCGTTGAGTTAATGAGTTCTAACAAAAGTTTTTCCTTATTTTTCGGGACATTATTGGAAAACCACTGAGGTTTGCCTTAATTACAAGAAACTTCTCTATCTATTAAAATTATAATTACCTCCCTGGTAGTAACTGATGGGATGGATCGTGTTTGGGGGGGGGGGGGGGGGACTAATGCCGATGCTATTTGTAAGATGGAAGCGAACCAAAAGGGTGGTAGTTGAAATGCAATAGATTTAAGGGGCTCTTTTTCAATTAGGACGCTGGTGCTATTTGTAAGATGGAAGTGAATCAAAAAGGAAAAAAATGAATTCTTTTTCAATTAGGATAAACCTCAGATCTTTTTTTTGGTAATCATCGTTGTTTTTAATAAAAAGAATTAGTTTCATCTTTTACAAAGTTAAAATTTATGACTGTCCTAATTTTACAAAAGATGAAATTTGTATATCAACCTACACACACACACACACACACACACACACTTTACCTGATTCAGCATCCATTTGAAGCCAACAGCAGCATTGCACTCATTCTTGGAAGCACTAGTGAACCAGTCAAGGTTATATACTCTGTCCAATGTTTGATAAATCGCAGAAACATTGCTCCTCCTATCCGGTGACCCGAAAATCTCTCCGTTCGAGCTCAAATTCATATGACTGTTTAATAATGTCTCAAACCATCCACTCCCAGATCTCTGCATCGATGCAATCACGAAATATCTCACTGGATTGCATTCACATTCCTGCCTAAAAACGAAGCCAAACATATGTTAGTTCCAAAAATCAACATCAACCCAACGAAAAACAAGAAGGATTGATTACACTTTGCACCCCTAAACTACACCCTGTATCCAGTTTACCTAAACCGGCCCCTCATAATGGAAAAAAACCGTAACGAATCTGCCCCTGATATCTACGTTTTGCAGTTGAGGGGTGGTAAATGCGATATAACTCAAAGGGTGTAGACTGCAATTAATCAAAAAAAAAAAAGCCTTAATTTACCTGGAAAAGGTTTGAGGTTTAGGAAAATGTACAAAATGTAAATCAGTGTGATCTATTCGAGTATCTCTACAAGTCCGATTTCGTCGATCGCTAACTTGTATTTCCCGATGATTATAAGTTTGTGTGAATACATTTGTTTGTTTCATACATATTGAAAATATGTACAATCCACAAAACAAGGCAAAAAGCATCACCACAGTTCTCAATATCAATGGAGACCTTTTAGATGCCTTTGACACCAATTCATCCTGCAAATATACAAATCATAACTATATTTAATCAATCAATGTGTGTATATATATATACATATATATAGATATATATGCAAAATTTATCTTGAACGTATAAAGATTACTCTTTTTTCTAGTCTGAAAATATTATGACACAAGAAAATTCAAGAATTTAGTATCTCAGTGTAAGAGCTAAGTAGTACCTGTGGTTTCGATTTCGAAATCTCCATTGGATCATGGAAAAATGAGGAATTAAACAACAAAATTGAGGTGGGATTTTAATTATTTCCCATATATGTTAGTGCAAAGTGAGAAAAATTAGGAGAAAGAAATGGTCAGAGTGATCTACTTGGACAAAAAATAACCAAGTCAGAGCATGAAAATTTTTCTTAAATACATCAGCTTTAACAAACACTTCAAGAAGTCAAATTGTATAAAAAAATGTTCTCTCACACACACACACACAAAACACACACACACAAAGAGTGTAATAACTTTCATAATACACACCTTGTTGAAGGTGTACATTTGTGCCGCCATTGTTCAAGACATGAAAGGGCATTGAAACATACCCCTTTTTATCTTACAAAACGTGATTATATATAGATAATATGGACAGAAAATGAGTAGAAAACATGGGAAAATTCGGCTCCTTTTGCCGCTTCGATTATAACAATATTGCATTAGTGGAAACTGGTCTGTTATGCCACATTTGTCAAAAGAAAAAGTTTAATAGTGATGAAAATTTATAGACAAAGAACACACACACACACACACACGCGCGTGTGTGTATATATATATATATATATATTTATATGTTGGGGGGATTGAAGCCACTTAGCTCTTGATTATGGCAAAAGTCCATATTAGTCAGTTGATGAGTATTGCTCAAACTCATATTTTTATCTGTTAGATTTAAATAAAATGATATTAGAAAGTATTAAAACAATAAAATTATGGTATATCATATTCAATTTAATAATTGAAAATTCTATTTAAATAATATTCAAATAAATAGCATTTCATGAGTCATTAATTATGATCCACTTTTACTTTGTCAAAGCAAATTTGTTTTATTACATTTTATCATACGATGTAAAATTTGCGCTGTACCTCTTAGAATTATATTTTGAAGACAAACTCGGTAACAAAAGTTGAATTTATAAAATAAATGATAATTAGAGTTTTGGTCAAGTTGAAAAGATGATGTCGGTTTTAATCTTGGAGTTTTTGTTTTCAAAATATTATTCCAATTAAAAATAATTTCTAAATTATTATTTCCTCAAAAATATTTTCCATATTTTATTATTCATATTGCCACATAAATTGTTATGTAGCCAACATATATATATATTAGTTGGATTTTTTTTTCTATTTCTCTACATTATATGCCTATGACTATTTACTAGTTGCAATTTTTTTTCTTAGTACTATTTATAAGAATTTATCAAATTTTCATATATTTTTTCTTCAAACAAATTTCTACAACCAAGTAGCATACATTTAAAAACTTATTTATTTTTTTAACCATTAATCTTGACTTTTATAATAGTATGGTGAGAACCAATAAATATATATATATTTTATTTATACCAAGGATTTAATAAGAAATTATAAAATAAGATTCTCATTCATTTTGCAAAATTTTTTAAACTTCTAATTTAACTACATGAATCTAGTTAGCACTGTTTAGTGGGCAATTAAATTTTATTTGTTAATCTGTTTTATTTTGAAAAAAGAATTATTATTAAGGATTTGATATGGTGCAGTAATATTTATGATAATTTTTTTAACTTCTTAATAATGATACAAACTTATTAGGTTTTACTTTTACTTTGTTCATAAAAAGATAAAATTTATCACTCTCTTTTTTTCACTTTTTTTTTTTACTATTAAAGAAAGCCGAAAGCAATACTTTTTGTACTATAATTACACCTTTAAGCAACAAGAGGTTAAATTTCAATCTAAGATCTATAATAATAACCAGGCTTACATATGATACAATCAATTAATAATATTTTGTTGTTAAAAAAATTGCAAACTTTTATTATAATTTTGTGAATATTAGACTGTTTTATATTTAATTAGATTAAGTGTTAGGAATATAATGATAATTAAAAAATAAAAAAGATAAATTTAAAAATAAAAATAATAAAAAAAAGACTAGCAAGAATACAGAAAAGGTAGGGAAATTAAAAATTAAATTGGATTCTCATGGGCTTATAAAGTAGAGAAAATTAATCCAACTAATAAATTTTTGCCTACATGGCGATATATATGGTAATATGAATAATAATATGAGAAATATTTTTAGGGGAGTAATATTATGTGAATTATTTTTAGTTGGAGTAATATTTTGGCAAAAAAAAAAATTCTCAATCATGTAATTTAAATAGCGATGGTGGTATTATCGATGCGATAATGTAAAAATGATTCTGAATATATTGAAATTGAGAGGAAAGGAAGCTTTTCCAACAATATATATAAGGTGTTTTTTGATGAATTTTTCAATCGAATTTAGTATTTAAAAGGTAACATGCAAAAAGTCATGCACGTAAATTAAATAACAAAATGAACTATATCATATAGAACGGCCATCGTTTGCACTAGAAATTGTTTTTACCCAAAATAATATCAGTTAAGTCTCGTTATTAAGTTTGAAGATTAATCTATATGTATGATGACTTATATTTGACATTTTTTTTGGATTAATTACATCTACGACCCCTCTAAAATTACGAAACTACAGTTGGTCCCTAAAAATTTTTCAATATTACCAACTTATACCCTGAGGAATTTTAAAATTACAAATACCCCCCTATTCAGCTGGTTCCCAATCATATTTTTTTGAACTTTCGATTTTGCCCCTAATTTTTTCATTTTAAAAATTTTTTGGACCGGAAATGACAAGAGTATTTTTGGAATTTCATAAAAGTTTTGATGACATTAGCAGAATATGATCGGGAACCTATTGACTAGGAGGTATTTATAATTTTGAAAATTTCAGGATATGAGTTGGTAATATTAAAAATTTTTGGGGGATCAACAATAATTTTGTATCTTTAGAGGGGCAGTAGATATAATTAAACCCCCTTTTTTTTATTTTGAATTACAAGGTTGCTTTTGGATTTGGAGAAAGGTACTTGTCAATATATATCTATATATATATATATATATTTCCAGTGACATCTGTATTTAGATTTCAAAATTATTGACCTTGACTTTAATAGTAGAATAAATTTGTGGCACAGAAAGTTTAAGATCGAGAATAATTCAAAATCATACAGTCATATAAATCTGTTGTTATTCAAAATTCACCAGCCATCCCAACTCTTTATTCTAATCATGCACCAGAAATTAAATTAAATTAAATTAAATTAAATTAAATTTATAAATAGATGGTTATCCATATTCACGATTTGAGGATAAGTGAACTATGACCATTTTTAATTGATCACTAAAGTATTTTTTTTTTTTTTTAACAATTTGCTGTATAAAACTATGTGAAACTTCCATCTTTTCCTAATTCCCCCTATAATTCAAATGAGTTGCCAAAAAGCTATGAGTGGCAATGATAGGGCAAATTTTAAAGGTCAAACTAAGCACCAAAAACCTCTACGTTAAATTTACAATTGTTTTGGGACTTGTTTTTTGGGGTGACGAGGTGACTCTTTATGGTAAAGTGAAAGCACGGCCAAAGTGGAAATTTTTTAAAGTTAGTACAACAAAAAATAACAAAAAGTAGTTTGTCGATAAAGTGTAAAAACCAATGTTTTCAAAACTGGATTGGACCAGCCAGTCCGACCGGTTCGACCGGTGACTGGCGCCTGGTCTGGTCTGAAACAACCTCCAAAACAGGATTTGGCTCGGCTCGTTTGAAACCGGTCAAAACCGGTGAAAAATTGGTCGAACAGATCCCGGTTCGCGAACCGGTTCGGCGGGCCGAAATTTTTTCTTCTTTTTTTTCCCTTTTTCTAGAATTTTGGTTGAGCCCAACACTCTCTCACGCCTGTCTTCTCTATAGAGTGTAGACACAAAACTTAAGCCGCGCTCACATCGCCTCGCCGGCTCCGCCGCCTGCCGCTGCTCGCCACTCCGCCTCGGGTCGCTGCTCCGCCGCCCATCGCAGCTCCGCCTTGGGTCGCTGCTCCGCCGCCCATCGCCGCTCCGCCTCGGGCCAGTTGAAGGGAGAGAAATGAGTAGAGAGGGAGAGCGAGAGGGAGTGTGAGAAATTGAGAATTTTCTGGAGAGAGAGAGAGATGCGTAGAGAGAGAGAGAGAAAGGGTGAGATATATTGATGATATTAATTATAATAATACTAATTATAATAATACGTTAATTTATGATGTTAATTATAATAATATTAATTATAATAATGTTTTAATTGATGTTATTAATAATAATAATAATAATAATAATAATAATAATACTAATTATAATAATTTGTAATGTGTACTCAATACTCATTGTTAACTTTTGTATAATGTGTACTTATTGTAAACAATTTATCTTGAATTATAAAACTTTCTTATTTGGTTTTTATTTTATTATTATTATTATTGAGTTTTTTTTTTCTAATTTTTCTTTAAATATTTATGATTTTTAATATAAAAAATTAATTTAATAATTATTACATATTTATGACATCACATCGGTTGAACCGGTGGTCGAACCGGTAACCAGTAAGGCCGTCGGTTCAGTGTCCGGTCCGATTTTCAGAACATTGGTAAAAACGGTCTGCCCATCACGTTTTTATCCCTTGATTTAATTATGTGGTGGTTTCTAGTATCCATGATCCAAATTTAGAAGCCACTTTCAATGCACGTTTGGATATATTTTAAAAAAATGCTTTTCGGGCTTTTTATAATAGTTTTTTTTAATCTTACAGTTTTGTGTTTGAATATACTAATTAAAAATGCTTTAAAATATATTTTTATTTAAAATTACTATGAATAGCTTCTAAAAAAGTCAATTTTTGATTTTTTTTGGCTTCTGTTTTTTTTTTCTTTTTTAAAAAGCCAAACCAAATATATATTTTTAGAACTAAAGTTTTTTTTTAAAAAAAAATAAATATTTCTCTTAAAAAAAACCCATAGAAACGGGCTATTAGTTTCTTAAGAAACCTTCTCTTCCAAATTTATTTACAGTTGACTTGTGGCGTATCAAACTAATTCCTTGAACTCTAGAGCAGTTTCAATGTCATCTCACAGCTAACAAAGACTCTCCTAAAAATTCTAACATCTCTTTTTTAGTTCCATTTGGTGGAATAGAGTTGGAATCTACGAGTGGCTATGTTACTGCTACTTATTATAGAGGACCTTAACCGAAATGATTCCGTTTTTTTTCTTTTTCTTTTTGCACTTCTTTTTATCTTAGTCGTTCAGTTTTAATTCATTGATCAACTAATTAGAATCAGATATTGCAAAGGTCTATTATGAGGGCGACCCTCCCTACCCAATTACCCCATTCAAAACTCCAAAATTTGAATCCTAAATATTACTTAAGGAATTTAAACCCTCTTTCCACTAAATTAATCGGTAGTTGGTCCCCGATAAACATCAAGACTTCTTTTCCATATTTGATACTAAGACTTTTTACATGCACTACTCATTCTTAATATTCTTTTTTTGAAAGCTCTGAGAATTAAAGCTTTGCCACAAGAGGGCCTTTAGCTCATTACTTTCAAGCCTCTAAAATATTGCAACTGTAAGCCACCTTAGAGGCCTCTACTTTCCACTTCTTTATTCAGCTCCTTTCGAATCTGTTAAGGTTTTCTTCCACCCTACATCTGATATAATGTATCGAATAATTGAAGAAATGATATGTGTATAAAAGTGATTTAACAATTACAATTCAATGAATAAAAAGAAAAGGGAAATTATATTTAAGTGCACGCATATTATCCATCCAATAATCCAATGTATAGGTGCATGATCTACAAGATCCCTATTAAGATCATGTCTGGCTGATATATTGATCTCAAATTTGATTGAATCAAAATTAAGGGTTAAATGCAAAAACCACTCAAATCATTTGGGGGTGATTTGCACTTTGATACTCAATCTCTGTGAAGATGCACTATAGTACCCAATATGTGTGATTGCACCGGATATTCCGTGTGGGTTGCCAAAAAATAGACAAACGTGTCGTCAGAGCGAAGTTTTCAGCAGTTAGGTACTATTAGTGTATTGACCCAAAAATTGGGCATCAGAGTAGAAATCACTCCTGAAGGTTGAAGTAGTTTCCTCATTTAACTCTAAAATTACATAATCAATAATTTTTTACTTTTTATGTAATTAATACATGTGATTTAACGCATACCAGTTGTTCTCCCGTGGAGAAACTTTTTCCCAAACAACAAACTTGACATTATTTTTTCAACATGCAACCCACGAATATTTTTCCAATTCTACAGAATTTTCAATCACTGAAAACAACAATCAGGTTAAAAATAATCAACCAAATATAATGCAAAATTTTAGTGAACGTTAGAACTCCCCCTATTGTTGATTTCGTTGGTCACTTGGAGACTCGATGTTAGAAATTGACCATTTGTTAACACGGGTGCTGGCCTTCTCAACCTGAAATCGCGTGGGGTTGTCAAATAATTGTAAAGAAATCGTACTTGTGAATAATAAAATAGCAACTTTAGTTGGCATATATAGATATAATATATGTATACAAACCTCAACTTCCCAGTTTGTTCTAGTGGTCATGATAGTTAATATGATGGTTTGAACTGCTGTGCCACCGAAAATCATCCCTGCCCATACTCCCTGATTATCCATACAAAAAAAAAAAAAAAAAAATAATAATAATAATAAATAAATAAAAATCAATAAGTGAAATAAATTAAAGGGCGAATTACACTGACTATCCCTGAGGTTTGGCTAATTTACGAAAAATCCCCTACTTTTTTAAAAATTACCAAAAACCCCCTAAGGTTTCAAAAATATTACAAACTTATTCAAATTTTCGAAAATACCCCTTCCCTTTTTTTGGGTGATTTACACTGACCACCCTGAGATTTGGTTAATTTACGAGAAACCCCCTATGGTTTCAAAAATTACCAAAATCCCCCCGAAGTTATACTAATATTACAACTAGCACCTATTTAGGTTGACTTATTAACAATATTAAATCTTTTTTTTCCCTTTGTAATATTGTTATCATAAAATTTTCATGTAATAGATTTGAAAAAAAATATATGATTATTTATTCAAATAAATATTCTGAATTTAATGCGTTAAAGGTATCTACCAACACATCAAATATGTTATATTATCGCTAATACGGAGTAAATTTTAAGAGAAATGAGTTAGAGTCCTCAAGCTAAATAAAGTTTTCAAGTGCATTATTTAATTTTAATTTTTATTTCAATCAATGTTTATATTTCTCATTTCACATAATGGATATATACGATGCATATAATTATATTTTTCTCAAATATAAATTTAGCACGTATTACGTATAATTAGTATAAATTCATAACATTAAATTCGGAATATTTATTTGAATAGGTAATCATATTTTTTTTTCCAAATCTATTAAATTAAAATTTTATGATAACAATATTACAGAGGGAAAAAAAAAGAATTAATATTGTTGATAAGTCAACCTAAGTAGGTGCTAGTTGTAATATTAGTATAACCTCAGGAGGTTTTTGGTAATTTTTGAAACGACAGGGGGTTTCTCGTAAATTAGCCTAATCTCAGGGTGGTCAATGTAAATCATCCAAAAAAGGGGAAGGGGTATTTTTGGAAATTCGAATAAGTTTGTAATATTTTTGAAACCTTAGGGGGTTTTTGGTAATTTTTGAAAAAGTAGGGGGTTTTTCGTAAATTAGCCAAACCTCAGGGTGGTCAGTGTAATTTTTCCTAAATTTAAATACAAGTTAGTTAAGTAACAATATTTGTCTTCATAGTAAATTCACCTCCACCCCCCACCCCCACCCCCACCCCCACCAACCTAATTAGTGGAACTTTTGAACTACTCATAATCAAAATAAACAAAATTGTGCTTTTCAAATTGATTAAGTGATGATGAGTTGAATAATGTACATTTATATATATACATACCGCAGTTCCCAAATGAAAGGCTCAAGCCAAGACAAGCTCAACGGGGAGCCCAATAAGGTAGTAGCAAATAATATTGATCCATGCAACTGATGTTTGCCACCCAGATCCAATAGCTACCCCTGTCAATAATAATAATAATAACTAGTAAGAAAATTTTGGAGAGACCAAAACAATTATTAAAGGGTTTTTTTTTTTTTTTTTGTATGGAGTAATTAAATAGAGAGGATCGTTATTATAATGAATCTTTGCAGTACCTGATCCGCATTAGTCCAACAATGAGTTGAAACTGAGTGGCTAGGACAAAAAAAAAAAAAAAGGAGTCTCTTCTTTTATATAATAGTATAAATCATAAAAATAGAATATTTTCAAGTAAATAACGAATTACATTACAAATCAGGCTGTACCTGATAGAACAGGCTGTACACTGTTGAGGAGAACGCCAGAAGCCAAGAGGAAAGAGAGCTTATCAACTGCGTCAATGACTTCAGTGCTACTAGAAAATATTAATGCTAATTTGCCCCTAAATATTAGCACAATTGCAGAGAAGAGTAATCCAATAATTGATGATTGCACCACACACACTTTTCAGGCAAATTTTGCTGCCTGCCCATTTCCCGCGCCAAGCTCATTTGCCACCCTCACTCTGCCGATAAGAAAAGAGAAAAAGTTACAATATCCAATAATTCTTTTTGTTTATCTTAAAAGTTTGCCAGTATACATGGCATATAATATAAGATATAATACAATTATGTAATCAAACTGATTAGCGAATAAATGAAATAATTTATGAATATTACTTAGGATCAAGATAATTTACTCGAGAAAATTAATTGTTTACTTATCCAATTCCAGCCAAAAAGGCAATTGCAAACATCAACTCCCAAGTGTTGATCGTCGTGCTGCAAAAGTTATTTGAAACATGATTTTTAATAAGCTATATATGTTGGGTACATGTATTATTACGAAGAACCTGCATGGACCAGTGATCTTTTAGTTAAGAGTGATTTACAGTTTGCACCCCTAAATTATATTTTATGTTGCGTTTTATTTTTCTAAGTTATAAATGTAACAAATCAGACTTTTATAATGGTTAAAAATAAAACAAATTATTTCCTGAATTATAGACACAACATTTCGTAGTTTAGGGTAAGCTGGGTGTGTTGCGTTTGTAACGAGCACACGCAAGTGTACGTATCGCACAAGTAGTATAAAAATATCGATCCCACGAGAACTAATTCCTAAGCAATTTTCTAATCTTCTTCACACAATTTGTGACTTCTTAATTCGAGCAATTGAAAGTACAATTGAGAGAGTTGTGAAATTGAGAACAAGTAAAACAAGATACGAAAGTAATAAACTGGGAAATACCAAGAGAAAATAACCTAGGTCTTTAACTTCCCCTGTATGTCTTTTAAACGATTCTCCTTGTCCTCTCTATCAAGTAACAAAGCATGCTCAATAATCCGAAATTCGATTTTATCTAAACTACTCTCTCGATATAGCATAAACCTTATTAACTAGATTAATCCTCTATATCTCTATGAGAATTGAACCTAGATAATAGCATTAAGAACCAATTTCGAGTGACTACCTAAGATAGGTTGGTACTCTCGTCCTTCCTACGAATTATATTCCCAAAGAATATAAACTTAGGTTGCTTTGTTCAGTTCTAAACCATGAAATCCTCTCTCGAGCTCAATCAAGGTTAACAAATCAATTCTAATGATGGCCAATCACTAGAACGCATTAAGACCAAAACAAAACAATTGATATGCAAAGTACTTAATAGAGATTCAATAAAAATCCATACAAGGTTCCATTGAAGACCTAGAAACGAGTTTAGTTCGCCATACACACAGAATCCATGGCAAAAACTATAAATAAAGTAGACATGAATAACAAGAAGAGATTGAAGGAAGAAAAACTCGATTGTCGACGCGAATCTTCTTCTTCAAGACTCCTCCCACTCTTCCATTCTCTTCTCTGCTCCCTAGGGTTTTTCTCCAGGTCTCCCCTCCCTTTTTTTCTACCCCTCTTCTCCTTTTTAAAGTAGGAAAAATGCCCAAAATTCCGAAAACCTAGTTTCCAAATATGTGCCCCCCGCCTAGGCGGGATTGTGAGCCGCCTAGGCGGCCAGCTCGCTGGAATTCGACTCTTCAGTGCCGCCCAGATGGGATATTTTGCCGCCTAGGCCGTTAGCCCACTGGAATTTAGCTCGTATTTTCTTCATTGCCGCCTGGGCGGGACATTTTTGGGCCTAGGCGGCTAGCTCACTGTTTGTTTGCCCCTTTTTCAATTGTTTTGTCTCCAAAACTCATTCTGCCAAAGAAAACAACAACTAGGCAAGCTAAATAACATTTCCTTCACCAAAAACCAGCAATTCAAATTAAATGGAGCTAAAATTTACACAATAAAAAGCCAAAATAACTCTATGAACTAGAGTTATTAGGGTGAATGCGATACAAGACATAATCTAGTGGTGCAAAGCGTAATTTATCCAAGTTTGAAATTTTTGTTATTTTGAAATAAAGTATATAAGTAGTACTTGAAAATATTAGCCGCATTAAACTCAATAAATGATTAGTAAATATATTGTACTTGTTACGTGACTAATCATTCTCCTTAATACATGATGCGGTCGAATCTTGGTTTGACCACATGTCGGGGTATGATGCACTCCGAGATGTCCTTGCTGGTGGCCCACCTGCCAAAGAGGGAGGAACTCATGTGAGACTAGGCGGTTTTGCCCCGGCGTAGGCTCTCTGACGCTCAAGTCAGTTGTAGGTTATTGGGAGAAGATAATGAATAGTAACTTAAAAGCCAAATTGCTTGGTCAGAGAGTGTTACATGTATCTTACCCTTGGGTGGAGAGCTATTGGGGGCTTTTGTATGAGAATGAGGAGCTTGGATGTGACATGGTTGGTGGGAGTCGGTCATTTTTGGCACTGTAGCCATACTAACATGTGCCCTTTGTCCCCTCCATGGATCCTAGTGGCGGCTGCTCCCACTTCTCATTAATGAGGGGTCTTGTTGGCAATTAATGTGTATCTTGGGCATTTATGACCAAGGATTGTATTTATGACTTGACATCTAATGCGTTGGAGACTGATGGGATGGACCCATGTGCCACTGGGATGCGTTAGGTGGCAGTGGGCTGCACTTGTCAGAGATCGCCAGCTGGACTTGTCCCCGTTGGATGCCCAACCTTGCAATGGCTAAGTGTGGGATCTTGCCCTTGATAGGGGCGCGCTCGAGGGCCGCAACTTAGTTCGAGGTTACCCGGGATAGAGTGTTGGTGCCTTACGGGGCTCTCGAGGGAGAGAGATCAGCGTGTGAGCCCTTTCGAGGGCCATCGTCCTATCGAGGGCCGTAACTCCCCTACTTAGGCGAATCTGAGGCTTGTAGTGATATGGCGTAGTGAGGTGGCACCTGACTCATCAATACAAATACCAATCACATTATTAAGTAATGTACTCGCCATTTAATTAGCAACGATAAAGCCAAACTTGGTTTATGCTATAATTTCCAAAAATCCTCATATAATTAACGCGAGAGAGAGAGAGAGAGAGAGAGAGAGAGAGTACCGCATCATGACACCGGATGAGGCCGACAGCTTGAGAAACTCCAACAGCCCCAAGAACGCCCCAACCGAGAACCCCGCCCGCGTCTTCGGGCACCCACCGTAGCTCACGTACGCAAACATCCCCAACACCAGCACCCACCACGACACGTCCAGAGCTAGCGCCACGCCCACGGCCTCGAGCCCCAACTTGCTCACGAGCACCCAATTGAGTAGCACATGAATCGCCAGAGCAGGCAACGACACCCAGATCAGCACCTCGTCTTCAACTGGCTCTGCAGGAACCTGTGCAGCGGGAACTGGAACGCAAAGCTGAAGTGCAGTGGGATTAGCCACAACGCGAGTGTGCCCGACTGGTGTGCCATGTCCTCTGGCTGGCCGAGGAGCCTGAAGATCGGGGCTGCGAACGCGTAGAGCGGGAGGAGTAGGAAGCAGCACAAGAAGAGTACGATCCATGATCTCTGCATGTATATGCCTAACATGCTGTACTTTTTGGCCCCGAAGGCTTGGCCACAGAGGGTCTCTAGTGCACTCGCCATGCCCAACTGAAATTCAGAACATTGGAAGTGTTCTAGTTCACACAAGGGTAAATTGAGTTCTTTTTTGGTAAGGTAGAAGGTTAGGTCACGATATTCGATGTGCTTTTTCCAATTAAGGGAACCTAGTCACGACAGAACGTTCCTTTTGCGGCTTCGCCAGCTTACTGAGACTAAGCTTTTCTTGATTTTAGGTTTCATTGATTATAAATTCTCAAATGTAGTACTGTCTGTTCTCTTTTCCCCCAAATTTAGGATTTTTTTTTTTACACTTTTATGTAAGTATTTTGATATTAATAAAAATCACTGAGTTGTGGACATGGCTATAGAGACAATTTTTCATCCCAAGTTCGGTAAAAAGGTTAAATTCCCAAATTCGGTAATTCAACAACTTTGTGCGCGGTTTGTTTGTGTTGCCTTTAAACTTTAATTAATAGGTGAAAAAGACTAAATTTCCAAATTTGGTAATTTCACAACTATGTTCCTGGCTTATTTATTGCGCAATTAAAACTTTACTGAAAACGTGAAAATATTAAATTCCCAAGTTCGGTTATTCAACAACTATGTGCTCGGCTTGTTTATTGTGCATGTTTTTTTTACGGTAAGTTTGTTATACATTTAACACTTCAATGAAAAGGTGAAAAAGATTGAATTCCCAAATTCGGTAATTTAACCACTATGTACGCGGCTTGTTTCTTATGCGTGGGAAATTCTAGTTCAAACCGATTCGATCGAATCAGTGTTAATTACGAGTGTTTTTTTTATTTTTTATCTTAGCCACCAGATTCCCATTCATTGGCTGACTTCGGATCGGGTACTGCAAAGACCCATTCTAGGAGCGACCCTCCCAACTCAGTTATTCCATTCACAACTCCAGATTCGAATCTTGGACATTGCCTAAGGGACTTAGCGCCTCATCCAACTAGATCAACTGGTAGTTAGTATTACGAGTGTTTTATAATTATTCTGTGAGCGGTGGATAATTTAAGGATGGTGACCAATCATTAACAAGTGCAATATATTTACTATATAATTTATTGGATTTGACCAAATTAGGTTAAATTTTGAACTTCTTTAATGAAAAGGTGAAAATTACTAAATTTACAAATTAAATTCGGCAATTTAACAACTATGTGCGTGGCATGCAATTGTGAATTTAAAATTTTAACGAAAAAGTGAAACAAGGTTAAATTTGAGAAAGCAAGAAATGCGGAACTAAATTTATAAATTCGTAATTACAAGAACAACAACAACAAATGAACAACGACTAAATTTAAAATTTTAACGAAAAAGTAAAAAAAGATTAAATTTGAGAAAGTATGAAATGCGGAACTAATTTATAAATTAGTAATTAGAAGAACAACAACAGGCGAAATATATATATATATATATATTATTTTTCTTATATTTTGTTTCGTTAATTATAACTTCTCGAATTTAGTCCTACACTTCTTATTTAATATTTTGATAGTAAAATCCTGAGTTAATGACAAGCTCAGTATGTTGACAGCTATACATGTGTGTGACCTTTTTATTTTACCTTTAGAACGTTAACAAAAGCTGCTAATAAAAAGATTACATTTGAGAAAAGTAAGAAATACGTGACTAAATTTGAGAATTCGTAATTAATGTAACGAAAAATAAACGATATTGACTACATTGTGTGAGACTAAAATTAGATTCTACCAACAAGTAGATGAGAATATATATACATATATATATATATATATAAGTAAAAATATGTAGCTTTATATAGGCTTGAACAAAACAATTGTTTCTACAGTTCTGCCAGCCCGGTCAACTTCTTCCCCGCTACTTCATTTAGCAACACACTAGAGCTATGTTCGGATCATGAATATCGAGGAAAAATATGGGGGGGAGAGAGAGAGAGAGAATTGAGAACAATTAAAAAATTAAGTATATTTTTCACTAAAATTCACATATCTGCAGAAACACGGACGAAGTCAAATTTGTATATAAAATATTGCATATAAAAGTGGGGTTGTCAAATTTGTCGATAAAATATTAAAGGAGTATTTCTATGATTTTGGGAAGGGGGACGAAATTCAAATTTTTCAGAAAGGTACGTGTAACTGTTAGTTCGGTGTAAACTTGAGGGGCGCTCCATCTCTGTGCAGAAATAAAGTAATGAATAAAAAAAACTTGGTTTTTGGTGTGATATTTCATTGCCAGGAGTGCCCAGTTGAAGCCGACGATGACATAGCTGGCAATGGAAATGGAAGTAAGTTCAATATCCCCGACTGCGCGATGGCGTTCATGGTGGCCGTCGATATTCGCAAAATGATCGTCGGCCCGACGATGTGCCATAGTTTTTTTGTTTCGTCCCAAAACTTAGCCTGGAGGCTGTAATTTTCATGGCCATTCTAGATGATCTGGTTATTTTTATGAATAATTAGATGGTCTTTTGATGGTTGGAGAAGGGGTTGGTTTAGTTGGTTACCTTTATCCAAGATTTCCATGCTTAAAGAACAATGGGTTGTATATATAAAATTAATCCAGCTTGTTATCGGGGATGAGCAAATGAGAATAGTTAAGAACTTAAGAATTTGGGGCGGCTCTTATAGGTGAATTTGTGAGGGGGATTTGAGGTGGGCTTTAATGTTCTTGGTTTTGTGAGAGCTAAGGAAAAGCTGGATTTCCATTACTAGAAAAAGAGCAAATAGCCACGGATTTTAGCCACGGGAAAAATCCGTGGCTAATCCGTGGCTAATAGCCACGGATTAGCCACGGATTAGCAACGGTTTTCGGTGAAAATTTTTTTGAGCTTTAGCCACGAATTGGCCACGGATTACCCGTGGCTAATTTAGCCACGGCCAAGCCGTGGCTAAATATCGTGGCTAAATTTGGCGCCAGTTTTGCCGCTAATGGTTAGCCACGGCTTGGCCACGGCCTAGCCGTGGCTAATTTGGCCACGGCCAGACCGTGGCTAAGCCGTGGCCCTTAGCCACGGTCTAGCCACGGCCTAGCCGTGGCTGGATTAGCCACGGCTAGACCGTGGCTAAGGGCCACGGATTAGCCACGGCCTGACCGTGGCTAAGTCAGCCACGGCTAGACCGTGGCTAAACCGTGGCCCTTAGCCACGGCCAGACCGTGGCTAAATTAAACCGTGGCTAAAAATTTTTATTTTTTTTTTGCAACATATATGATTTGAACTCTTGACCTGTTAGTTAAAGTTAGAGCATTAAACCACTACACCACTTTAACTTTTTGTTTAATAATTAATTTTTGCTATATTTAAGTAATATATATATATTATATTATATATATTGATATATATAATAAATGATTCGATATATTACATACATATAAGATTAGATATACTTATATATATGTGTATTTATATATAATTAGCTGTATATATATTAGATGTATAAGTACATATATAACATATATTAGATATATAATACACTAATATATGTTTATTTCATATAGATGATTGATCATATATATATAGTACATATGATTAGATATACATATATATATATTGGATCTATATATACGTACACTACATTTATAACATATATTAGATATGTTCTATATAGATATATACTTATATCATATAGACTATATATAGAGGATTAGAATGTACATATAATATATTAATATATATGAGATACACATTGACATATACGTAAATTTATATATGTATATATGATATATATACTTGGAAATATATATATACACATATATTGATATATATATACTTGAACATATGTATATATATACATGATATATATATATATATATAAATATAGCCATGGATTAGTCACAAATATATATATATATTGGTACATATATACTTGGATATATAAATATATGTATCAATATAAATTTACATATGTATCAATATATATATATATAAATTTATCTGTGGTGCAAAAAAAAATGAAAAAAAACAATTAGCCACGGATAAATTTTTGTTATTGATATTTTAATTATCTCAATATAAATTATCTATATATACTTGGATACATATTTATATTGATACATATATATACTTGGACATTTATATATATATTGATACATATATACTTGGACATATTTAAAATAGATACATATCTATCAATATATATACTTGGACATTTATATATATATATATTGATACATGTATACATGGACATATTTAAAATAGATACATATATTGATATATATATATATATATATATGATATATATACTTGACATATATTATATAATACCACACATATATGAAGATATTGACAAATTATCACGAATTAAAGTTGCTATTATCTAAATATAAATTATATAAATAGACTTTTGTTATAATTTTTGTTTTGATATATTAGTTTATTAAATATTTGTCATAAAAAAAAAGTTGAATATTGAACGATAAAATCAAAGGTAAATATCTTTATTTTTTTAAAAAAAATAATTGGTTAATAATTTATAAAAATTACTAAAATTAAATTAAAAAAATTGATAAAACTAATGAAATTTATTAGATAATTTTAGTTTAAAATATTGTAACAATATAGTTTAAGTATAAAAAAAATCAATCAATAACCAAAGAACTCCCTTGGCGCAACGGTTACATGCTCCATTTATAACATTGATGTCCCGTGTTCGAATCTCCTTGAGCGCAAAAAAAAAAGCTTGGGTTGGGGCGCGGGTTTCAGGTCCGGGTTGGGGCGCGGGTCCGGGTTGGGCCGCGGGTTTGGGTGTAATAAGCTTTTTTTTTTTTTTTTCCAGTGGCCACGTGGCTATCCGTGGCCCTTAGCCACGGCTAAGCCATGTCTAGGAAAAAGTGGCCAAACTTGGCCACGGTTTGCCCGTGGCTATTAGCCACGGCTTGGCCGTGGCTAAGCCCAGCCGTGGCTAAAAAGCCGTGGCGAAGGTTAGCCACGCCACTTTTAGCCACGGAAAAAATCCGTGGCTAATCCGTGGCCAATCCGTGGCTAATCTCCTTGGCCACGGATTTTTTGCCAAATCCGTGGTTTAAATCCGTGGCTAAATGCCTTTTTTCTAGTAGTGTTCGTGTTTAGGCATTGATTCGTGTTCAGTTAGATTCAACAAATCATACAGTAAGTGTTGTTATATTTGTCTATCTTTTGAGCCCCACGAAAAACGATAGAAGTACATAGTATAGTGCTCAGGGACTTAGGGAAAAATGCCAATGATGATGAACATGCAAAGGAAGGGTGCAGTTAATAATTTCATCGTTTGTAGAGGCACAATGAACCCATAATTTAGAGTTTTCCAAAAGAAGATTGTTAATCACATGAACTTGATAGGGGTAAGATAAAACAAAGTTGAATGATATTAAGATAAACAGAAGGAAAATATATCTTTTAACAATGAAGTCCATATTTGAGAAGAGTGTCGGTTGGTATACTTCATATGGTGTGAGAGCATCTTTATATAATTATTTGGGCACTTGAGTCGATGGATTAATATTTATACCCTTCAGATTCGTACATTAATTAAACTTTATCACGCATAATCTAATTTTATAAAATTAATTTCAATTTATAAACGATCAAAATAACCTTGTAAGTTGTTGAAGCTGTCAATAAAAATAACGAATTGAAATTCTTATTTCTTAAGCATGATAAACTTGATCCTTACACATACATATTTAAGTCCAACCATAAATTTTGGTCAAGCGAAATTTTGGTACTTGGGTAGTAATGTAGAAGCCATCTTCCTGTACGGACCATGCGCAAATGAAGTCATCTTCATAGAAGTTCATACAATTATCAACTGCGAATCCAACAGTGAAAACGTCAAATGCTTTATTTTTTGAGCCCCACCAAAAATGACAGAAGTACAGCGTAGTATCAAAGAAATTTGTGTTAAATCGCCAATGAACATCAGTATGCCAAGGAAGAGTACTATTAGTAATTTCATCGTCTGCAGAGGCACAGTGAACCCATAATCTAGAGTTTCCCAAAGGAAGATTGTTAGTCACACGAACACCAAAGGGAAAGGATAAGGCAAAGTTGAAAGAGATTAAGATAAACAGAAGGACAATATATTTTTTCACAATGAAGCACATATTTGAGATTGGTGTTGGTTGGTACTTCATATAGTGTGAGGGCTCTTTATATAATTATTTGGACAGATCAATTGATGGATTAATATTAATGCATTTACTCACACAAAATTAAAATGATAGGAGACATTAATTAAACATTTAGTTTCACATGAGTCACCGAAATACTATTGTATGAAAATCCGACTACAAGTCTTGAGAAAATGGATTATATATACATACACATCTAGAATATATACTATAGCAAGGGGGACCGTTGACTAGATTTTTCGATTTTTTCTAAATACAAATTTCTAATAATTTTTGAGATTTTTTTAAAATAAAAGGAAATATTCTCGTCGGTTATCTCTTTAGCTCTTGGTTTCCTGAATAATTTTGAATTTGAATCTCGTTGTTATTTTTAATATGTTAATTCTTGATTTATCCATAGTTCTTCCAAAAAGAAACGTTATCTTACAAAAGACAACCCTAATAAAATCTATTTCATTCTATCAGACAACCAGCGGACTCATTTGGTAACAACTCATTTAGTAACAAAATTGTTATTGACGAAATCCGTTACAAACACTAAATCTATGTATTGGTTTATCACTTATTACATGATTGGTATGCAAGAATGGAATGGGCATTCCCACATCCAATCCTCATGACGTGATTGGTATAATTTAGATGCGAGAATACTCATTCTCGTGGAATCACCATTCCCATATATCTGGGTTTAGTGATTCCTTTTGTCCTACAAGGTTTTAACTATTCCCAACAAGTTGACAATGCACTATTTTTTCCTATTATTAGCACAATACTTATTAAATTTATCATGTTTTTTAAATTTTATATTTACATTAATAAAAATTAATAAATGCATTAAATTATATTTATTACATAAAAATCTCTATATATATACATAAATCATATATGGCATGATTGGTATGCGGGAAAGAACTTAGGCATGAATGGAATGAAGTTAAGAGTAGAATGAAGATGAAAAGCAATGATATTGATATAGTATTCCCATACTTGGTATACTCAAGGAATGAAGAAGGGAATGAATTAATTTAATCCATGATATTGATATATTTGGTAATTTATAAGTAGTAATGAATCTAAGGCGTAAAAATAAATCAAGTGTTTGATTTAAATAGTTTTTATATAATTTTTTTTAGATTTTAATTTAAATGATATAAATGTGTATATTATACGAGTTTTATATATGTAGATATATTAATTTTTATACATGATATTGTTATGTTTTATGTACTTATCATAAAATTTTTACGGGTGTCAATTATTTTATATTCATATATGTAATTATGCATGCATTTGATATAATGTATATCACCTAAAAAAATTTAATATACAGCTTCATTATGAATATTAAATATATCAGTAAATTATATTAACACATATGTGTATGTATTAATATATGTTGCCATATATTAATATATTATACATTTTAAAATGAAATCTAATATATATATATATATGTGTGTGTGTGTGTGTGTGTGTGTGTGTGTGTAATGTGAAGTCCACCTTATGTGTCAATCACTTGCTTTGTGGACAATAAAGTGGACAAGTCGTCTTTTCACTAGTTTATTATGTAAGACGTTTTCCATATTTACATTTGTAATTTTTAATTCACATTAAGTTCTTTCTATAAATAAAATTATCTAATTCAATTACTTTCAAGCATATTTATGTTTAACTCGTTAAATTATTCTTTATTACTTAATTATTTTTTAAACATAATTTATAATTATATCTATTGATTAGTTTTTCTATGATCAAACTTTTATCAATGAGTGCAAATTTTTATATTCTGTATATGTGTGTGAATATATATATATATATATTTGTGAATTTTCCACAAGTGCACGAGTCGGTCAAGTAATAAAGTGAAGAGTTAAGTATCGTTCCCATGAGAAATGGGTTACCAAGCAACAAACTTATGAATCATCTACTGTTTAAACTTCAAAAATTGAGTAGAAGTTTAGGGAATAAAAGAAAACGAATAAAGGATAAGCAGAAAAATCAATAAAAACAAACCAGGGTCTAGGCATCATTAATCAAATCCCCCTGTAATTATTTGAACCCCCATTTTGATAAAAATAATACTCCTTCCCACGATCCAACTCACAAAAATATTTTTAATCTCCTTTGGAAAGTAAAACAAATGTGCCAATGTATGCCATGTATCTACTTTCGTGATCACATAGGATCTTTTGACCCATTGCATGCAAGAGTTGTGTTAGTTAAAAAGTTCTTGCTAATTAATCTAACCAATCACATAAAAGCATGATTATTTCTAACCTACGCGTTCATTATCTCTATAATGGAAATAGTTAGGTTTTATACACACCCGTTCGTAGTCGAATATAAAATCTCAAAACTTTTAAAAATTGATTAGAAATTTACAAGTAATGAAAGCTTGAATTATAACTAGGAAGTACGTAAATTAAAATCGAAGGAGATGCAACAAAAACTATAAGGGTTTCATTAATGACTAGCCTAAAACCCTATAATTTATTTAGCTAGACATAACAAAAGTACGATAAAACAAAAACATGATAAAACTAAAGGAAATCATAAAGTGAACTACGCTTGAGGCGACAATCTTGAGAGATGGAGAAACTTGACCCTTGAATTGTCATCCTTCTTGATCTTTCATCCTCGAACTCTTCTTCAAAACTTAGCCAAAAGTCCTTTAAAATTGTGCACAAGATGCCCTTAACTAGTGGTGGGGTGATTATAGTTAGAATCCTAACAAGAACGGAATTTCCTTGTATGCGAAGGCCCGCAGAAAGTGCTTCATGCACATTGGGGCGGCTTTGGCCGACCCATCTTGCATGAAAGTAGTACCTTCTAGAAGCGTCGGGATGACCTAGCTCATAGAGACGGCTTCGGGCGCATCAAGACAACTTAAGTTATCTTGATGCGCTCTTCCGCGTTTTCAGCTCAATTTTAGCCTCTCTTTCTTGTAATAACATTATGAAACTCTTATGGGTGGATATGGGTTATCAAAATCTTGGAAAAATCGTGCTTAAAGGGTTTAAAAACACTTTTATTTGGCTGAATTAAGATTTTATTTACTAAAGTGCAAATTGAAACTTTAGAACTTTAAAAACTCAATAAAATCAATAAAAAACACACAAAATATGCACATAAAAATGTATACATTTTAAACTTATCATATATATATATAGATATTTATCTTTTACCTTAGCTAATTTTCCTCAATAAATTCCTATTATTCCTATACATGATGTAGTGTCTATATATATATATGTATATAATGTTTTACATATATACATATATAAATATATATTAAGCTTATTATCATAATTACTATTTTAAACTCTTTGATTCCTTAATGTTAGCCCAAATTTATGTTAGTCATCACATATGAATTTGACCTAAATTTTTAACCACATGCATATATCCACTTGTATCTATATGTCTGTCTCTATAATAATAATAATAATAAAAGAGAGTATAATTGAACATTAAAGTTGCGCTGAAACTTTGAAGCATGAGGCATTTGTTGGCAATTAAAAAATTGACAAATGTAAATTAAATTATTAAATATTAAACACATTTTCTATTTATGTTTTGGAATTTCCTAATTTACTTCCAATATTTAACAGTTAATTTTAATTAATATTTTAATATTATGTTACTAGAAAATGGGAAGCCGCCAAGTACCAATGTGGAGTCCTCCAACCCAATCAAATCAAGTCATGTAATTCGAAAGTATAAAACTGACAAGTGGTGTATTTGGATGCGTGTGCCACAAATAATGACATGCAAATGATATTTTCTCTTTAAAATAAATTTATATTAAAGAAATAAATATCGAAGAAGTTTGTAGTAATCCAAAAGACCTTGCATAAATGCATATAAAAACGGGTCATTTGGGGCTCAAAAGGGAAGGTCAAAAAGATTCGTGAAGATCCAGGCAAAATTCCCAGTGTTTTTCGTGAAATTCATCAAATCAGGGCATTCAATATGCGATCAAAATGTTAGCCCCGCGTATTGGCATTTCTCCCAAATCAAATTATGATGATTAAAGCAACGCTCAAGTCGTTGTTTACAAAAATCGTCCAAATATGGCGTTTGATCTGCAATCAAGGTGTTAAACCAGCAAATCCGCATTCTTTTCCAAATCAAGTTCACAGTGTTTACGGCATTGTTTGTGGTGTTCATTGAAATTCTCGACGTTTGATTCATAATCAAGCTACAAGGCCTATGAACCGCGTTATTAAAAAGTCAAATCAGATTTGGATAAAAGAATTAGGGGATTAGTCTTCTAGGATATTATTTTCAATTAAATTATATATTTTTTTCCCTTAAATTCAAATATTTGTCATATACCGTTTTCCCTGTCTTGTAATTTATATTTCCAGACTCAAAATTTGTGTGAATAAATTTTTGACACTCTCGATCGGATGAATACTCTTCTCTAAAAAAACATGTCAAATCACTTTTTCAACAAGTTCCATGACTCCCCTAAAAGAATAACTTCCCTTTGGCCAAGAAGGACTTCTCCAAAAAATCTACTGAGGATGTCAATAATCAGTCCTCTATCGAGGCGAAGGTCTCTGAATCTGGCTCCTACGATGGTTCCAATCATTCTAGTTGAACTGCTACCAAGTCACTCCGCTTCGGTGAAACCACAACTGTCGATGAGCATTTTGTCCAAATGGCCCAAGCGATAGCAGATCTTCCAAAGATTGTAAAAAATAAAGGCTACTAAATCACTCAACTTATGGACAAGTTGGAGCATTTGACCGCTGGATAGTCAAGCCGCAAGCATATGCCTTCTCAATTTCAAGCAGCAAATGAGGGGCAAACTCATGAGGCATCTTAGAAGTATGAGCACACACAAGGGCATGAGCAATCTACCACTTCCATCACCGCGCTGCCAGTGCAACAACTGTAGGATATGATCGTTAATACTATAAAGGCTCAGTACAGTGCCCTTGCACAAACCTATCCGGTGTACTCAAATCCCTATGCCAAGCATATCGATTCAATGAGGATGTCAATAGGATATCAACCTCCAAAGTTTCAGCAGTTCGATGGAAATGGCAACCCAAAGCAGCATGTTGCTCATTTCTAAGCTGCTCATTTCGTATAAATGTTCAACAATACTAGGACCGACGGCGATCACCTGGTAAACCGATTTGTGCGTTCACTTAAAGGAAATTCATTACACTTGTACGTCGACTAGGAACCCGAGTTTGTCGAAATTTTGGAGCACATGGAATGAGAATTTCTCAACCGTTTCTATAGCACCCGCCGCACTGTAAGCATGATCAACTACTTCTTATAGTTCAAAAATAGAATGATGGGCGTAGGGCCTCCGATACTGCTATCGATTCGATCACGTGGAGTAGTAGTCGCATCATCCCTGATGCCCCTCGCCATGTGGCATGGCAATTCAAACTAGTATCTATCTATTATATATAATGGAATAGTCAATCAAAAATTTTGACAAGTGTTGGTGTACTTTTTTGACAAGTGTCAAAAACAGATTCGTTTTAGCTATATGCCAATTAGTTAGTCATACTTATTCATTAGTTAATTAACCATTTAATATAACTTTGAATTATGGAAATATGTATCATTGAACCATTTAAGGCTGAAGTACAAAGTCATTAGTAATATTACTTAGCTGTTTTAGATTATTTATATAAATCGACATATTTAAACTTTATGAAATTTTATAATTCAAATATATAAAATATATTTGAAATTTAAATTTAAACAAAAATTTACATTACTTATCCATTCAAATTACGCATCATAAGTTTTAAAGAACTTACGTATATAAATAGATTTAAATTCAAAATTTAAAATAAAAGAAATAAACAAATAATTAGATAAGATAGCTTCTTTAATAATCTTAAATTTAAAATAAAAGATTAAAAAGAAAAACATAATAATAAAGTTTCATTATTTATTTAAATTAGTTCTTGATTAGCAAAAAGAAAGAAATGCTAATTAAATTGGACTCTACAATACATCATGTCTAAATCCAGCTTCATTTTGTCAAAAATCAAGCCATGGTTCACTGTATCACCCCTATCGCCCTTTTCTTCTCTTTCTAGAAAATAAAGAAAGTAATAGAAATACTAAGCAAAAAAATCGCCATTAAAAATGTGTATGACTGTTATCGTAGGTGACAGGCCGCAAGGCGTTCTATTTACTCTGAATCAATTCGATGATGCATTTTGTCTAATGAAGAGTAATGGAACATCGTTTCAACTAATTTGTCATCACGATGCTGCAGTTCCATACCTTCGATCGTTTTGTCTGTTGTAGTGGTACACTGACGCCCATTTGATTTTTGAAATGCCTACTCCAATCGGCAAATCATGAGCTGAAACCATAAAAACATTCACATGATTACTATGTATCTTTATGTATGAGAGTGCAAGTGGAACGACACAGTTACTTATAGTCCATGAGCTTGGCAATATATAACCTTTTCTACATAGTGAAAAACATAACACCCTAAGTTAAATTTAATTTTCTGTAAGTTTATTATTATTTTTTATTTTTTCGATTGAATTAGTTTATTGTTACCTAAATTATTAGTAATTGAGAGTTAATATTGTCGTATCATTGATTCGAAGGAGACATCTTTCAAGAAAAAAATATGGATTAGGATTTTATAAAGAGACAGAGAGTTTGGATTTTATTTAATATAATGAACAGATAAATACATATGTAGAACGATATTTTGTGGCAAATTCTTAGTTATGACGTCAATGGTAGGAAACTGAATATTGGTTCCATCTTAAGTAATAGAAATTAAGAAAAAATTATTATTATTATTATTATTATTATTATTATTATTATTATTTTATTATTGTTGTTGTTGTTATTGTTGTTATTATTATTCTCATTATTATTATTATTATTATTGTTGTTATTGTTGTTGTTGTTGTTGTTGTTGTTGTTGTTCTTATTCTTATTCTTATTATTGTTATTGTTATTATTGTTGTTCTTATTGTTATTGTTATTGTTCTTCTTCTTCTTATTATTATTATTATTGTTATTGTTCTTATTATTGTTATTGTTGTTGTTATTATTATTATTATTATTATTATTATTATTATTATTATTATTGTTATTGTTCTTATTATTGTTATTGTTATTGTTGTTGTTATTATTATTATTATTATTATTATTATTCTTATTGTTATTGTTCTTATTGTTATTGTTATTGTTCTCCTTCTTCTTATTATTATTATTGTGGCTTTATTGCAATTTTAGGACAGTTAAGATATCACTTTTCGATTTGAGGACACTTTTTATTCGGGGTGGCAAATGTGGGACACTAAATTTGAAAAATTTTGCAATCTTAGGACTCCGGCGACTTTTCCAGCTAATTTCGCCTGAAAAAGATGCGTGGCGCCTACGTGGCACACACATATGTTTTGAATATCTGACGTGGCATGGAGGTGGTTTTGTTAGTTGCCATGTAGGATAACACATCATTTTGTGTTGGTATTTTGGATGGAAATAAAAATATATAAAAACAAATAATTATACCAAACCCCCCCCACCCACCCCCCCCTTCATCTTCCCCAACAACCCAAACCCTAGCCCCGCCACCCCCACCTCTCCCTCCCTCAGATCCGCCGCCTCACTCAACCCCATGTCGCCGCCGCTGCCGCCACCTCCCTTCCTTCAGTCCCGTCGCCACCACCACCTCCCCCTCCCCTCAGACCCGCCACCACATCCCCTCCTTCAGACCCACGTCGCGGCAACCACCCCCACCTCTCCCTCCCTCAGATCCACCGCCTCACTCAGCCCCATGTCGCCGCCGCTGCCGCCGCCTCCCTTCCTTCAGTCCCGTCGCCACCACCACCTCCCCCTCCCCTCAGACCCGCCACCACCTCCCCTCCTTCAGACCCACGTCGCTGCAACCACCCCCACCTCTCCCTCCCTCAGATCCGCAGCCTCACTCAGCCCCATGTCGACGCCGCTGTCGACGCCTCACTCAGCCCCATGTTGAGGGGGCGGCTGCGATGAGGCCACTTGGAGGCTTGAGGGAAGGAGAGGTGGAGGTGGTGGTAACTTAGGGGAGGAGACGACGACGACGACTTCGGGTTTGAGTGAGGGGAGGTGGTGGCGGTGACGGCAACTTGGTGGAGGAGACGGCGAGCGACTTGGGGGCTAAGGGAGGGGAAAGTGGTTGCGGGCGTCTTGGGGGCTGAGGGAGGGGGAAGTGGCTGTGGGCGTCGGGGGGACTGGGTGAGGCGGCGGCGACGGGGGGACTGGGCGAGGCGGCGGCGGGGCTGGGCGAGGCGGCGGCGGCGGGGGGGCTGAGTGTGTAGGGTTTGGGGAGAGGGGGGGGGGGGATTGGGCGGGTTGGAGGGGGTGGGGGGGGTTTGGTAGATTTTGTTTTTTAAATATTCATATAAATTTATGTAATTATATTTAATTTTTATATTTATGTATATAAATATTATAAGTACTATAAATTTCATATTTTTAATATATATTTTCTTCCAAAATTATGACTCAATGCTGATGTGGAATTTGATGTGACATTATAGTTGGCCAATTAGACACCAACTCATTCCAATATAAGCCACGTGTGTGCCACGTAGGCGCCACGCATCTTTTTCAGGCGAAATTAGCCGGAAAAGTCGCCGGAGTCCTAAGATTGCAAAATTTTTCAAATTTAGTGTCCCACATTTGCCACCCCGAATAAAAAGTGTCCTCAAATCGAAAAGTGGTATCTTAACTGTCCTAAAATTGCAATAAAGCCTTATTATTGTTATTGTTCTTGTTATTGTTATTGTTATTGTTGTTGTTATTATTATTATTATTATTATTATTATTAGACAAACAAGTGGACTATTACATTATTGGATAGTTGGTTTATCATTTTCAAGATTATGTGAACAACAAAAATTAAAGCACTAACAATAAAGTTCATAATGTAATTCACTAATGTGTGGTTCGAGGAAATGGCATGGTGTACTAAAAAGCTTATTTATTTTAGTTGTTGTAATGAATTTGTTTCATGATATTTTGTTAATTTAATTTATTGTTCTTATTCTACCAGATAAAACACAATTTAGAAAGATTTGTGGTTGTCTTAAACAGTTAAAACTCTAATAATTTTTGGATTTGAATTATAAGATAGTCTTATAAAGTGAGTTATTTGATTTTTTGATATATTACAGTTCAGATACAAACTGCAAATTCATGCATATAATGGTTTTTATGCAAGACACCCCTCCATTGGGATATCCACTGAAAATTGAATATTTGATGGGTAGAAAAGTATTGCTCAAAGTTCTAGTAAAAAAATAAAAATAAAAAGAATGACAAATATAAATATAAAATCCAGATAGTGTTCAAATTAAATGAGGACAAGGGACTGATTCCCAAATATTGCTAATACTATTACAAGTTTGAGGTATGTACATTTATGTAATTAATTCTCTAAGAAAGTTTGTAATTTTTTAATATTTATGAGGGTATGGTAAATATATATATATATATATTTCATGTATGCAATCAGTGTAACTTGATAATATGTCTTTTCTAGAAAATGCTGACACTGTGGTGTCGAAAAAAAAATTTGAATAATAATATGAAATATAACTCTCCAAATAAGCACTTGCCAAGAGATTATCTCCTGATGATGATAGCGACACTGTCACAAATAATAGAGATCCAATGATATAGTTCTACAACAAGAGTGTTTTGTTAAGAACTATAAAGGATTATGAATGTGGTTCTAATTCCATAAATTGTATTGGATTATAAACTTTTTATTAATGTAATGCATAGAGAAGAATTTTATAATTTGACTCGACATTTGAATCATTATAACTTATTTTTACTTATTATTGATTTGTTTCTAAATTCCACTATGTTTTTTTAATATAATTTTGAATTATTTCTAGCACAACTATTTCATTAATTAAATTTTTATTATTATATCATACAATAATTTATCAACAATTGCGTACGGGTGTAATACTAGTATATTCTAAAATTTCAAACTTTTTCAAATACCCTTACACCATCAATTTGATACTCTATTTGTTGAATTTATTTTTATTTTATGATGCAAGTGTCTTTGAATTCTTATGTTTTGTAATCTTCCTAAACATTTTGGGAACTTCAGTTTTTTTGGGAGAAAGCCTCCATATTCTGTTAGTTAACAATATTAAGTAAAATTTCATATGGGTTGGTGTCTTTACATATTCCAATTATTAATATCACATATTTTTATGTTATAATAATATTTATTTATTTCTTCATTTCACTAAATTATATTTTTATTTTTTTAATCTTTTAATGTTTTAATTTCTAGACTATTAAATTATCATAATTCACAATAATATGAATGTCATAAAACTTTATCAACTTTTACAATATAATATTTCAAAAAATCTTGCATGAACATGTCAAAATAACCAATGTTAAATCCATGCCTACGCTGCTTAATTAATAAAAAGAAAAATTCAAAAAATATAAGATACATACAGCGGATTAAAAGAAAAGTGAAAAACTAATAAAATGGAACCTATTAAAAAAAATAAAAACTCTCAAATTAATTCACAAAAAAATAAATTCATACCAAGATCAAAAAGAAAACAATGCACCGATATATATGTGAGCATGTGAGTTGTTGAAGTTGTCAATAAAAATAACGCACTCAAATTTTTATTTCTTAACCATGATAAACATGATTCTTACATGTACACATTTATGTCAAATCATACAGTAAGCGCAAGCCTGCACGAACCAAATGCAAAGGAAGTGATAGGACTCACTATCTACACAATTACATTCAATTTTAAAATTAAAAACCTCAAAAGCTTTATCTTTTGAGCCCCACCAAAAACGACAGAAGTACATAGTAGTGCTTAGGGATTTAGGGGAAAATGCCAATGATGATGAACATGCAAAGGAAGGGTACCGTTAATAATTTCATCATCTGCAGAGGCACAATGAACCCATAATTTAGAGTTTTCCAAAGGAAGATTGTTAATCACATGAACTTCATAGGGGTAACATAAAGCAAAGTTGAATGATATGAAGATAAACAGACGGAAAATATATCTTTTAATAATGAAGCCCATATTTGGGAAGAGTGTTGGCTGGTATACTTCTATGGTGTGAGAGCATCTTTATATAATCATTTGGGCACTTGAATTGATGGATTAATAGCTATGCACTTCAAATTCATACATTAATTAAACTTTATCATTCACAATCTAATTTTATAAAATTAATTTCATTTCATAAACGATCAAAATAACCTTGTAAGTTGTTGAAGTTGTCAATAAAAATAATGAACTCAAATTCTTATTTCTTAAGCATGATAAACTAGATCCTTACACATACACATTTATGTCCAACCATAAATTTTGGTCAAGCGAGAAGGTGGTATTTGGTCAGAAACGTAGAAGCCATCTTCCTGTACGGACCATGCGCAAATGAAGTCACCTATCTTGAAATTCATACAATAATAAGTTGCGAATCTAACGTTGAAAACCTCAAATGCTTTATTTTTTGAGCCCCACCAAAAATGACAGAAGTACATTGTAGTATCGAGGACATTTGTGTTAAAATGCCAATGATGATCAGCATGCAACGGAAGGGTACTATTAATAATTTCATCGTCTGCAGAGGCACAGTGAACCCATAATCTAGAGTTTCCCGAAGGAAGATTGTTAATCACATGAACATCAAAGGGGATAGATAAGGCAAAGTTAAAAGAAACTAAGATAAACAGAAGGAAAATATATTTTTTCACAGTGAAATACATATTTGAGATTAGTGTTAGTCGGTATTTCATATAGTGTGAGGGCAACTTTATATAATTATTTGGGCACATTAATTGATGGATTAATATTAATGCATTTACCCACACAAAATTAAAATGATAGGAGATTTCAATTAAACATTTAGTTTCACCTGAGTCACCGAAATACTATTGTATGAAAATCTAACTACAAGTCTTGAGAAAATGGATTATATATACATACACATCTAGACTATATACTATATCAAGGGGGAACGTTAACCAGAGTTTGTGATTTTTAAATAAGACAAATTTCAAATAATTTTTGAGTTTTTTTTTAATTAAAAGACAACATTCTCATTGGTTATCTCTTTAGCTCTTGGTTTCCTGAATAATTTTGAATTTGAACCTCATTGTTATTTTAATATATTAATTCCTGATTTATCCATAGTTCTTCCAAAACGAAATGTTATCTTACAAAAGATAACCCTAATAAAATCTATTTCATTCTATTAGACAACCATACTTATTTGGTAACGATTCATTTAGTAAAAAAATTGCTATTGACGAAATCCGTTACAAAAACTAAACCTATGCAGTGGTTTATCACTTATTACATGATTGGCATGCAAGAATAGAATGGGCATTCCCACATCCAATTCTAATGACGTGATTGGTATAATTTAGAGGTGAGAATACTCATTCTCATGGAATCACCTTTCCTGTATATCTAGGTTTGGTGGGTCCGTCTGTTCTAAATGGTTTTAACTATTCCCAATATGTTGAAAATGAATTATTTTTTCATATTATTAGCACAATACTTATTAAATTTATCATGTTTTATAAAGTTTATATTTACACTAATTAAAATTAATAAATGCATTAAATATGCATTAAATAATATTTATTACATAAAAGTCTCTCACTCTCTCTCTATATATATACATAAATCATATATAGCATGACTGGTATGCAGGGAAGAATTTAGGTATGAATGGAATGAAGTTAAGAATAGAATGAAAATGAGAAAGGAATGATATTAATGTAGCATTCCCATACTTGGTATACTCAAGGAATATAGAAGGGAATGAATTAATTTAATCCATGAAATTGATATCTTTGGTAATTTATAAGTAGTAATGAATCAAAGGCATAAAAATAAATCAAACATATGACTCTAATAGTTTTTATACAAAAAATTTTTAAATTTTAATTTAAATAATATAAATTTATATATTATATGAGTTTTATATATGTAGATATACTGATATACTAATTTTTATATATGATATGTATTATGTTTTATGTACTTATTATAAAGTTTTCACGGGTGTTGATTATTTTATATTCATATATGTAATTATATATGCATTTGATATAATATATCTCACCTAAAAAAAATTTTCATATATAGTTTCACTATGAATATTAAATGTATCAGTAAATTATATTATCACATATGTGTATGTATGAATATATGTTGCTGTATGTTAATATATTATACATTTTAAAATAAAACCTAATATATATATATATATATATATTTAAAATAAAGTCGACATTATGTGTCAATCACTTGCTTATGTGGACAATAAAGTAGGCAAGTTGTCTTTTTACTATTTTACCATGTAAGACATTTTCCATATTTATATTTCTAATTAAATCACATTAAAATTATCTAATTCAATTACTTTCAAGTATAATTATGTTTAACTCCTTAAATTACTCTTTATTACTTAATTATTTTTTAAACATAATTTCTAATTATATCTATTGATTAGTTTTTCTATGATCAAGTTTTTATCAATTAGGGCAAATTTTTAGATTTTGCATATGTATATATATTGTTACGAATTTTTCACAAGTGCACGGGTCGCTCAAGTAATAAAGTGAAAACTTAAGTTTCGTTCCCATGAGAAACGGATTACCAAATACCAAATTTATGAGTCCTCTATTGTTTAAACTTTGAAAATTGAATAGAAGTTTACGAAATAAAAGAAAATGAACAAAGGATAAGTAGAAAAACCAATAAAAACAAACTCAGGTCTAGGCATCGTCAATCGAAATCCCCCTGTAATTATTTGAACCCCCATTTTGATAAAAATAATACTCCTTCCCCCAATCCAACTCGCAAAAAATATTTTGGGCAAATTGCATAAAATCCCCTTGTGGTTTAGCGAAGTTGTGCCAAACCCCCCGTGTTTTAAAATAGGTGAAATAGCCCTTGGGGTTTTGTAAACTATGCGCGCTTTGCCATGATAACAGTGTGTGCGTGTGACGTGGTTGAGATAAGTCTCAACTTGGAATCTTGCTGCTTTTGGACTTTATTGAGGCGTGTAAAAGACTAATAATCCCTCTACTCTTGGTATAAGACAATGAAATGAGTTTGGAGTCTCCATTCTTTGGTTTTGCTTTGCAAGAGAGTTGTCTGTTGGCGCTAGATATGCAGGAGGCAATTTTTTTTTTTTAATAAACATAATAATGAACAAGTTTGTTTTCAGTTAACCTCTTTTCAGTTAACCTTATTTTGTTACAATATTTTGATGTTTTAATTATTATTTTTTCTTTATTTGGAAAACTTACAGAATGTATCCTTCAAGAAGCTCCAACTCAAGGAATAATAGTATGGGTTCCCTTGATTTAAGATACACAAACCCTAATTGTTATTGCAAAAGAGATGTTGCTATTAGGGTTGTGGGACCTGCTAAGGAGACGGTTGGAAAATTGTTCACTTGTTGCCGTAATAACAAATGTCGTTGGCTTGAATGGCTTGAGCCAAACTCGGTAATTAGTGGTAATTATGGTGATAGTAAAATGCCATATTTGGATGAGGTTCAATCCAAGAAAGAGGAAGTTGAAGATAAGTCTATAGAGTTGGCAATATTGAGGGAATAGATGATGACCAAATTGAAGAATCTGGAGCATATTGAAAGATTGATTAAAACACTGATTGTCGCTGTTATTATGCTGCTTGTTGTGTTAATTGTCAAGTAGAGGACTCAGTGATGTTTGTAATATGTATTTTGAAAGGGAAATGGCACTGTCGTGGAATGTATTTTACAACTAAAGATGCTTTGTAAAACATTCAAGTTGTCTAATCCAAGTATTTTATAGTTTGCTTCTCATATGTTTGTAGTCTCTATAAAATCAAGCCATTACACATCAATTGTAAAGCTAATGCACATACAAAAAGAAACAAAAAAAAAAACTATAGAGATTCATATTGCTAAGACATAATATGTGACTCATTATGTTACACAAAGTGTGTACATCATAAGGTAGTTTGTGCATGTACATAACCTTAACAATCCAAAAAACACATAAGTGTTCCAATGACACCAATAAAGACAAAAGACATGATGAAACCATTAATTTTTACAATTCCTAATGTTTCACACAAGAACCAATCAAACCTAAACACATTTGTCACTTAAACCAATTTGAAGAGATGGCAGAATATGATGGTTCATCTTGTTTTAGCTTGTATGAATTTGAAACCTCATTTAACCTTGAGAAAACAGTTGGCCTTCTGTATGTGGCAGTTGAAGGTGGTGCGGTTTGTGGTTCTGGCTTTTGATCTTGTTGTTGAGATTTCTTTTTAGATAATTGTTTGGGTTGTCCTTGTTTTCTTCTCCTTGGGTAAATTTGCAATTCAGCTTCAACTTGTGCAGCAGGTACCCTAGTTTATGAACATTGTGTTTGTGGAGGAGGTCTTCCTATTGAGCTTGGGGGCATAGGTATTTATGATACAGTTGGAGGCATTGATTGCCTTGGAATCTATGTTAATGTGCACCTTGTTTATTATGAATGATGTAATAACAGTGTTAATAATTTAATAAGGTAAATCAAATTAAAATTTTACTTGGAATGGGTGATTTATTCTGACATGGTGATGATCAGCTCTTTTTTGACTTGTTGAAGATGCAACATTTGAAGGTTATGGCATCACACATTAGCAAGAACAAGTGATTTGTACAAGAAAATCATTACAAATTTGTATCTTACATGTTCTTGTGGAGATCTTGCATTGTTTCCTTGTGCTGGCTCAGATGCTGCAGGACTAGTTTTCTGTAGCAATGGAAATTTGCACAATATTGAGACTGTTATATGTAATTTAACTAGATTGTATAACATCAAATGGTTAGTAAATCATACATTGTAATACTTGGAGTTTGGGTGTGTTGGTCTTTTGCAGGATCTTTTGTTGTGGCCTAGTCCCAGACAATTAGAAAAAGTAGTGATGAGGCCCCTTCTTGAAATCACTGTCTCATCTCTTATATCATTGGCATCTCTCTTCCTCTTTTTTTAAATCCTGCTTGACCTAACTTTGACATGTGGTGGATCAATAATCCCTAGTGGGGATTCCTCATAATCATGCATCCCAGGCACTGGTTGGATATTGTGACTGTAAACCCTCATGTAGGCTGCCTTGTTTAGCCAACCATGCACATAGCTATCAATGTCTTTCCTGTGATAGTTTATGCATGCAATGGCATGACAACATGGATAACTAATAAGTTGAAACATGCCACAGCTGCAATGTCTATCATTTAACTAGACTACATAGTTATCCATGAAGTGCATAACTTCATATTTGTCATCACCAACCCATGTTGGAAAGCAATGCCTACTTTGTATCCTTTGCATCTCAATTTTTTTGAGAATGTTGGGGCAAACTCCACCATCATAATTTTCAATACCAGTTTTTTTGGTTTATAGCCTACTCATGATTTTTTTCCTAATCCACTCAAACATGTCAGTGATTGGAAGTGATCTGGCCTCAATAATTAGACTGTTCCAAGACTCACACATGTTGTTGACATTAACATCACTTTTGCTTGATGTAGGGAAGAAGTATCTTGCCCAGTGATGTGCAGGCGTATGAGAAACCCACTCAAAGGCAGTTTGTTCATCACCAGTTTTTGAAGTTCATTATACAAGCGCCTCATGCAGAACCTGTGTTCTGCATTTGGATCATGTTTGGCAACAACCTCAATAAGCCCCTTTTGTCTATCACTAAGAAACACCTATCTCATTTCCTCATGAGATCCAATGTCTCTTAACAACAAATTCAAAAACCAATCCCAACTATCAAATATTTCTATCTCAACATATGCAAATGCAATAGGGTAGAGGTTATTATTCCCATCCCCCTATGGCTTACAACAACTGACCTTTATACCTTTCTTTCAAAAAACACCCACCAAGCCCAATAAATGGCCAATAACCATCTAGAAACCTATCCCTACACCCACTTAAACAAAAATACATCCTTTCTAAAACAGGAGGGTTAAGAGATCTATCAACTTTAAGAATCATGCTACTATTCGGGTTATATTTGCACACAGTTTCATAGTAATCATAAAGCGTATGGTATTGTTGTTTTATATCCCCAGCAATAAGACCACTGACATACCTCTTAGCCCTATAGACTTTATATATACTAGGATTCACTTGCACATCCCTACAAATCTTATTTTTAAGTGACTGCAGACTCTCATCAGGATTGTCTCTAGCAAGATTTTCAATCCTCTTCCCAAGATACTTGTAAGTAGCCTGTTTATTATTAACCTTATGTGCACATTCAAGCCTATCTCTAAGGCTTTTTATTTGGAAAGTGTTCTGATAAGTCCGTAATTATAATTGATTTTTATATTTATTTTGTAGGACTTATCATGTTTTTTTCCCATTTCGGGCCTTATTATGCGTAAGTTTGAGCTAAATCATTATTTTGTAGGTAAAAAGGGAAAAAGACCATAAAGGGCATGAAAAGTGGAATCAGAAGCTGCATATTTACGCAAACTATTTTGAGTAATAACCCAATACAAGCAATTCAGAGGAAAAAAGGCTGTAAGAATACGTATGTACGCAAGAAATCTTGAGTACTTACCCAAGGCCAGCGAGTTTGAAGAAAAATAAATCTGTAAATTTGCGTATGTACGCAGAAGATCTTGCGTACATACGCAACGTCTGCGACAGCAATTAACAACTTTCCGTATTTGACTGAGGTGCTAATTTGGAAAGATTTGTTAGGCGTTTCTCCACCACTTTTGAGTCCAGATTCATACGGAATTCAAGGGGGGATGTTTTTTTTCAGATCTAGATAGATGAGAACTTTGAGAGGCTTTTCGGACATTCATCATTTTTGGTTTTTAGTTTTTACTTTCTTTTCTTCTTGGGTTCACGTTTTTAGCTAGGTTTCATTTTTTAGAACTTTTTTTCTTTCATTGATTTTCATCTTTTGGGGATCCTTGTGAAGAAGGAAAGAAGGGAGAAATCAAGATTGAAGGGAAGAACAACCGAACGAAAGAAGTTTTGCGCCTGAAATTTCCAGCAATTAAGTTCATTCTTCTCTTTTCATGAATTCTCTTCCATATTTCGTTTTTATGTTTATTTTCATTATGAACTAATTTCAATTAAGTGTAAGGATGGTGTAGTTCATCGTTTTTGCTATTCTATGAAAATCCCATGAGTTTGAATTTGTTTTCGTATATTTTCTTGTTGTGTGATTCTTGTTTAATGGTTTAATACGTGGTTAGGGTTTGATCACCCCTAATTATCGAATTTGAGAATCGTGATGAGGTCGAGAGACGATTCGCGATATTAGCTCTAATTAGACGAGATCAATTGGGTTAAAGTTGCATGAGAATGAATTTAACTTTGATTGAGCCTTAAGGTAGTGTTTAAAAATTCATACAAATACTTCTAAAGTTGGGATTAATTGAGTGAGAATTGGTTAGTCTTAGGCTTAGAGGAATTGTATGAATTAATTCCGCAATGCTCGAGAGAGATTGTGGATATATTTGTTCCTAGGCTTCACACAACCATGAAACCACTCAACTTAGGGATTGGATTAGAGTAGCAAATTACGTGAATGAAACCACCTTGCACTTGCTTTTCTCGCTTTGGTTATTTGTTATTATTGTTTTTCGCTAGTCGTTTTTATTAAGAAATTAGGATTTATTTAGAAAATCAAAACCACCACTCAGTTTGATCAATTTAGATAAACAACACGAGTCAATTTCACGGGCCAAATCACAATCCCTGTGGATTCGACACTCGACTCACTTTATATTACTTGTACGACTGCGTGCACTTGCGCAAGTCCCAACATGTTCCTATGTTGAATTAAAGATGCATGAATCTTCCATTCACACCCATTTTTAGATACAGTTGTGATTTTGGTCCTCTCATTCTTAATGAAATTAAGATCCCAACCCTTTGTAGATAATTTATTTATTTAAATTTATATTCACTAATCACAATATGGTAAAATAAAATTTTAATTCTACATTTACATCCGTAAATATATTCTATATTATGTTTATTGTTACAATAAAACTATCAAATCTAACAAATTAGTCACTAAATTATAAATATGCGGGGGGGGGGGGGGGGGGTTTAAGTCATTCCATGAATTATATACAATCGGGGTAAGCTAATTTATTACTTTTTTACTAGCATTAGAGATTAATATGTTACATTTTATAGTTTATATATGGGGTTAAACGCAATGTAAGGTGTAATTTGGAATGCAAAATATAATTAACCCATAAAATATAATTAGCTAGCTTGGATTCAACTAATAATTCGGGACTGAATTAGAATTTTTACGTAGAAGAGTGAAAAGTTTGTACAGTATATGTAAGACATATTTATAATCGCAGGATCGATAAACCATGAATTTAAAACACAATATATAAATTTAAATTTACGTATCTTACACCAATGATTAATAGCTTATCAATATGGATGTTTAGACAAACATTATTGGTCGGTTCTTTTTCTCCATCTCTCACCAATATTGACGGCTTTCAATAGGACAAGCAATTATCAAAATGTGGAGTAGAGAGGGGACCAAGCCAAATATATAATGTAACCCTAGAGCCTTCCAATCACAGACTTTATAAGGTGGGTCTACACCAATTGTCAGACCACGTCTATTAAAGTCAGGCTCATAGCAATAATGAGTCAATTAAACTAGGCCTTATAAGTCAAGCCCCCATTAATCGTATTAATTTGGCTAGTTTTATTTTATAAAAAATAAAATATTCAATTAATAGAAGTCCAAATTAGAATAAAATTCGAATAGTCTCGCGCTTGGACAAATATTAATTGATGTTTTAACCTCTCAAAAATAATTTATTTGATAAAACAATTTGATAAAACAACTCTCGGGCTAAATTACAAATTTTGATTGTGGCCACATTTTTCGGCAAGGGGACAAGACTTACAATTCGATCAAGTGAAAATCACTAATATTGGATCATGGAGATAATTGCGTCCTTAATTGACACAAGACCTTCTATGGTCACAAACACTAGCAACTCCACTGACATGGATTCAGACATGGTGGTGTAGCAAGAAATAGGATCACAACATGACCCAAACATATGCTATTTCATTGTCGATCCTCTGATTTTCTTGTAAAATATGGATTTTCTGTACCAATATGAAATCCCAAGAAAATCTGATTTTCTTGCAAAAATAGAAGTTTCTAGAACAATATGAAACTCTAAGAAAATCAATATGGATTTCTTGTCAGATATGAGTCTCGAACACGATATGAAACTCCAAGAATATCTAATGTGGTTTTCTTATAACAAATGAATTTCTAAAACAATATGAAACTCCAAGAAAACCCAATGACTTCTTAGGAATTCGTGTATGCCTCGTTCGGTAATTAAATAACAATATGGTGCCATTTATGAGACATATCCATCTCTTAAAGCCAACACCTAGCCTTAAGATATCAAAATGTGTGCACACAAATATGGATTAATCCAAGAGCTTTATAACTTGATGCGTGATAAGTCTGTAATTCTACTTGGTTTTTATGTTTATTTTGACGTACTTATTATGTATTTTTCTCCATTTGAACCTTATTATGCCTAAATTCAAGTTAAATCGTTGTTTTGTAGGTGAGATGAGAAAAATACCATCAAGGAGATGAAAAGTGGACATCAAGAGTTGGGTACCTACGCAAGATATTTTGGGTATCAACCCAATTTCAGTCATTTAGAAAAGAAGCGAATTTGGATGTTTGGGTACGTACCCAAAATATTTCAAGTATGTACCCAGTTTCAGTCATTGGGGAGTTAAATGAATATGTAAGTTTGGATACATACCCAAAATATTTTGAGTATATACCTAAAGTCCACGACAGCAATTAACAGCTTTCCATGTTCGATTGGGACTCTATTTTTGGAAGGCGGCGCTAGGATTTTCTGCCCCTTTTTAAGTCCAAAAATATTCCCACAACTGAGATTCATGTTTTTAGTTAGGTTTTAGAGTTTAGAACTTTTCTTTTTCATATTTTTCATTTTTTGGAGATTTTTGGGGAACGAAAAAAGGAAAAAATCAAGAGGCGAAGGAAGAACAATCGAACGAGGGAAGTTTACGTCTGAAATTTCGATCGAATAAGTTTAATTCTTCTCCTTCATGAATTCTTTTCCAGATTTTGTTCTTGTTTTTAGTTTCATTATGAACTAAGTTAATTGTTAAGTGTAAGGATGGTGTAGTTTACCTTTTTCACTATTCTATGAAAATTTATGTTTTTGAATCTGTTTTCGTATATTTTTGTATGATTCTCATTTAGTGCTTTAATGCTTGGTTAGGGTTTGATCACCCCTAATTCATGAATTGAGGATCGGTGATGATGTCGAGAGACGATTCACAATTGTAGCTCTAATTAGACGAGATCAATTGGTATTAAAGTTGCATGAGAATGAATTTAACATTGATCAAACCTTAAGGCTAAAATTTACACAAGCGATAATCACACTGAGGTACCCTGAGGTTTGCCTAAATTATAAATAAAACCCTCGGTTTTTGGAAATTACCTAACAAACCCTAGGATTTGCAAATATTTTACAACGTCAACCTTCGGTCTACAAACATTAGGGTTTGTAACTGAAACTGTCAAATTTTATTTCGTTCTTCCTATTTTACCCTTTGGGTTAAAGTTTGAACATACTTAACTAATTTTTTAGGACTAAAATTCCATCTGGTTCTAATACATGTAGAAATATTTGATAGTAATAAGGGTTATAACAAAATCAAATTTGATCCAGAGGGCATTTTAGTCCTAAAAAATTAGTCAAATCTGTTCAAACTTTGACCAAAAGGGTAAAATAAGAAGAACGAAATAAAAATTTGACGGTTTCCATTACAAACCCTAATGTTTGTAGACAGAAGGTTGACATTGTAAAACATTCGCAAATCCCAAGGTTTGTTAGGCAATTTTTCAAAATCGAGGATTTTATTTGTAATTTAGGCAAATCTTAGAGTACTCCAGTGTAATTATCCCTGAGATTAATTGAATAAGAATTGGTTAGTCTTAGGCTTAGAAAGGATTGTACGAATTAATTCCGCAATGCTCGAGAGAGATTGTGGATATATTTGTTCCTAGGCTTCACACAACCACGAAACTACTCAACTTAGGGATTGGATTAGAATAGGGAATTAGGTGACTGAAACTACCTTGTACTTGCATTTCTTGCCTTGATTATTTGTTATTGTTATTATTTGTGAGTTGTTTTTATTATGAAATTAGGTTTTATTTAGAAAAACAAAACCACTACTCAATTTGATCAAGTTAGGGAAAATTGACTTTCAGGCTTGGGGATGAGAGTATTGACTCTGATGTGCTCAAAGAGGTTAAATGTCATATTGAGGATGATCACTGCATGAGGGTAGATGTGACTGATGATTGTGTGAGAGAGGTGATGGAGAAAACTGAGAGTCATGAGGAAGAAGAAAATTTAGAGAGTGAGAAGGGTGAGGGAGAAAGCAAACAGGGGTTTGAAAAATTACCAAAAACCTTGAGTTAGAGGTTAAGCCTTTATCATGAGATCCAGAATATGTCTTTTCGGGGGAAAATGAAACCGTGCAAATTATTTTAGGTTCGCCCTTGACTAGGGAGCAAAAGAGAAGAATTGTGAGGCTAATCAAGGGTAGCATGAAAGCAATGGGGCACCAAATTGCAGACATCAGAAGTATTAGGCCTTTTATAAGCACACATGAAATATTGACAGAAGATGACGCAAAGCCAAGGAAAGAAACAAAGAAGTGGTACGATGCCCACATCATGAGAAATAAGGCCCACAAGGGACAACAAGGGGACATTTTTTGGTGAATGGCCAGTGTTTGAAGGCAGTGGAGATGTGGACCGAGGAGGCTCGACATCATACGTCGATCTCATTCTTTAAAAATGTCAAAAGGAGTCAAGCTAAAGACTTTACACAAGCGCTTTTTGGGAGTCAACCTAAAATTTTATGTTTTTATGTTATTGAATATCTTTAAGTTTATTTTTATGTGTGTGGGGTAGACTACTTTAGGTTTTGATGTGATTTTTGTTTGAATTTTCATATGTAGGAGGATGAGATGGGGTTCTATAACGCGATCTGACCTTAGGTGTTTCCTATCCTTTTCTTTACTTTCCGTTTGTATTTTATTTTCATTTTCGTAGTTCTTTGAGTATCAGTTGTGGTTCTTGTCTGAACTTATTTTCTGTACTTTGTGGACAAAGTACTCTCTAAGTGTTGGGGGGTAGGGATTTCAATTGCCTAGGATAAGACTTTTGAAGTCACAAACAAGAACATTATATCGGCTGGAAACCCGGACGGCCAGACGAAAAGAGTCATATTTGATGATTTGTGTCTTGGTATAACAACGCCACGTACTGTTCAAGTTCAATTCTATTGATAATGGCTTATTGATGGTTTTAGAAATTTGTTTTAGGTTGTTTCATTTGTCTCGTCTTGGAATGCACGTGCTTTGTTGAAATTCCTTATTCTATGATGATTTTATGCTATGAAACTCTATGTTTGGAACGATGAGCATCCATGAAGCATTTTGTGTGCACTTGAAAAATAATTGTTGTTGTTTTGTCATCCCTAATCACTTTGAGCACATGGTTGGAGCAATGATTGCTAAATGATTTAGAAAAAATTATATTTTTGTGAGAAGTTTTCGCTTGTGCTTTAATGCATTGGGACACTAAAATCAATTTGATTTCTTGTTGAGACGAAATTCTATACTATGTTAAATTGGGGAGATGACTTAGGCCATTTTTGAAAATTTTTTGAACCATAATTGCCTATTTGTTTGTTAAACGTAACCCTTGAGTCCCCCTTGAGCCTACATTGTGCTTAGTTCTCTTGATAACCACATTACAAGCCCAAAAGCACAATGTCTACATATCATAATCGTTTCTGTGCACTATACTTGAATTGTGATAATTGTTGGAGTTATGTAGTGGATATGTGGAATTATGACGCGATTAAGTGGAAGGTTGTACGTATGCTTGAGCTCGGGATATACTAGCTCGTTTTAGAGAGAAAAACAATTGTTGAAAAAATGTGGAAAAAAATGTGAAAAAAGAAGGAAAAAATGCAAAAAAAAAGAAGAGAAAATGAAAGAAAGAGCGAGTTAACACTCTCAAACACATAATGAAAAAAAAAATTACTTTGAGAGTGATGGTTTTGAATAAGTTTGGGGGAGTGACATGCATGAATAATGCTCTAAAAATTCCAACTCGTCCAATTTAAGTAACTTGGGTACATGAGCCAAATACTCTTCTATATTTTCCTACCCTACACCCAAGCCCTACATTACAAGCTTAATTAAGTTCCTATCAATCTCCGGTTTATCATTGTCTACATTAGTAAAGATAAGAATGAAAAATTAACTTAAGGAGTGCACTTTTTGCGCCTATCGCATGAATATAAATTGATCCAGATTGTTGGTAATTGTTGCTCCTGATCATATTACACACTATAACACGGGGGATACTTGATAATGATAGTTGTTTGTAGAGTGTACAAGAAATTTTGATTGTTTGCACATTGAACAAACGACACAGTGGTTAATAGTTTGCGTCTGAACTTTCCATCGAATAAGTTTAATTCTTCTCCCTGGGAATCCAAAAAAAGAATAAGTTTAATTCTTCTCCTTTAATGAATTCTTTTCCAGATTTTGTTCTTGTTTTTAGTTTCATTATGAACTAAGTTATTTTTTAAGTGTAAGGATGGTGTAGTTCACCTTTTTCACTATTCTATGAAAATTCATGTTTTTGAATCTGTTTTTGTATATTTTTGTGCGATTCTCGTTTAATGCTTTAATGCTTGGTTAGGGTTTGATGATAGTATAATATTTTTACCTAGTTTTAGACCTCAATTATGCTTATTTTGATTAACTTTGGATCTTAAATGAGTTAAAATTTGACAAAAGTTAATTCCTAGGGAAAAATGCCATTTTAGTCCGTTAACTTTAGCCTATTTGGGTTTTAGTCCTTTAACTTTAGGGTTTTCGATTTTAGTCCTGTATTTATTCAAAAATTTGCACATTCAGTCCGATTTTAAAATTTTCCGATCAAATGTGCTGAGTTGGACAATAAAATTGGGGCTTTCCGGTGAATTCGCTGATGTGGACAATTTTGGATGATGTGGCTGACATGTGTATATTTACACATATTTTTAAATATCCATATATATAATTTTTACACAATTAAAAAATAAATTCTTTAAAAATAAAAATTATATATTTTTTCAAAAGAAACTCTCACCCACCCCCTCCCCATCTCTCTCTTGTCCCCCCCCCCCCCCATCGGCGGTTTCCCCACCTTGCTCCACCACCACCATCACCACGCCCCCACCACCTGCGTCTCCCCCCCCCCCCCCGCGGGCAGCTACCCTACCACCACCTGCATCTCTCTCTGTCTGCCCCTCCCCCCACACCAGCGGCTCCCCCACCTTGCTCCACCACCACCACCACCACGCCGCTTCCACCCCCCACCACCACCTGCGTCTTCCCCCTTGGGCAGATCCCCAACCTTTCTCCACCACTACCATGCCACCGCCCTACTCCTTCAATTCTCTCTCTCGTCGCCCCTCCCACCACCACCACTACTAATCGCCGCCACCCCCACCTCCTCTCTCTCTCTCATCGCCACTCCCACCACCACTACCGCTAATCGCCACCGCCGCCACCTCCTCTCTCTCTCTCTCTCATCGTTGCTCCCACCACCACCACCAATCGCCGCCACCCTTCTTCCTCTACCACCACGATGCCGCCATCGCCATCCTCCACCGCCATCTCCCTCGCCATCACCAGATCTGGATCTATCTGCCAAGGTAGAGGTAGGGGTGTGGGCGGTTGGTGGTGGGGGGAGGACGGTTGGGGAGAGAGGGTTGCGGGGAGAGAGAGAGAGAGAGAGAGAGAGAGAGAGAGGGGGGGGGGGAGGCAGGTGCAAAGGTGGGGGTGGGGAGGGGGGTTGGTGGTGGAGATGGGATTTTTGTTTTAGAAAAAAATATTGTAATTTTAATATTTAAGAAATTTTGCTTTGAATTGTGTAAAAATATTTAAATGGATATTAAATATATATATATATATATATATGTAAATATATACATGGCAGCCACATCTATAAAATTCCCCAATTCATATGCCAAATCAGCAACTTGGGCCAGATTCTAGCCAAATTGACTGCCATGTCAGCAACTTGGGCTGGATTCCGGCCAAATCGGACCAAAATTACAAGTTTTTGAATAAATACAGGACTAAAATCGAAAACCCTAAAGTTAAAGGACTAAAACCCAAATATGCTAAAGTTAACGGACGAAAAACGCATTAATCCCTTAATTCCTACTTGCCATAGGTGAAAATTTATGAAAAATGAGCTAAAAATGGGCCAAAAGGTGGTAAAAAGTGCAGAAAGATGTCATACAAGGAAGCTGGAGGGCTAAAGTTGGAAATAATCATGTTCATCTGTGCTCAGGCCTTATGGGCTGAAATTTCTGCACGGAAATGAAAAAGGAGAATCTTGATTTGGCAAGAGTTCGACTTAGAAAAAAAATTCCCTACTTGCCTACGACTCTTAAGATTTGCCAAATAATTATCATAGCCCTATTAGGAATTTGGTCTAGGGTTTGAACCCTATATATATCCGATGATATAGTATTGTTTAGACATCTTGGGTTTCAATCTTTTGTTCTAGTTCTTATTTTTTCTCTTTAGAATTTTCAGCTTTTATATTTTTATTTTAGTTGTTGTTATGGCCATGCGTGGCTAAACTACTTTATTCAGTTAAGGAGTAATTCAAGTCAACATTTTCTGCAAGGATTGTGAGATCTAACTGATTTATTTGTCTTTTAATTTTATGCAGTATTTGCGTATTTTCTTGTACTTTTTGGGAAAACTCCATCTCTATTTATTATTTTGTTAGTTGTGCAATTTTGGCCGGTTGTTCAATTAATTTAACTTCAAAGTTCCAGTTGATAAGATCAAATCCGTAATTGTTTGATTGACTCAACACAAGTGGAAAGTAGTATAATTCGTTATACTACAGAAAATACATTATCTAGTTTCGAGCAACCACGTTTGTAGGTTTATTGACTAGGATTTCGGTCTTTCTAGTTTTTAATGCTGTTAACGGGTTAAATCCTATCATTTGAATAGTGTTATTCTTTAATTAGGGATTATTCATAGCGTTCGTATGTCTAATCTATTATTAAGGAAAGATTAGGTTGGACGAGTTCTCTGAAAGCTATAATCAATCTATTGCATACATTAAAAACTATCTTTGAATCAATGATCAATCCATAAAAACGTTGTGCAAAGAATTACCCTTGACTGAGTCTTTATCCTAATAGATTTACTTTTGATTTATTTCTTGCTTTTATTAACTTGTCATTCAAAACCCCCTTTCTTTACTTTATTTTACACTCTTGGTTATTTTGGAAAGTAGTCAAGTTATTCCCTGCGGGATCGACCCTTCTCGGCCTATCTACAAATTAATTTTGTAGTTAGCGGAGTAGGATTTATTTTTGGTGGATTCGACGCCCATCATTTGATCCCCTTTAATTCATGAATTGAGGATCGGTGATGAGGTCGAGAGACGATTCACGATTGTAGCTCTAATTAGATGAGATCAACTGGTGTTAAAGTTGCATGAGAATGAATTTAACATTGATTGAACCTTAAGACAGTGATTAAAATTTATACAAATAATTTCTAAAGTTGGGATTAATTGAATGAGAATTAGTTAATCTTAGGCTTAGAAGGGATTGTATGAATTAATTCTGCAATGCTCGAGAGAGATTGTGGATATATTTGTTTCTAAGCTTCACACAATCAGAAACCACTCAACTTAGGGATTGGATTAGAATAGGGAATTAGGTGAATGAAACCACCTTGCACTTGCATTTCTCGCCTTGATTATTTGTTATTATTGTTATTCGTGCGTTGTTTTTATTAAGAAATTAGGTTTTATTTAGAAAAACAAAACCACTACTCAATTTGATCAATTTAGCTGAATAAAACAAGTCATTTTCACGGGCCAAATCACAATCCATGTGGGATTCGACACTCTTCTCACTTTGTATTACTTGTACGACTGCGTGCACTTGCGCAACCCCAACAATGCACATTGTCCAACTTAACCCTACAACAAAATGGGTTAAATAATAATATAAGAACCAACTTAAATAGCTCTCACTGTTTTAATATACCAAGACTTGATTACATATACATGTTAAATTCATGTATATCCCACTTGATGGATATCAACTAAACCATCAACTTATCAGCAATTGGCTAAAAAACTATGTGCTTTACCACAATGTTGCTCATCATTGATCAAGTCTGTATAGGTGAGAAATTTAACTTTATATATCGACATATTTGAGGATGAATAATCACATGATCAAACTGTAAACAAATCCTTAACTAAGAATAGGTAAAATCATCAAAGATATATCATGAGACAAGTTTCAGTACAATCTACACATATAGTGTATTAGCACTAACAGACAAATATTAGCCTTGAATTATTAGGGATTTAAAAATTCTTCACAACAATCTCCTTAGCAATTACTTATTCCACTCAAGTTAACAAGCAATTCAAAATTAAAAGAATCAATCACTCCAAAATGAGTCTCCTCTAAATTAATTTAAACTTATAAAGATTAAATCAAGAAAATGTGCAACAATACACCCCCTCCCCCCCAATCAATCACAAAAGCACTTTCGAGTCAAATGATTCAAGTATCAAACCTACTAATGATAGCTAAATGTAGGCAATTTAAAAAATCCACAATCAGTGTCAAATTTTTATGGGGCAAATATAGTATCAAGCAAGAGTTTATTTTTTCAAGCATTCCATGATAATAATAAGATATTGTTATGCTTGGTTCATGAAGTAACTCGAACAATCAATCAACAACTTAATGATCAATAATGAAGATAAGAAACATTCCTATTTCGAAAATAAATTGATCATTTAACATTCCAATCTGTCCAAAATAAGAAGTTTTATCTTTAAATTTCAATCAAAATTTAGAGCGAAAAGGGAACTCAAATCCTACAAAAATTATAAATGGAGAATTTTCAAGCTCATCATATTGTAAAGAAATTTACTTAAAAACCAGGAGAGTAAATGCTTTATCATTATCGACATTCCTCCCCTTTTTGAATAAATTTCTTGCCAACAAATTTTGATTACATCTTTCATGGAACTTCTCATCAATCAAATATTTTTTCATAATTGACAATTTAGAATAATGATCCATATCTATGACTCCCACATATCATTGTGAGACATGGATTATAACAAAGTCCATGTATTCCCAACTTAAATATCAAGTTGAAAACTAAAAAGTACATATATATAATATATATATATATATATATATAAAAAATATAATATAAATATATATATATTAGTTTCCCAGGACCAGTTAACGAATTCGATAACAATCACTTTTGCAACAATCAAGAAAGGGAAAATATCTTTTTCCAAAATCAAAATAAAGATATCTACTAGATAAGATTTTCAAGTATTAAATCCTAATGTGATATTGAAAGTGTCTATATCAATTAGATCTACATTGGGAAAGTAATAAGTTGGGCTAAAAAAATTTTCATTCAAGTCTAAACCCATGGATTTGGGTATATAGAAAAGAATTTAAATTTCTAAATTGCTTTCTCGTGAAGCCCTAGCCGTAAGATATATGATCAATATTTTCAAATATTGCACAATAGGTATCGATTGAAATCTCTCATTAAGATTTCTAATAAACTTCTCTATTAAATACTCAAACTTCACTTTCTTCGATAAAAAGGGAAAATTCAAAAACATAAACACACTCAAAAGAAATCCCTCAAGGTATGACACCAAATAGTATTCATACCAATTATATAGAACTATCAGACTGGTAAATGAAGCTTGAAAATGGGCACACTTTTAAGATACATGCGGAATTTTAAATATGTGGCCATAATATTCATAATCATGTTGATACTTTACCATTTGAAAATGACTTTCACAAATATATTAAGTCATTTTCAAGAAAACAACTTGCACTTCTAAGAAGACAATTATGGAAAAATAAACTAAGTGTAAATACTCACATGAACCATGAATAATTCCTTTTAAACATTAGGAGAAAAATTATGATCAAATATATCAAAAAGATAAGAATATGAATAGCACCATAACTAATAATTTGGTCAAAAGTTTGAATAATCTTTAATAGACTAATTGAAAATGCTAATTTCAATTAACAATGTGATTAATTCCACTCTCAAGAAACCTAAGCAATTTGTCACCACATAAAAGAATTTCTTTTTCAAATATTTCATGAAATAACTTTATCAAGAGGAGGAATTCTATATTATTTATGAAAATAAGTACACAGTACATATGACAAATGCTTTGAAAAACCAACAAATGAGCTCTTTTGTTATTTCTCATGGTCAAAAGAAACGAATCACATTTTATCAAATTGAAATAAATTCAATTTTCAAAGCTACTAATGGTAGTTGTCTCATTCAAATATTTCATTTACATATGAACTAAACAAGCCCATTTATCTAAAGGCTTTTAGCCCACTGGGTTTTTACAAACATTAACCCCATAATATATCTCTTATTTGATCAAATAATGAATGAGTCTAACTTTTATGACCATTCTCTATTGTAGACAATCAAGTTCTCTACTTTATCGAAAATTAGTATCTTCTATGATTCCATTCATACATATGACACAAATCTTTATGTTCAAAACCCATTAGCTATGAGAATGATTTTCACATAATCAAACTCTGGGAGAATAAATTGATAACGTACATCATTAATATTAAGTATAGAGATATTAAACCTCAAATTTTGGTTTAAACTTTTAAGATGTCAAAAATCCTGCAACATAATCATACTTTTTATCGTGAAATCAAAAGCCATATTTGTGACATCAAAATCACGGAATGATAGATTCTTTTGACGCACAACTCTAATTTTGTGCTCAAATTAAATAGATGTAGCCAACTCCCACAATAGTCAGATCGTTACTCATTTGCTTAAAAAGTGAATTTTTCAATAATTAGGAGACTGAAGAGATGATTCTCTTTATTCAAAACCAAGCATTCTATCAAAGCAATGAACTTGGAGGTTTTATTAAATTCAAGACTGTGTTTGTATCGATAAATCTCACGATAAACAATATATCATGTCCATCTCATATTGCATTCTAAAGTCTGAAATAAACTTACTTTTGTTGAGTAACTTAGAGTAAATTAAAGACAATATCTAATAATAGACAATCTTATTCCACATGGGGAATAATAAATAAAACAAGGTCAAATATGCTTATATATACAAAACGGGCCCAAATATAATATCAACTAACAAGATTGAGACCTATGATGAGATAACAAACTCCCTTTTGGGTAGAGCATGCTACACACAAAGGCTCTATTTTCCACAAATACGATTAACATGAAAGCCATAATAGTCATGTAGTGTGGGGACAATTAGTGAGAATAAATTTAAACCAATAAAACTTATACTAGATGATCTAGGCACACTACAACAAAACTCTTCTTTGCGCAGAGTATGTCATCCACAATAAGTCCTCTACATGCAAGAACGAGCAGGAGAGTATCCTGATTTTAGAAAAGTTGACTCATTTGAGAGAACAAACCCTTTAGATCAGCACATCCCCATCAATATATTGGTATACTATCACCATTTAAGTTCACAGTAATAGTCCAAATCAACAAGAATACAACAAATTACTATCAATAGGCAATTAATTAGAATAAGCTTGAAACAATATAGCTTTATTTTTTCGAGAGTCCTACATATCATGACAACTCCCCTTTGAGCAGAGTAGTCACAGATGATAGTAGACCAATTCATGTATCTGGAAAAAGAAAACCAAACCCTATTTTGATTGAAATTGGCCACAAAAAAAAAAAAAAACTTAATTAAGAAAATCGAATTCTATTTTGATTAGAACACCAATTCCAAGATGGCATGATTAGTTCATTAGATACACCAACACTTGTGAACCGACTTGTCAGTGCAATATTAGAATTCATGTGCTTACCTTAATGATAAATTCATATTATAAAGTCATGTGACCTTTAAGGAACATGATTGTATCATGGTGACATCAAGGCACAATTCCGTAATCAACGAGGTGTAATAGGATGTACATGTTAATTGGTATATCAACATGAACAGAGACATATATATATATATATATATATATATACGGCTTGACAAACACGTAGTTTTAATAGAGAATTGCGTTAGTTCGTTTCGGCCATTAATCTTATACAAGAACCGGATTAATATCATCAAATACTAACAATAAAATTACAAGTGTCCTGCTCTAGTATCAACTGTAAAAAATATTTGTAATTGCAGGATCGGTACATCATGAATTTAGAACACCATATATAAATTTAAATTGACGTACCTTACCCCAATAGTTAATAACCTATCAATATGGATATTTAGGCAAACATCATTGACTGGTTCTTTCTCTCCATCTCTCACCAATATTGACAGCTTTCAATGTGACAAATAATTATCAGAATATGGAGTGGAGAGAGGACCTAGCCAAATATATAATGTAATCCTAGAGCCCTCCCATCACAGGCTTTCTAAGGTGGGTTTATACCGACTGTCAGACCACGTCTGTTAAAATCAGGTCCTTAGCAATAGTGGGTCAATAAAATTAAGCCTTATAAGTCAAGCTCCATTAACCATATTAATTTAGCCCGTTTTATTTATTAAAAAATAAAATATTAAATTAATAGAAGTTCAAATTAGAATAAAATTCTAATAGTATAACCAATATGTGAAAAAAAACAAGGTGTCCCCCTTGAATTAAATAAAACAAATCAATGTGTGGCTTATTACTAGGGAAAAATGCACAGTACCCCCTTGTGGTTTGCGAAACAAGCACGCTAGACCCTGTGTTTTTCTAATTGTTATAGAAAATCCCATGGTTTTAAAAATCAAATTTAACAAACCTTCGTGGCCATTCGTGTGATACACGCGTATTCTGTGCAACTGATGATCATATTTTTGAGATAAAATGACAGTTTTACCCTTATGAATAAAAATTATTATTAAACCTTTTTTTAGTTATTAAATCTTCTTAATTATTATTCATCCTTATTAATTTAAACAATTTTACCTTAAACCTTATTAATCTGCCATCCAATAACCACCATTAATCCTTATTGATTTAAACAATTTTGCCTTAAACCGGATTGATTTAAACAAATTTATTAATCTTCCACCCAATAACCACCATTAATCCGAATTGATTTAAACAAATTTTCCTTAAACCTTATTAATTTAATTCTTATTAATCTTCCACCCAATAACCACCGCCGGTGCCAACCTCCACCACTGCCGGCGCCGCCACCAAAATCCACTACCATACCCTCCACCTGCCGCCGTCCCCCGTCGCCACACTCAACACCACCATCCAAGAGAACATAGATCAAGAGTCCGGGAGAGAGAAAGAGAGTCCGGGAGAGAGAGAGCTCGAGAGAGAAAGAAAGTTGGGGAGAGAGAAAATAGATCGAGAGAGAAAGAGTCCGGGAAAGGGAGAGAGAAAATAGATCGAGAGAGAAAGAGAGTCGGGGAGAGAGAGAGAGAGAGAGAGAGCTGGGGAGACAGAAATCGCGACTCACCAACAAGAGAGGGCGGCAGGTGGCGGCGACGGCAACGGCGAGACAAATCTGAGGAAGGAGGGAGAGAAATTAGAGAGAGAGAGACAGAGAGGACGGACTGCGGCGAGAGACAGCGAGGACGGACGGCGGCAGGATCTATCCGATAAGGCGGCGGCGGCGATGAGATCTTTCCGATGAGTGCCGGCGGTGACAAGGTGGTTCGCCGGCGGTGAGAAACGAGAGGGAGAGGAGGCGTGAGAGAGAGAGAGAGAGAGAGAGAGAGAGAGAGAGAGAGAGAGAGAACAGATCAGTTTAGGAGGAAAAATGGAAAAAAAAAAAACGTAAAAAACAATGAAAAAGAAAAAGAATAAAGAAAAAATAAAAAAAGGAAAAAAGGAAAAAGTAATATTGAAATATAGGGAAGGGTAATTTGGTCAATTCAATTAAAAAATTGACTAAATTGATCAAGGGGGTGGTGAGCAACTTTAAAAAAATTATAGGATTTTCTATAACAATTAGAAAAACACAGGGTCTAGCGTGCTTGTTTCGCAAACCACAAGGGAGTACTGTGCATTTTTCCCTTATTACTATTTTAAACTTGTCATTTTTATTTCTTTTTTCTTTTCTTTCTATTCAGATATAAATAACCTGTTCCTATATATTATACAATCCATTTGAAATATTTTATAAATATAAATCAAAATAATACAAATATACACACTCATCCAAGAGGAAATCACACACAAACAAAAACACTCAGCCAACAAAAAAGGAGGAAGAAGAAAAGAATTCGAATTCATGATTTTAATAATATCAAGTTTAAATCCCACCGCTAAAGTACAAATCCAATGACACCAGTCGAGATATTAGTGTTTAAAACTGATTTTTTTTTTTTTTTTTGTGGTCATTTCATTCTTTAATCATGCCAACCAAAGAAAATGGCTGCCCCTCTCTCTTTCTCTCTCTCCATTTCAAACTTGAAGATTGATGTGTCCGCCAGTGACTTATCCTGCAACAACATTTTACGAAATTCCGTTCGGATATGCATATTATGCGAATGAGTTAGGCAGCTTAAAAATTGATCAAAATTGTCGTTTACTACTTGTTGACGAAACGCTTAATTGTGAGTGCAACATAATTAAGTCATTCTTTTTTATATAGTATAAAAGAAAAGACCAAAAACAAATAAATTGCGATATTAATTGGATTTGATTTGACTTCAACCTAACCAATCTCGAAATTGCTTGCTATTTTTAATTTCGAGATGCACAATTATTAAATTACGATTCAGTATATAATTTAAATATTTCTAATAGTATGAACATATGCATTATTATATAATATATGCATTTATAATTATTCTACATAATAAAAAAAATTCCTCTTAAAAAATAAAAAATTAAAAAAAAAACTAAACTGTTTTCTTTTTACTGTTTTATGAATTAAAAATTTTGAGTTAAACATGCCACAAAATATCTTACAATATATACAAGATTTTGTCCTGCAAATATTCATAAAATGAATTATGATACACAGATAATTTATACGAATTTATCAAACTTTCATATAATTTTTTCTTCAAACAAATTTGTACAACCATTAATCTTGACTTTTTACAATAGCAAGGTGAGAACCAAGAAATATATATATTTTTTATTTATACCAAGAATTTAATAAGAGATTATAAAATAAGATTCTCATTCATTTTGCAAAAAAATTAAAACTTCTAATTTAACTACATGAATCTAGTTAATATTGTTTATTGGGCAATTAAATTTTATTTCTTAATCTATTTAATTTTTAAAAAAGAATTATTATTAAGGATTTAATATGGTGCAGTAATATTGATGATCATTGTTTTAATTTCTTAATAATGATGCAAACTTATTTAGTTTTTACTTTTACTTTTACTTTGTTCATAAAAAGATTAAATTTATCACTCTCTTTTTTTGCTTTTTCTTTCTTTTTTTTTTTTTTGCTATTAAAGAAAGGCCGAAAGCAACACTTTTTGTACTACAATTGCACCTTCAAGCAATAAGAGGTTAAATTTCAAGCTAAAATCTATGATAATAACCCTGCTTACATATGATACAATCAATTAATAATATTTAATTTGTTAAAAAAAATTGTAAACTCTTATTATAATTTTGTGATTATTAGACTATTTGATGCTTGGATTAAGTATTAGGAATATAATAATAATTAAAAAATGAAAAAAATAAATTAAAAATAAAATTAATAAAAAAAGACTAGCAAGAATACATAAAGGGTTGGAAAAATAAATTGGATTCTCATGGGCTTATAAAGTAGAGAAAATCCAATTAATAAATATTTGCCTACATCGCGATATATATGGCAATATGAACAGTAATATGAGAAGCATTTTTAGGGGAGTAATAGTATGTGAATTATTTTTAGTTGGAGTAATATTTTGAAAAAAAACAAATCTCAATCATGTAATTTAAATAGCGATGATGGTATTGTCGATGCGACGATGAAATAATGATCCTGAATATATTGAAATTGAGAGGAAAGGTGGCTTTTCTAACAATATATAAGGTGTTTTTTTGATGACTTGTTCTATCGAATTTAGCATTTAAAAGGTAAAATGCAAAAAGTCACGTAAATTAAATAGCAAAATGACCTATAGTATATAGAAAGGCCATCGTTTGCACTAGAAATTGTTTTACCCAAAATAATTTCAGCTAAGTCTCGTTCTTAACTTTGAAGATTAATCTATATGTATGATGACTTATATTTAACATGTTTTTTGGTTTAATTACATCTACTATCCCTCTAAAATTACGAAACTATAATTGGTCCCCCAAAAATTTTCAATATTACCAACCCATACCTTGAGCAATTTTGAAATTATAAATACCCCCCAGTCAACCAGTTCTCGGTCATATTTTTTTAAATTTCTGATTTTACCTCTATATTTTCCAATTTAAAAAATGTTTGGACCGAACACGACAAGGGCATTTTTGAAAATTTTATAAAAAAATTTGATGACGTTAACAAAATATGACCGGAAACCTAGTGATGGGGGAAAATTTTTTAAAGTAAGTATAACAAAAAATAACAAAAAGTAGTTTGTTGATAAAGTGTAAAAACTGTCGGCCCATCACGTGTTTATCCCTTGATTTAATTATGTGGTAGTTTCTAGCATCCAGATTCAAATTTACAAGTCACTTTCAATGCATGTTTTGATAGATTTAAAAAAAAATACTTTTTAGGCTTTTTATAATAGTTTTTTTTTTAATTTATAGTTTTGTGTTTGAATACATTACTTAAAAATATTTTAAAATATATTTTTATTTAAAATTACTATGAATAGCTTCTAAAAAAATCAATTTTTGATTTTTTTTTTGACTTCTGTTTTTTTTTTCTTTTTTAAAAAGCCAAACCAAATATATTTTTTTAGAACTAAAGTTTTTTTTTTTAAAAATAAATACTTCCCTTAAAAAAAACCAGAAACGGGCTATTAGTTTCTTAAGAAACCTTCTCTTCCAAATTTATTTACAGTTGATTTGTGGAGTATCAAACTAATTCCTTGAACTCGAGTAGTTTCAATGTCATCTCATAGCTAACAAAGACTCTCCTAAAAATTCTAACATCTCTTTTTTAGTTCCAACAGAGTTGGAATCTATGAGTGGCTATGTTACTGCCACTTATTATAGACGACCATAACTGAAATGATTACCCTTTTTTTTTTTCTTTTTGCTCTTCTTTTTATCTTAGTCATTCAGTTTCAATTCATTAATTGATCAATTAATTCGAATCAAATACTGCAAAGGTCTATTATGAGGAGACCCTCCCTACCCAATTATCTATTCAAAACTCCAAGATTTGAATCCTCAATATTACTTAAGGAATTTAAACCTTCTTCCCACTAAATTAATTGGTAGTTAGTCCCTGATAAACATCAAGACTTCTTTTCCATATTTGATATTAAGACTTTTTACACGCACAACTCATTCTTATATTCTTTTTCTGAAAGCTCTGAGAATTAAAGCTTTGCCACAAGAGGGCCTTTAGCTCATTACTTTCAAGCCTCTAAAATATTGCAACTGTAAGCCACCTTAGAGGACTCTACTTTCCACTTCTTTATTCAGCTCCTTTCCAATCTGTTAAGGTTGTCTTCCACCCTACACCTGATATAATGTATCGAATAATTGAAGAGATTATGTGTATAAAAGTGATTTAACAATTACAATTCAATGAATAAAAAGAAAAGGGAAATTATATTTAAGGCCACGCATATTATCCATCCAATAATCCAATGTATAGGTGCATGATCTACAAGATCCCTATCAAGATCATGTCTGGTTGATATATTGATCTCAAATTTGGTTGAATCAAAATTAAGGGTTAAACGCAAAAACCACTCAAATTTTTGGGGGTGATTTGCACTTTGATACTCAATCTCTGTAGAGATACACTGCAATACACAATATGTGTGATTGCACGGGATATTCCGTGTGGTTTGCCAAAAAATAGACAAACGTGTCGTCAGAGCGAAATTTTCAACAAGTTGGGTATTATTAGTATATTGACCCAAAAATTGGACATTAGAGTGGAAATTACTCCCGATGGTTGAAGTAGTTTCCTCATTTAACTCAAAAATTACATAACCAATAATTTTATACTTGTTATGTAATTAATGTATGTGATTTAATGCATACCAGTTGTTCTCCCGTGGAGAAACGTTTTCCCAAAAAAAAACTTGACATTATTTTTTCAACATGCAACGCACGAATATTTTTCTAATTCTACAGAATTTTCAATCATTGAAAACAGCAAACAGGTTTAAAATAATCAAACAAAAATATTGCAAAATTTTTGTGAAAGTTAGAACTCCCCCTATTGTTGATTTCGTTGGTCACTTGGAGACTCGATGTTAGAAATTGACCATTTGTTAACACGGGTACTGGCCTTCTCAACCTGAAAATTGCGTGGGGTTGTCAAATAATTGTAAAGAAATCGTACTTGTGAATTATAAAATAGCAACTTTAGTTGGCATATATAGCTATAATATATATATACAAACCTCAACTTCCCAGTTTGTTCTAGTGGTCATGATAGTTAATATGATGGTTTGAACTGCTGTGCCACCGAAAATCATCCCTGCCCATACTCCCTGATTATCCATACAAAAAAAATAATAATAATAAATAAATAAAAATCAATAAGTGAAATAAATTAAATACAAGTTAGTTAAGTAACAATATTTGTCTTCATAGAAAATCCACCCTCCCTCGCCCCCCCCCCCCCCCCCCAACCAAGCTAATTAGTGGAACTTTTGAACTACTAATAATCAAAATAAACAAGATTGTGCTTTTCAAATTAATTCAGTGATGATGAGTTGAATAATATATATTTATATATATATATATATATACATACCGCAGTTCCCAAATGAAAGGCCCAAGCCAAGACAAGCCCAACGGGGAGCCCAATAAGGTAGTAGCAAACAATATTGATCCATGCAACTGATGTTTGCCACCCAGATCCAACAGCTACCCCTGTTAACAATAATAATAAAAAAAACTAGTAAGAAAATTTGGAGAGACCAAAACAGTTATTAAACTGTTCTTTTTTTTTATTTTTTTGTATGGGGCAACTAGATAGAGAGGGTCGTTATTATAATGGATCTTTGCAGTACCTGATCCGAATTAGTCCAACAATGAGTTGAAATTGAGTCACTAGGACAAAAAAAAAAAGGGGGTCTCTTCTTTTATATAATAGTATAAATCATAAAAATAGAATATTTTCAAGTAAATAACGAATTACATTACAAAAGGCCCTGAGGCTGGCCTCATTTAGAAAACCCTCTATTTATTAACATCACAAGTACCTCCTGAATACTAGTTTATGGTGAGGTTTTCTGTAACCGGAGCAATTAATTTCTTTGAGCTATTTGTAAGACGAAAACAGATCAAAAGGGTGGTAATTATAATTTCAACAAATATATATATATATATATATTTGTAATTAGGACAAACATTATTATTATTATTATTATTATTATTATTATTATTATTATTGTAGTAAATGTTTGTACCTGATAGAACAGGTTGAACACTGTTGAGGAGAATGCCAGAAGCCAAGAGGAAAGAGAGCTTATCAACTGCGTCAATGACTTCAGTGCTACTAGAAAATATTAACGCTAATTTGCCTCTAAATATTAGCACAATTGCGAAAAAGAATAATCCAATAATTGTTGATTGCACCACACACACTTTCGTGGCAAATTTTGCTGCCTGCCCATTTCCCGCGCCAAGCTCATTTGCCACCCGCACTCTGTCGAAAAGGAAAGAGAAAAAATTACGATATCCAATGATTCTTTTTGTTTATTTTAAACGTTCACTAGTATACACGGCATATAATATAAGATATCACATAATTATGTAACCAAACTGATTAGCTAATAATTTGAAATAATTTATGAATATTACTTAGGATCAAGATTATTTACTTGGGAAAATTAATTGTGCACTTACCCAACTCCAGCAAAAAAGGAAACTGCAAACATCATCTCCCAAGTGTTGATCGTCGTGCTGCAAAATTTATTTGAAACATGATTTTAATAAGCTATATATGTTGGGTACATGTATTATTACGAAGAACCTGCATGGACCAGTGACCTTTTAGTTAAGAGTGCTTTACAGTTTGCATCCCTAAATTATATTTTATGTTCTGTTTTATTTTTCTAAGTTATAAACGTAACAAATAAGACTTTTATAATGGTAAAAAATAAAACAAATTAGTTCCTGAATTATAGACACAACATTTCGTAGTTTAGATCAGCTGGATGAATGCGATTCAAGATATAATCTAGTGGTGCAAAGCGCAATTTACCCTTTAATTAATTACGTACCGGAAATTAATGATTAATAATCATACCAGATAGACAATGCGTCCACAGCTACTTTAGCATCCTCGAAGAACCCAGTCATCACTATCAATATCCTGTAGTACCAGTTCTCCAAACTGGCCAAACAAAAAGTGAAGAAAGATAAATATTGGAAAAAAGAGTCGATGCTATGGGATTAAATTTGAGAAATATATAAATAATTGGAATAAAATTAAACATTAACTACTAAATTATGGAATATAAATAATATTTCCCCATTTAATACTTTCCCATATAATATGAAAGTTATACCCAAGTGAAGTTTGGTCGAACCCAATGGCGGAGCCACCTTAGGATGGGGCGTTCAATTGACCCCACTCAAATTACAAAAAGTTACATTTATAGTATGTATATATCTTGATATATACATAAAATTGTGATGTTAATAGTGTATATTTATTCCCTCACATAGCTACAAATTTACAAAGAATAAGGGCCAAAAAGTAAAAAATGGCCAAAAAGTAAAAAATTATCTTTTATCATTATTAAAATTATAAATAAAATGGGGCCACTTATGATGTAAAATAAATAAGACAAAGTAGCGACTCATCATTCTCAAAAACTAATTTTTTTAGTTGAAATTTGCACGCATGTCTAAATTTGTTATTTATTATTTTTTTAATATTATATGTCTTGACTTACTATGTTGAATGAAATTTTTGGATCTGTCACTAATTAAACTCAATAAATGATTAGTAAATATATTTCACTTGTTACATGACTAATTATTCTCCTTAATACAAATACCAACCACATTATTAAATAATGTACTCGCCATTTAATTAGCAACGATTAAGTCAAACTTGGTTTATGCTATAATTTCCAAAAAATCCTCATATAATTAACTCGAGAGAAAGAGAGAGAGTACCACATCATGACACCGGATGAAGCCGACAGCTTGAGAAACTCCAACAGCCCCGAGAACGCCCCAACCGAGAACCCAGCCCACGTCTTGGGGCACCCACCGCAGCTCACGTACGCAAACATCCCCAACACCAGCACCCACCACGACACGTCCAGAGCCAGCGCCACGCCCACGGCCCCGAGCCCCAACTTGCTCACGAACACCCAATTGAGCAGCACATGAATCGCCAGAGCAGGCAACGACACCCAGATTAGCACCCCCGTCTTCAACTGGCTCTGCAGGAACCTTTGCAGCGGGAACTGGAACGCGAAGCTGAAGTGCAGAGGGATCAGCCACAGCGCGAGTGTGCCTGACTGGTGCGCCACGTCCTCTGGCTGGCCGAGGAACCTGAGGATCGGGGCTACGAACGCGTAGAGCGGGAGGAGGAGGAAGCAGCACAAGAAGAGTACGATCCAGGATCTCTGCATGTATATGCCTAACATGCTATACTTTTTGGCCCCGAAGGCCTGGCCGCAGAGGGTCTCTAGTGCACTCGCCATGCCCAACTGAAATTCAGAACATTGGAAGTGTTCTAGTTCGCACAAGGGTAAATTGAGTTCTTTTTTGGTAAGGTAGAAGGTTAGGTCACGAGATTCGATGTGGTTTTTCCAATTAAGAGAACTTAGTCACGACAGAACATTCCTCTCGCAGCTTCGCCAGCTTATTGAGACTAAACTTGACTTAATTGTTACAATCCCACCAATATATTAGTGAATTAAGTCTTATCTATTATTGGATCAGACATTATAGATTAGCCACCACCAACCCATAATATCAAAAATAAAAATAAAAAAATGTAAGGGTAAATTGTGTTGGATATACTCCCTCCGTCCCATATTATTTGTCGTTTTGGGGTTATGCACAAGAATTAAGAAAATGGATTGAGAACATTAATTATAAATTATTTTGACCAAAATATATTTTTAATAAATTACGCCACTAACCTCTCTTTCATCAATCATTTATCCCTTTCCAATGATTTTCATAATGAAAATAACCATTAATATGGAAGATTGAAAGACAATTAGTGTTGTTGGGAGATTTTTTAGGAATTGAGTCACCCATAATTAATAAATTGCTGATTTATTTTTAGAAATTTACATAAGATATTAATTAAAGTCTAAGGGTATATTAGGAAAAAATTTAAAAATTTCTTCTTGATATGTGAGAACGACATATAATATGGGACAAAAAAAAATTTCTAAAATGACAACTAATATGGGACGGAGGAGTATATGATAATTGTAGTATAGGGGCGTGAGATAGGTTTTTTTAAGAAAAGTATAAAATTGAAGTTCATTGTTTAGGGAAGTGAAATTTAAAATTTTTGGAGAAGTAGGGAACAAATTTAAACGACTTAGCTTTTCTTGATTTTAGGTTTCATTGATTATAAATTCTCAAATGTAGTACTGTGTGTTCTCTTTTTCCCTCAAATTTAGGTTTTTTTTTATTTTACTTTTATGTTAGTATTTTGATATTAATAAAAATCACTGAGTTGTGGACATGGCTATAGAGACAATTTTTCATCCCAAGTTCGGTAAAAAGGTTAAACAAATTCGATAATTCAACAACTATGTACACGGTTTGTTTATGTTGCCTTTAAACTTTAATTAATAGGTGAAAAAGACTAAATTTCCAAATTTGGTAATTTAACAACTATGTTCCTGGCTTATTTATTGCCCAATTAAAACTTTACTGAAAACTTGAAAAATATTAAGTTCCCAAGTTCGGTTATTCAACAACTATGTGCTCGGCTTGTTTATGGCGCATGATTTTTTATGGTATGTTTGTTATACATTTAACACTTCAATCAAAAGGTGAAAAAGATTAAATTCCCAAATTCGGTAATTTAACCACTATGTACGCGGCTTGTTTCTTTTGTGTGCGAAATTCTAGTACAGACCGATTCAATCGAATTAATGTTAATTACGAGTGTTTTTTTTTTTATATATATTTTAGCCACCAGATTCCAAAATTAATTCGGATCAGGTACTGTAGAGGCCCATTATATGAGCGACCCTCGCAACTCAATTACTTCATTCACAACTCCAGATTCGAACCTTGTACATTGCCTAGGGGACCTAGCGCCTCATCCAACTAGATCAACTGGTAGTTGGTATTATGAGTGTTTTATATTTGTTCTGTGAGTGGTGGATAATTCAAGGATGGTGACCAACCACTTAACAAGTGCAATATATTTACTATATAATTTGTTGGATTTGATCAAATTAGGTTAAATTTGAAACTTCTTCAATGAAAAGGTGAAAATTACTAAATTTCCAAATTAAATTTGGCAATTTAGCAACTATGTGGGTGACATGAAATTGTGAATTTAAAATTTTAACGAAAAAATAAAAAAAAGGTTAAATTTGAGAAAGTGAGAAATGCGGAACTAAATTTATAAAATCGTAATTAGAAGAACAGCAACAAATGAACAATGACTAAATTGTGAGGCTGAAATTCAAGTTTACCCAGAAATAGGTGATATATATATATACATACATATACATATATATATATATATAATTTTTCTTATTTTTTGTTTCGTTAATTATAACTCCTCGACACTTCTTATTTAATATTTTGATAGTAAAATCCTGACTTAATGACAAGCTCAGTATTTTGACAGCTACATATGTGTGTGACCTTTTATTTTACCTTTAGAACGTTAACAAAAGCTGGTAATAAAAATATTAAATTTGAGAAAAGTAAGAAATACGGGACTAAATTTGAGAATTCGTAATTAATGCAACAAAAAATTAACGATATTGACTAAATTGTGTGACACTAAAATTCAGATTCTACCAACAAACTGAATTGTGTGTGACTAAAATTCAGATTCTACCAACAAGTAGATGAGAATATATATATATATATATATATGTAAAAATATGTAGCTCTATATACGCTTGAACAAAACAATTGTTTCTGCAGTTCTGCCGGGCGGGTCAACTTCTTCCCCACTGAATATCGAGGAAAAATATGGGGGAGAGAGGGAGAGAATTGAGAACAATTAAAAAATTAAGCATATTTTTCACTAAAATTCACATATCTGCAGAAACACGGACGAAGTCAAATTTGTATATAAAAAATAAGGGAACTTCTAGCCCAGATCTGGCTCGATCGAACCAGTATTAATCATATGGCCAATATTTTACATTTGCGCTATGAATGGTTGATAATTTAGGGAGAGTGAACCAATCACTTAGAAAGTGCAATATACTTGTCATATGATTTGTTATGTTCGGCCAAACCAGTTTCGAGTTAGAATTTTCCATAAAATATTGCATATAAAAGTGGGGTTGTCAAATTTGTAGATAAAATATCAAAGGAGTATTTCTATGATTTTGGGAGGGGGAACGAAATTCAAATTTTTCAGGAAGGTACATGTGACTTTTAGTTCGGTATAAACTCGAGAGGCGTTCCATCTCTGTGCAGAAACAAAGTAATGAATAAAAAAAACTTGGTTTTTGGTGTGATATTTCATTACCAGGAGTCCCCAGTTGAAGCCGACAATGACATAGCTGGCAATGGAAATGGAAGCAAGTTCAATATCCCCGAGATGGCCAGCGTACGACTGCGTGATGACGTTCATGGTGGCCGTCGATATTCGCGAAATGATTGTCGGCCCGACGATGTGCCATAGTTTTTTTGTTTCGTCCCAAAACTTAGCCTGGAGGCTGTAATTTTCATGGCCATTCTTGATGATCTGGTTATTTTTATGAATAATTAGATGGTCTTTTGATGGTTGGAGAAGGGGTTGGTTTAGTTGGTTTCCTTGATCCAAGATTTCCATGCTTAAAGAACAATGGGTTGTATATATAAAATTAGTCCGGGTTGTTATCGGGGATGAGCAAATGAGAATAGTTAAGAACTTAAGAATATGGGTTGGCTTTTATAGGTGAATTTGTGAGGGGGATTTGAGGTGGGCTTTAATGTTCTTGGTTTTGTGAGAGCTAAGGAAAAGTTGGATTTCGTGTTTAGGTGTTGATTCGTGTTCGGTTAGGTGTTGATTCGTGTTCGGTTAGATTCAACCGAATCATACAGTAAGTATTGTTATATTTGTCATATGATAATTAGTTTATTTAAATTTATATTCACTAATCACAATATGGTAAAATAAATTATTAATTCTACATTTACATCCTTAGATATGCTCTATATTATATTTACTGTTACAATTATACTATCAAATCCATAAACGGACAAATGCACTGTACTCCCTTGTGGCTTGCGAAACAAGCACGCTAGACCCTGTGTTTTTCTAATTGCTATAGAAAACTCTATGAGTTTAAAAATCAAGTTTAACAAACCTTCGTAACCATTCGTGTCATGCACGCGCGTTCTATGCAACTGGTCGTCATTTTTAAGAATAAAATGACAGTTTTACTCTTATTTGGTCAATTTTAGGATAAATTTATCAAATTATTTCTAACCAAATTATTTTATCATTTTAGGACTGCTTTTACCCTTATTTTTTTATTATTTTATCATTTTTAAATCTTCTTAATTATTTTTAATCCTTATCAAGTTATTTCTAACCAAATTATTTTATCATTTTAGGACAGTTTTACCCTTATTTTTTTATTATTTTATCATTTTTAAATCTTCTTAATTATTATTAATCCTTATCGATTTAAATACTTTTGCCATAAACCTTATTAATCTTCCACCTAATAACCACCGCCGGTGCCACCCCTCCGCCACTGCCGGTGCCGCCACCAAAATCCACTACCATGCCCTCCACCGCTGCGTTCGCCATCTGTCCTCGCCACACTCAACACCACTATTCAAGAGAAAGTTAAAGAAGGGGAGAGAGAGAGACACAGAGAGCGAGAGAGAGAGACATGAGGTTTAGGGAGAAAGAGAGAGAAACAGATCGGGAGAGAGAGAGAGAGACAAAGAGAGAAAACAGATCAAGCGAGAGAGAGAGAGAGAGAGAGAGAGATAAAATAGATCAATAGAGAAAGAGATTCGGGGGGGGGGGGGGGGGGAGGAGAGCGGCAGAGAAAGAGACACTACTAGAAAACGCGATTTTGGCCACGGATTTTTAGCTACGGATAAAATCGGTTGCCAATAGCTACGGAAATGGCCACGGATATTAAAAAAAAAACGAAAACATATCCGTGGTCAAATTTCCACAATTCCGTGGTCATTTCAATTTATTTAAAAGAAAAACATAAATAAATAAATTTATTTTTTTTTAAAACAAATTTGGACTTTATCCGTGGCCAATAAATATTTTTTTTTTTTAAATTTGGACTTAGCCATGGATAAATCCGTGGCCAATAAATAAATAAATTAAATTTTTTTTAAAAAATTGGACTTGGCCACGGATTTATCCGTGGCCAATAAATAAATTTATTTATTTTTTAAAATTTGGACTTGGCCACGGATAAATCCGTGGCCAATAAATAAATAAATTTAATTTTTTTTAAAAAATTTGGACTTGGCCACGGATTTATCCGTGGTCAATAAATAATTTTTTTTTTAAAATTTGGACTTGGCCACGGATAAATCCGTGGCCAATAAATAAGTAAATTATTTTTTTTTTTAAATTTGGACTTGGCCACGGATTTATCCGTGGCCAATAAATAATTTTTTTTTAAAATTTGGACTTGGCCACGGATAAATCCGTGGCCAATAAATAAATAAATTAAAATTTTTATTTTAAATTTGGACTTGGCCACGGATTTATCCGTGGCCAATAAATAAATTTAATTTTTTTTAAATTTGGTCTTGGCCAATAAATAAATTTAAATTTTTTTTTAAAAAATTTGGACTTGGCCACGGATTTATCCGTGGCCAATAAATAAATAATATTTTTTTTAAATTTTGACTTGGCCACAGATTTATCCGTGGCCAATAAATAATTTTAGTTTTTTTTAATTTTAAATGACTCGTTTAAATCGCCCGATCCGACATTACGGAGCACCAAAAGGTTCGAGTCATTTTGAAATCATATTATTTTCATCACGGTTATTATATTTTCCCATCTTATGTGTTGAAAATTACAGTTTGTTTAGCGAGAATACATTTTTCCTCTTTCGGTGACATGTACGAATAACTTCGTAGTTCGGTATCAATGTGTGCTAACGTCAGTTAATTTGTATAGGAATTATCAAAAATGGACTTTCAAGCAGATTGATTAGTGTTGAAGTTGTATTGCTCCAATCGTACGGTTCCGTCTAACCCAATTCATGAAAACGCACGATTCGCCAAAGTCAACATGGAGTTTTGACCATTGGCCACGGATAAATCCGTGGCCAATAAATAAATTTGAATTTTTTAAAAAAAAATTGGACTTGGCCACGGATTTATCCATGGCCAATAAATAAATTTTAATTTTTTTTAAAAAATTTGGACTTGGCCACGGATTTATCCGTGACCAATAAATAATTTTAATTTTTTTATATTTTAAATGATTCGCTTGAATCGCCCGATCCGACATTACGGGGCACCTAAAAGGTTCGAGTCATTTCAAAATCATATTATTTTTATTGCGGTTATTATATTTTCCCATCTTATGCATTGAAAATTACAGTTTTGAAAGTATTGATCTAACGATGGCACTATATTTTCAAATTTAATTGATTTTATTTTGTCAATTACACTAAATTTAAGTAAATAAATTGATAGTTTGACATACAATGAATAAGATCACTTTAATTTCTTAAATTGAGTCAAAATAGTCGATGAAAAATTTTAAATTTTTATAAGGTCAAAGTTATAATTTTTTTAATTTTGCTTTTGTATCCCAAAATTATCTGTGGATAAAAGTAAAATTAGAAAGAATTATAATTTGCACGATTTAATATTTCTTAATTAAATCATAATAAGTATGAATTAATAAAACATATTCACATATAGATATAAATTAGTAAAATTTGATAACAAAATTCAATATATAAATGTATATAAATATTCTTGGCATGACATTATGATCAAGAAGCTCATCCTAGCCTGGCGGTAATTCGCTTGGCAATATTCCAAGAGGTCTCGAGTTCGAGTCCCACTTGTAACGATGAAAATCAATTAATGAAATGGGCACGCCGAGCTGGGTCGGGTCGCACCACTGGGCTGGTAGGCACGTGGGTTGGGCCTGCTGCGGGCGTTGTTGGGCTATGTCCAATTTTTTTTTTTGAAATAATTTTTTTTAGCCACGGATTTTTATCTTAGCCACGGATAAATCTGTGGCTAAATGAAAAATTAAAAAAAAATTAATTAATAGTAGCCACGGATAAATCCGTGGCTAAATGTAATTTTTTTTAACAAAGAAAAAAGGTTGGCCACGGAAATATCCGTAGCCAAATTTATCATTTTTTTTAAATTTTTTATTTTTGGCCACGGATTTATCCGTGGCTAAATTTATTTATTTTTTTAATAATATTAATTTTGGCCACGGATAAATCCGTGGCTAGATTTAATTTTTTTAAAAAATTTTTATTTTTGGCCACGGTTAAATCCGTGGCCAAATTGAAAAAATCCGTGGCCAGTGTCCGTGGCCTTGTTTAGCAACGCCACATTTGCCCACGGATATTTTCCGTGGCCAAATCCGTGGCCAAAGCAAATGGCCACGGATTTTTTGTCAAAATCCGTGGCCAAATCCTTATTTTCTAGTAGTGAGAGTCGGGAAGAGAGATCGAGAGAGAAAGAGAATCGGGGAGAGAGAAATAGCCACTCACGGGCCAGACATGGCGGTAGGTGGCGGCGGCGAGATAAATCTGAGAGAGAGAGAGAGAGAGAGGACTGGCGACAGCGAGATCTATCCGGTGAGTGGCGGCAACGAGATCTGTCCGATGAGTGCCGGCGGCGACGAGATGACGGAGATGGTAGCTTTGCTGGCGGTGAGAAGATAAGAGGGAGAGGATGAGGCGTGAGAGAGAGAGAGGGAGAGAGAGAGAGAGATAGATAGAAAGATTAGATGAAGAAAAAGGAAAAATGGAAAAAAAAAAACGTAAAAGAGGAATTAAAAAGAAAATGAAAAAAAAACGTAAAAAAGAATTAAAAAGAAAAAGATAAATAAAAAATAAAAAATAAAAAAGGAAAAAATAATATTGAAATATTGGCAAGTGTAATTTGGTCAATTTAACTAAAAAAAAGACTAATTTTATCTAGGGGGTGGTGAACAACTTTAAAAAACCATAAAGTTTTCTATAACAATTAAAAAAACACAGGGTCTAGCGTGCTTGTTTCCCAAACCACAGGAGAGTACAGTGCATTTTTCCCATCCATAAAATATAATTAGCTAGCTTGGATTCAACTAATAATTCGGGACTGAATTAGAATTTTTGCATAGAAGAGTTAAAAGTTTGTGTAGTATATGTAGGACATATTTATAATCGCAGGATCGATACACCATGAATTTAGAACATAATATATAAATTTAAATTGGCGTACCTTACATCAAAAATAAATAGCTTATCAATATGGATGTTTAGACAAACATCCTTTGCTGGTTCTTCTTCTCCATTTCTCACCAATATTGACAACTTTCAATGGGACAAGCAATGATTAGAATGTGGAATGGAGAGGGGACCTAGCCAAATATATAATGTAACCCTAGAGCCCTCCAATCACAGGCTTTCTAAGGTGGACCTACATCAACTGTCAGACCACGTTTGTTAAAATCAAGCCCTTAGCTGAGTCAATTAAATTAGGCCTTATAAGTCAAACCCAATTAACTATATTAATTTAGCCCTGTTTTATTTTATAAAAAATAAAATATTCAATTAATAGAAGTCCAAATTAGAATAAAATTCTAATAGTTTCGCACTTGGACAAATATTAATTGATGTTTTAACCTCCCAAAAATATTTTATTTGAGAAAATAACTCTTGAGCTAAATTACAAGTTTTGATTGTGGCCATATTTTTAAAACAATAATACGGCAAAGGGACAAGACTTCTGCAATCCGGTCCAGTGAAAATCACTAATATTGGATCATGGAGATAATTGCATCCTTAATTGACACAAGACCTTCCATGGTCACAAACACTAGCAACTTCACCGACATGGATTCACACATAGTAGTGTAGCAAGAAATAACATCACAACATGACCCAAACATATGCTATTTCATTGTCGGTCCTTTGATTTTCTTGTAAGATATGGATTTCTGTACTAATATGCAATTATAAGAAAATCTGATTTTCTTGCAAAAATAGAAGTTTCTAGAACAATATGAAACTCTAAGAAAATCAATATGGATTTCTTATAAGATATGAGTCTTGAAAACAATATAAAACTCCAAGAATATCTAACGTGGTTCTCTTATAAGAAATGAGTTTCTAAAACAATATGAAACTCCAAGAAAATCCAATGACTTCTTAGGAAGTCGTGTATGTCTCTCGTTCAGTAATTACATAACAACATGATACCATTTATGAGACATACCCATTTCTTAAAGCCAACACCTAGCCTTAAGATATCAAAATGTGTGCACACAAATATGGATTAATCCAAGAGCTTTATATCTTAATGCGCATTGTCCAACTTAATCCTGTAACAAAATGCGTTAAATAATAATATAAGAACCAAAACTTAAATAGCTCCCACTGTTTCAATATACCAAGACTTGATTACATATACATGTTAAATTCATGTATATCCCACTTGATGGATATCGACTAAACTATCAACTTATCAACAACTGGCTAAAAAACTATGTGCTCTACCACAATGTTGCTCATCATCGATCAAGTTTGTACAAATGAGAAATTTAACTTCATATATCGACATATTTGAGGATGAATAATCACATGATCAAACTGTAAACAAATCCTCAACCAAGAATAGGATAAAATCATCGAAGATCTATCGTGAGACAAGTTTCAGTACAATCTACACACATAGTGTATTAGCACTAACAAACAAATATTAGCCTTGAATTATTAGGGATTTAAAAATTCTTCACAACAATCTCTGCAGTAATTACTTATTCCACTCAAGTTAACAAGCAATTCAAAATTAGAAGAATCAATTACTCCAAAATGAGTCTCCTCTAAATTAATTTAAACTTACAAAGATTAAATCAAGAAAATATGCAACAATACCCCCCCCCCCCTCAATCACAAAAGCACCTTCGAGTCAAATGATTCAAGTATCAAACCTACTAAAGATAGCCAAATGCAGGCAATTTAAGAAACCCACAATTAGTGTCAAATTTTTATGGGGCAAATATGGTATCAAGTAAGAGTTTATTTTTCCAAGCATTCCATGACAATAATAAGATATTATTACGCTTGGTTCATGAAGTAACTCGAACAATCAATCAACAACTTAATGATCAATAATGAAGATAAGATGCATTCCTATTTCAAAAATAAATTGACCATTTAACATTCCAAGTTATCCAAAATAAGAAGTTTCATCTTTAAATTTCAATCAAAATTTATAGCCAAAAGGGAACTCGAATACTACAAAAGTTATAAGTGGAGAATTTTTCAAGCTTATCATATTGTAAAGAAATTTATTTAAAACCCTGGAGAGTAAAGGATTTATCATTATCAACATACATCCCCTTTTGAATAAATTTCTCACCAACATATTTTGATTAAATCTTTAATGGAACTTCTCATTAATCAAATATTTTCTCATAATTGACAATTTACATTAATGATCCATATCTATGATTCCCACATATCATTGTGAGAAATGGATTATAACAAAGTCCATGTATTCCCAACTTAAATATCAAGCTGAAAACTAAAAACTATATAACTATATATATATATATATATATATATTAGTTTCCCAGGATCAGTTAACGAATTCGATAACAATCACTTTCGTAACAATCAAGAAAGGCAAAATATCTTTCTCTAAAATCAAAATAAAGATATCTGCTAGATAAGATTTTCAAGTATTAAATCCTAATGTGATATTGAAAGTGAATATATTAGTTAGATCTACATTGAGAAAGTAATAAGTTGGGCTAAAAATTTTGTTATTCAAGTCTTAACCCATAGATTTGGGTATATAGAAAAGAATTTGAATTTCTAAATTGCTTTCTCGTGAAGCCCTAACCGTAAGATATATGATCAATATATTCAAATATTGCACAATAGGTCTCGATTGAAATCTCTCATTAAGATTTCTAATAAAATTCTCTATTAAATAGTCAAACTTCACTTTTCTTCACTAAAGAGGGAGAATTCAAGAACATAAACACACTCAAAGAAATCCCTCAAGGTATGACACTAAATAGTATTCATACCAATTATATAGAACTATTAGACTGGTAAGTGAAGTTTAATAATGAGCACTCTTTTAAGATACATGCGGAATTTTAAATGTGTTGCCATAATATTCATAATCATGATGATACTACACCATTTGAAAATGACTTTCACAAATATATTCAGTCTTTTCAATAAAACAAGTTGCACTTGTGAGACAATTATGACAAAATAAACTAAGTGTAAGTACTCACATGAACCATGAATAATTCCTTTTAAACATTACGAGAAAAACTATGATCAAATATATCAAAAAGATAAGAATACGAATAGCACCATAACCAATAATTTGGTCAAAAGTTTGAATAATCTTTAGTAGACAAATTGAAAATGCTAATTTCAATTAACAATGTGGTTATTTCCACTCTCAGGTAACCTAAGCAATTGGTCACCACATGAAAGAATTTCTCGTTAATATATTTCATAAAATAACTTTATCAAGAGGAGGAACTCTATATTATTCATGAAAATAATTGCACAGTACATATGACAAATACTTTGAAAACCCAACAAATGAGCTCTTTTGTTATTTCTCATGGTCAAAAGAAACAAATCAGATTTTATCAAATTGAAATAAATTCAATTTTCAAAGCTACCAATGGTAATTATCTCATTCAAATATTCCATTTACATATGGACTAAACAAGCCCATTTATCTAAAGGTTTTTAGCCCATTGGGTCTTTACAAACATTAACCCCATAATATATCTCTTATTTGATCAAATAATGAATGAGTCTAACTTTCATAACCCCTCTCTGTTGTAGAAAATCAAGTTCTCTACTTTATCAAAAATTAATATCTTCTATGATTCCATTCATACATATAACACAAATCCTTATGTTCAAAACTCATCAGCTATGAGAATGACTTTCACATAATCAAACTCTGGGAGAATAAATTGATAATGTATATCATTCATATCAAGTATAGAGATATTAAACCTCAAAAGTTGGTTTAAACTTTTAAAATGTCTAAAATCCTCCAACATAATAATACTTCTTATCATGAAATCAAAAGCAATATTTATGACATCAAAATCACGGAATGATAGATTCCTTTGACGCACAACTCCAATTTTGTGCTCAAATTAAATAAATGTAGCCGACTCTCACAATAGTCAGATCATTACTTATTTGCTTACAAAGTGAATTTTTCAATAATTAGGAGATTGAAGAGAGGATTCTCTTTATTCAAAACCAAGCACTCTATCAAAGCAACAAACTTAGAGATTTTATTAAATGCAAGATTGTGTCTGTATCGATAAATCTCAAGATAAACAATATATCATGTCCATCTCATATTGCATTTTAAAGTCTGAAATAAACTTACTCTTGTTGAGTAACTTAGAATAAATTAAAGACAATATCTAATAATAGACAATCTTATTCCACATGGGGAATAATAAATAAAACAAATTTAAATATGTTGATATATATAAAACATGCCCAAACATAATATTACCTGACAAGATTGAGACCTCTTATGCGATAACAAACTCCCCTTTGGGTAGAGTATGCTACACACAAAGGCTCTATTTTCCACAAATATGATTAACATGAAAGTCATAATAGTCATGTAGTGTGGGGACAATTAGTGAGAATAAACTTAAACCAATAAAACTTATACTAGATGATCTAGGCACACTATGAAAAAACTCTCATTTGGGCAGAGTATGTCATCCACAATAGGTCCTCTACATGCAAGAACAAGCAGGAGAATATCCCGATTTTAGAAAAGTTGACTCCTTTGGGAGAACAAGCCCTTTAAATCAATACATCCCCATCAATATGTTGTTATACTACCACCATTTAAGTTCACAAAAATAGTCCAAATCAACAAAAATACAACGAATTACTACCAATAGGCAATTAATTGGAATAAGCTTGAATAATATAATTTTATTTCTCCGAGAGTATAATATGTCATGACAACTCCCCTTTAGGCAGAGTAGTCACAAATGATAGTAGACCAATTGATGTATTTGGAAAAAGAAAATCAAACCCTATTTTGATTGAAATTGGTCACAAAATAAAAAATTAATTAAGAAAATCAAATTCTATTTTGATTAGAACACCAATTCCAAGATGGCATGATTAGTTCACCGGATACACCAACACTCGTGAACCGACTTCTCAATGCAATAATAGAATTCATGTGCTTAACTTAATGATAAATTCATATTATAAAGTCATGCGTATTTTATGATATGTTTGGAACAAAGATTTTTTTCATCCTATTTTTCTTACTAAAATTCTAGAATCAAATGGAGGGTTAAGGAACATGATTGTATCATGGTGACATCAAGACACAATTCCGTAATCAACGAGGTTTGTAATAGGATGTGCATGTTAATTGGTGTATCAACATGAACAGAGGCGCATATATATATATATATATATATATATATATATATATATGGCTTGACAAACACGTAGTTTTAATAGAGAATTGCGTTAATTTGTTTCGGCCATTAATCTTATACAAGAACCGAATTAATATCATCAAATACTAACAATAAATATTACAAGTGTCCTGCTCTGATACCAACTATAAGAAATATTTATAATTACAGAATCGATACATCATGAATTTAAAACACCGCATATAAATTTAAATTGGTGTACCTTACACCAATAATTAATAGCTTATCAATACGGATGTTTAGGCAAATATTCTTGGTTGGTTCTTACTCCCCATCTCTCATCAATATTGATAGCTTTCAATGTGACAAATAATTATCAGAATGTGGAGTGGAGAGAGGGCCTAGACAAATATATAATGTAACTCTAGAGCCTTCACATCACAGACTTTCTAAGGTAGGTCTATACCAACTACTAGACCACGTTTGTTAAAATCAGGTCCTTAGCAATAGTGGGTCAATTAAATTAGGCCTTATAAGTCAAGCCCCATTAATCATATTAATTTAGCCTGTTTTACTTTTTTCAATTAATAAAAGTTCAAATTAAAATAAAATTCTAACAGTATAACCAATATGTGAAAAAAAAAGGTGACCAAAAAACCCACCTTGAATTAAATAAAACAAATCAATGTGTGGCTTATAACTATTATAAACATGTCATTTTTATTTCTTTTTTCTTTTCTTTCTGTTCAGTTATAAATTGCCTAGTCCCTATATACTATACAATCCATTTAAAATATTTTATAAATATAAATCAAAACAATAAAGACACACACACGCATACTTATCCCAAAGAAAATGACACAAAAACACTCCCCCAATAAAAAAGGAGGAAGAAGAAAAGAATTCGAGTTCATAATTTTAATAATATCAAGTTCAAATCCCACAACTAAAGTACAGATCCAATGACACCAGTTGGGATATTAGTGTGTCTAAAATTGAAAACCTTTTTTTTTTTTTTTTGGTCGTTTCATTCTTTAATCATGCCAATCAACGAAAATGGCTGTCCCTCTCTTTGTCTCACTCTCCATTTCAAACTTGAAGATTGATGTGTCGGCCCGTAACTTATCCTGCAATAACTTTTTACGAGATTCCATTCGGATATGCATTATGCGAATGAGTTAGGCAGCTTAAAAATTGATCAAAAACTGTCGTTTACTTTTTGTTGACAAAACGCTTAATTGCGAGTGCGATATAATTAAGTCATTCTTTTTTATATCTATATTATTATAAAAAAAATTATTTTTGTGTCTAATAGAATTATTTTCTATATTTTACAATTTTATCCCTTTAATATTTAGTAAAATCACAACATAATTATAATACGGATGGTAAAATTAAACATTCCCAATATATTATTATCAATTTGTATACCAATTTTTATAATTCTAAAAATTACCCTATAATATCTTTCACACTATAAATGAAGTAAGGTTAAAAACATAATACACCACACTAAACTAAATCCATATTTTGAGGAAAACCCACATTATGGGACTGAAACTATCATATAATTTGATAACATTTGAACAAATTAGAAGTCTAAAAGCAAAAGTTATCTTAGTTTCTCTATTGAAGACATTTTACTTAAAAGTAAAATTCGTAATAAAAACACTATAATTGTTTTGGTATTTTGCACTGCAAAAAAAGTCCACCTATTTTAATTTAATCGATAGGATAACAAATTTCATCTCTACCTCTCTCTCTCTCTCTATATATATATATTCTCTCTCTCTCTCTCTCTCTCTCTCTCTCTCTCTCTCTTTATATATATATATATATTTATAAAACAAAACGAGGGCTTAATTAAGTTAGAAAGTTTATGTGCAGCAAAAAACTCAAACCTTCAAATTAGAGTTACTTAAATTTTTGCAATTTTATAATATGTGAAAAAAAATCAAATAAGATAGTTATATGATTAAAATAAAAAAAATAAAAAATATCACTTTATAATTGAAAAAAACAGATACTTAATAACTTATTATAAAGAATAGATACTTAAATTTATATACGTGCGGGAACCACGTGCAAGAAATGCTACTAGTATAAAAGAAAAGACCAAAAACAAATAAATTGCGATATTAATTCGATTTGATTTGACTTCAACCAAAACAATCTCGAAATTGCTTGCTATTTTCAATTTCGAGATACGCAATTATTAAATTACGATTCAGTATATAATTTAAATATTTCTAATATTATGAACATATGCATTATTATATAATATATGCATTTATAATTATTCTACATAAGAAATAAAATCCCTCTAAAAAAATAAGAAATTAAAAAAAAAACCTAAACTGTTTTCTTTTTACTGTTTTATGAATTAAAAATTTTGAGTTAAACATGTTTAAATACTAATAATATGTTAGAAAGTGAAAGCAAAGTCTTCTACGTTTGCTACAAAATATCTTTCAATATATACAAGATTTTGTCCTGCAAATATCATAAAATGAATTATGATACACAGATAATTTATACGAATTTATCAAACTTTCTTATAATTTTTTTTCAAACAAATTTGTACAACCATTAATCTTCACTTTTTACAATAGTAAGGTGAGAAACAATAAATATATATATTTTTTATTTATAACAAGAATTTGATAGGAGATTATAAAATAAGATTCTCATTCATTTTGCAAAAAAAATTAAACTTCTAATCTAACTGCATGAATCTAGTTAATATTGTTTATTGGGCAATTAAATTTTATTTGTTAATCTATTTAATTTTGAAAAAGGAATTATTATTAAGGATTTAATATGGTGCAGTAATATTTATGATAATTGTTTTAATTTCTTAATAATGATGCAAACTTATTTAGTTTTTACTTTTACTTTGTTCATAAAAAGATTAAATTTATCACACTCTTTTTTTTGCTTTTTTTTTTTTTTTGCTATTAAAGAAAGCCAAAAGCAACACTTTTTTGTACTACAATTACACCTTTAAGCAATAAGAGGTTGAATTTCAAGCTAAAACCTATGATAATAACCCTGCTTACATACAATACAATCAATTAATAATATTTAATTTGTTTTTTAAAAAAATTATAAACTCTTATTATAATTTCGTCATTATTAGACTATTTGATGCTTAGATTAAGTTTTAGGAATATAATAATAATTAAAAAATGAAAACGATAAATTAAAAGTAAAAATAATAAAAAAAGACGAGCAAGAATACAGAAAGGGTAGGAAAAATAAATTGGATTCTCATGGAAGTATAAATATGCGATATATATGGCAATATGAACAGTAATATGAGAAATATTTTTAGGGGAGTAATAGTATGTGAATTATTTTTTGTCGGAGTAACATTTTGAAAAGAAAAATCTCAATCATGTAATTTAAATAGCGATAATGAAATAATGATTCTGAATATATTGAAATTGAGAGGAAAGGAAGCTTTCCTAACAATATATAAGGTGTTTTTTGATGATTTTTCTATCGAATAATTCAAAATCATACAAACTAATCGTACAAATATGTTGTTATTCAAAATTCACGCACCAGAAATTCTATTTATGATAAAGTGAAAGAAGGGCCAAAGTGGAAATTTCTTATAGTAACCATAACAAAAAATAACAAAAAATAGTTTGTTAATAACGTGTAAAACCGGTTGCGCCATCACGTTTTTATCCCTTAATTTAATTATGTGGTAGTTTCTATCATCGATGATTCAAATTTACAAGCCACTTTCAAGGCTCGTTTGGATATGTTTAAAGAAAATGCTTCTTGAATCGGGCATTTTATAATAATGTTTTTTAATATAATAATTTTGCGTTTGAATGCAGTAATTAAAAATATTTTAAAATATAATTTTATTTAAAATTACTATGGATAGCTTTTAAAAAAGTCAATTTTTGACCTTTTTTGGCATTTGTTTTTTGTTTTTCTTTTTTAAAAAGCCCAATCAATTACGTTTTTTAGAATTATTATTTTTTTTTAAAAATAAATATTTCTCTTTTTAAAAATAGTCCATAGAAACGGGCTCTTGTTTTCTTCATAAACCTGTCTTCCAAATTTATTTACCGTTGACTTGTGGAGTATCAAACTAATTCCTTGGACTCTAGAGTAGTTTCAATGTCATCTCACAGCTAACAAAGACCCCCCCAAAAACTCTCTTTTTTAGTTCCATTAGGTGGAATAGAGTTGGAATCGATGAGTGGCTATGTTACTGCCACTTATTATAGAGGACCATAACTGTGTTTTTTTTTTTTTTTCTCTTCTTTTTATATTATGCATTTAGTTTTGATTCATTGATCGATTAATTTGAATCAAATACTGCAATAACCCATTATGAGAATGACCCTTCCAACCCAATTACCCTATTCACAATTCCAAACAAATCCTGAATGTTACTTAAGCAATTTAAACCCTCTTTCCGTTATATCAATGGATAGTTGGTTCTCGATAAACATCAAGCCTTCTTTTCCATATTTGATATGAAGACTTTTTACATGCAATACTCATTCTTATATTCTTTTTCTGAAAGCTCTGAGAATTAAAGCTTTGCCGCAAGAGGGCATTTAGCCCATTACTTTCAAGCCTGTAAAATATTGCAACTGTAAGCCACCTTAGAGGCCTCCACTTTCCACTTCTTTATTCAGCTCTTTTCCATTCTGTAAAGGTTGTCTTTGACCCTACACCTTGTATAATGTATCGAAAAATTGAAGAGATGATATGTATATAAAAGTGATTTAACAATTACAATTTAATGAATAAAAAGAAAAGGGAAATTATATTTAAGTGCACACATATTATCCATCCAATCAACTCAATGTATTAAATCAGGTGCAGGATTTACAAGATTCCTGTCAAGATCATGTGTGGGTGATGTATTGATGTCAAATTTGATTGAATCAAAATTAAGTGTTACACACAAAAGGCACTCAAATCTGTGGGGGTCATGATTTGCACTTCAATACTCAATCTCTGCGGAGGTGCACTACAATACCCAATATGTGTGATTCCACAGGATATTCCGTGTGGTTTGCCAAAAAACAATAGACAAACGTGTCGTCGGAGTGAAATTTTCAACAAGTTGGGCACTATTAGTGAAATTTTCAACAAATTGGACATCGGAGTACAAATTGCTCCCAAAGGTTAAAGAAGTTCCCACATTTGTCACTAAAATTGCATAATCAATAATTTATACTTGTTATGGAGTTAGTATATGCGACTTAACATATACCAGCTGTGCTGTTCTCCCATGGCAAAACATTTTTCCAAAAAACTAAACTGACATTATTCAACGTGCAACGCACGAATATTTTTCTAATTCTACATAATTTTCAATCATTGAAAACAACAATCAAGTTAAAAATAATCAACCAAAAACAATGCAAAATTTTAGTGAAAGTTAGAACTCCCCCTATTGTTGATTTCGTTGGTCACTTGGAGACTCGATGTTAGAAATTGACCATTTGTTAACACGGGTGCTGGCCTTCTCAACCTGAAAATCCCATGAGGTTGTCAAATAATTGTAAAGAAATCGTACGTGTGAATAATAAAATAGCAACTTTAGTTGGCATATATAGATATAATATATATATATATACCTCAACTTCCCAGTTTGTTCTAGCGGTCATGATAGTTAATATGATGGTCTGAACTGCTGTGCCACCGAAAATCATCCCTGCCCATACCCCCTGATAAATAAATAAATAAATAATACAAATAAATTAATAAAAGTGTCTTAACACAAGAAATAATAATCATCAAAGCAAATTAATTAAATGGTGATGTTCAATAAAAAACAATACACACACACACACACACACATACTGCGGTTCCCAAATGAAAGGCCCAACCCAAGACAAGCCCAATGGGGAGCCCAATAAGGTAATAGAAAATGATGTTAATCCATGCAACTGATGTTTGCCATCCAGATCCAATAGCTACCCCTGATGATAAAAATAATAAAAATAGAATTATTCCAAGTAAATGACACATTACATTGACTATAATTATTATTATTCTTTTATTTTCCGTTTCAAACACATCTTCAACAATCTAGTTTCTTATTACAAAACTACTTATATTTTCACATATTTATTGTTGAAGTGAAAAAAAAAAAAAAAAGAAACACATGGGGAGTATTGTCAGGAATTTGAATTCTAGTAGTGTGCGTGTGTGGGCGTATTATTAAAAAAAAATTAAAAAATCAACTTAAAAAATTACATTTATCACTTGTGATTTTTGATATAATTATCATTCATTTTTATTTTTATTTATTTTTGTGATTATTATTATTAGAGATACTTCACAAAAAGTCCTGCGTCAAGGTAGTAAATATAATTTATACAAATAGAGGTTTTTTTTTTTTAATTTTTGTAATTGGGACAAAATTAGGACTTTTTTTTTTAATAATTATCGTTATTATTATTATTATTATTATTATTATTATTATTGTAGTAAATGTTTGTACCTGATAGAACAGGTTGAACACTGTTGAGGAGAATGCCAGAAGCCAAGAGGAAAGAGAGCTTATCAACTGCGTCAATGACTTCAGTGCTAGTAGAAAATATTAACGCTAATTTGCCCCTAAATATTAGCACAATTGCGAAAAAGAATAATCCAATAATTGTTGATTGCACCACACACACTTTCGTGGCAAATTTTGCTGCCTGCCCATTTCCCGCGCCAAGCTCATTTGCCACCCTAACTCTGTCGATAAGGAAAGAGAAAAAGTTACGATATCCAATGATTCTTTTTGTTTATCTTAAACGTTCACTAGTATATACGGCATATAATATAAGATATCACATAATTATGTAACCAAACTGATTAGCTAATAATTTGAAATAATTTATGAATATTACTTAGGAATCAAGATAATTTACTTGAGAAAATTAATTGTGCACTTACCCAATTCCAGCAAAAAAGGAAATTGCAAACATCATCTCCCAAGTATTTATGGTCGTGCTGCAAAATTTATTTGAAACATGGTTTTAATAAGCTACATATGTTGGGTAAAAGTATTATTACGGAGAACCTGCATGGACCAGTGACCTTTTCGTTAAGCACTATTAAAAGAAATACTTAATTTGACACATATAATGTGACCTTTTAAAAAATATTTTAATTGTGTACTTATTGTGGTATTTTATAAAAGTGCATTAATAAGCTATACCAAATTTGAACTAAAATATATATTTTGTAACAATACAAAGTGTCAAAATAAGTTATTGTGATACTTAAATACATGGCACTAGGGGTGTAAATGGATGTTAAACGGAAGCAGATATATAGTATCCGAATTCGTATATTTGATTAAATTATCCAATATCCGTATCCGCCAGATATTAAAAACCTCACATCCGAATTCAAATCCGACGGAATTTTTTGCGAATTCGGATATATCATTATCCGTTTAATATTTCTGAAAAACATATAAAATTTTGGATATCTAGATATTCGAATATCCATTTTCGCTTACAATTAGCCAAATATCCGATTGAGTATCCAAATTCGTTTATTCGAATATTTGAATCTATTTATATAAATAAAAAAAAACTTATATAACTTATCTAATTGAAATTTGTGTTCATAAATATACATATTTATAAGTATAATTAGATTTTTTTTTCTAGCCATTTTACTTATAAGAAGAGATTAGCATATATATAGATACTACTACTACTACTATATAGATATTACTACTACTACTATATAGATACTACTATTACTACTACTACTACTACTATATAGATACCTCTACTAGTACTACTACTACTATATAGATACCTCTACTAGTACTACTACTACCATATAAATACTACTACTACTACTAATACTACTATTACTACTACTACTACTACTACTACTATATAGATAGATACTACTACTACTACTACTATAATATAGATAGATACTACTACTACTACTACTAATAATAATTTTTAATCTTATTTATTGGATACGGATAACGGATATAATTAAACGAATATATTCAACCGATACACGTTCGGAGCGGATTTATAATTATTATATCCGTATACATTTATTACTCAGATACCTGTAATCGAATATGGATGATATCCGCTTTATACGAATACGGATAATATGTCCTATAAACGAATACGGATACGAACAGTAAACGAATTTTCGGTTAATCATTTACAGCCCTACATGGCACTTTAATTAGTGTCACCAAATGAAATTTGCTTTTAGTAGCGCTAGTTAAAGTGTTATGTATTTGGGTGTAGCCATAACCTATTTAGACACTTTATAGTATCACTATAAGTACATTAAATTTCAAATTTAAGATAATAGCACTTTTTTGGAGGTGTCACAATAGGTGCACAAATGTGACACGACCATATTATGTGTGTCAAATTATGTCCTTTATTTCTTAATAGTGAAGAGTGAATTATAGTTTCCACCCTTAAATTATATCTTATGTTATGTTTATCCTTCAAGACTATAAACGTAAGAAACCGGACTCCTTATAATGGTAAAAAGAATAAAGGAATTTAGTTATTAGAGAACATTTTGTAGTTTAGGTGGATGAATCCGATACATTGCATAATTCAATGGTGCAAGGTGTAATTTACCATTTAATTAATTTTGACTAGTAACTTTAGGTACATGGCATATGGGTTTGGTTAAGTGGTTATAGAGCATGTTTGCAAGGATTTGTATTCTTGTTAGAAACGCTTAAGTTTTAAATTTTTGAAAAAAAGAGTAAGTAATTTTATTTATTTATTTTTGAATCTGAAAAAAATAAGTATGTAGTTAGTAACCACTTATTTAAATGTTACTGAGCTCAAGGCGAAAAATGAAACATGAAAATTTCGATTTTTTTTATATAGAAAATTTCCATTTATTTCTACCAAATTAAGGTAATTAATTACGTACCCAAAATTAATGATTAAGAGAAATAAATAATCATACCAGATAGACAATGCGTCCACAGCTAACTTAGCATCCTCGAAGAATCCAGTCATTACAATCAATATCCTGTAGTACCAATTCTCCAAACTGGCCAAACAAAAAGCGAACAAAGATAAATATTCGAAGAAAGAGTCAATGTAATTATGACATTAAATTTGAGAGACATATAAATAATTGGGTTAATATAAACATTAACTAATAAATTATGGAATAAAAATAATATTTTTCTTATTATTATACTTGCCCATATGATTAATTGAAATTGCTTTTCCTATATCATATACTACTTACATGATAATAATAGGAAATTTACACCCGAGTCAGGTTTGGTCGAACTTGGTGGCGGAACAATCTTAGGACGAGGGGGTTCAATTAACTCCACTCAAATTAAAAAAACTTACATTTGTTGTATGTATGTGTATATATATATATATCGATATATTACATAAAACTGTGATATTAATACTGTATATTGCCCCCTCTCACAAAGGTGCAAATTTACATAGAATAAGGGTCAAAAAGTAAAATTATTTTTTTTATCGTTATTAAAACTATAAATAAAATGGGGCCACTTATGTAAAATAAATTAAGACAAAGTAGCGACTTTATCATTCTCAAAACTAATTTTTTAATTGAAATTTGCATATTTAAATTTTTTATTTATTACTTTTTAATATAATATTTCTTGACTTACCCTGTCAAAGGAAATTTTGGCTCTACCATCGATCGAACCCAATAAATGATTAGCAAATATATTGTATTTATTATAAGATTGATCATTCTCCCTAATATATATACAAATCACATGATGAAATAATGTACTTGCCATGTCATTAGCAATGACTAAGCCAATTAACTTGGTTCATGCTATAATGTCTAAATAATCGTCATATAATTAACTCTAGAGAGAGAGGGAGAGGGAGAGGGAGAGGGAGAGGGAGAGAGAGAGAGAGAGAGAGAGAGAGAGAGTACCACATCATGACACCAGATGAAGCCGATAGCTTGAGAAACTCCAACAGCCCCGAGAACGCCCCAACCGAGAACCCCGCCCACGTCTTGGGGCACCCACCGCAGCTCACGTACGCAAACATCCCCAGCACCAGCACCCACCACGACACGTCCAGTGCCAGCGCCACGCCCACGGCCCCGAGCCCCAACTTGCTCACGAGCACCCAATTGAGCAGCACATTAATCGCCAGGGCAAGCAACGACACCCAGATCAGCACCCCCGTCTTGAGCTGGCTCTGCAGGAACCTCTGCAGCGGGAACTGGAACGCGAAGCTAAAGTGCAGCGGAATCAGCCACAGAGCGAGCATGCCCGATTGGCGCGCCACATCGTCTGGCTGGCCGAGGAGCCTGAGGATCGGGGCAGCAAACGCGTAGATCGGGAGGAGGAGGAAGCAGCACAAGAAGAGTACGATCCAGGATCTCTGCATGTATATGCCTAACATGCTGTATTTTTTGGCCCCGAAGGCTTGGCCACATAAGGTCTCTAGTGCACTCGCCATGCCCAACTGAAATTGAGAACATTGGAAGTGTTCTAATTAGCATGAGAGTAAATCGAGTTTTTAGTTAAAAGGTCAGGTTGCGAGACCTGATGTGGCTTCCCTAGCTAATAGAAAAGAAATCTGCCCATTGTTCATTTTTTTTAGTTAAAAACATATCATTGGAGATATTTTAGGGATACATATTGATTTTTGAAAAAAAAAAAAAAACTCGAGAGAGAGAGAGAGAGAGAAGATTTTAGAGATAAATAATGATTTCTGAAAAAAATACTCAAGAGAGAAAGAGAATGAAGTGAATGACGATACAATGGCGGGAAAGAGAATAGAAATTTGCCTATTTTTTAAATATTTTTAGTTAAAATCGTGTAATTGTGTAATTGAAAAAAAAAAGAAAAGAAAAACAGAGTGAGAGAATGTTGGAAAGGAGAAATCTGCCATATTTATTTTTTTTGGTTAAAAATTGTGTAATAAGAGATATTTTAGGGATAAATATTAATTTTCCTTATTAGTTGGGTAAACTAAAAATTGAGTTTAACTTTGGTTAAGGGGTGGTTAAGGCAATTAAATATAAACCATTGAATGAATTTTTATATGATGTGGCATCCATCTAAAGGTACATTGGATGTAATTGGAGAAAACGGGTAATGGAGAGGAGCTTGATACATCCAAATCAAGTGTATAATTAAGGAAATAAATTTATATGCACGTCATGAGTGTATATTATGTAATAGAAAATAAAACACTATTTTGCAATAGGAGATATTATCCACTAACTAAGGGAATCTAGTCGCCACAAAATGTTATTTTGTCAAAACTTGCTGAAACTAAATTTGACTTAATCACTTCAACCCCACCAACACGCGAGTGAATTAAATCTTACCCCTCGTTGGATCAGCCATTATAGACTGGCTACCACTAACCCATTATATCCACAAAAAAAAAAAAAAAAAAAACAATTAAGGGTAAATTGAGTTGGATATGGTGATTGTAGTCTAGGCGAGCGAGATTGGTGTTTTAAGAAAAGTATAAAATTTAAGTTCATTGTTTTGGGAGCAAAATTTAAAATTTTTGGAAAAGTGGGGAACAATTTTAATCGACCATAGCTTTTCTTTCTTTTTGGTTTCATTGATTATAAATTCTCAAATGTAGTGTGTTCCCCCCCCCCCCCCCCCTCCCCCCCTCAAATTTAGTTTTTTTTTTTTAAACTTTTTGTTAGGATATTGATATTAATAAAAATCACTGAGTTATGGACATGGCTATAGAGGCAATTTTTCGTCCCAAGTTCGGTAAAAAGGTTAAATTCCCAAATTCGGTAATTCAACAACTTTGTGCGCGGTTTGTTTGTGTTGCCTTTAAACTTTAATTAATAGGTGAAAACGACTAAATTTCCAAATTTGGTAATTTAACAACTATGTTCCTGGCTTTTTTATTGTGCAATTAAAGCTTTCCTGGAAAGGTAAAAAGTAATAAATTAATTCTTCGGTTATTCAACAACTATGTGCGCGGCTTGTTTATTTGTGCATGTTTTTTTATGGCATGTTTGTCATACATTTAGCACTTCATCAATGAAAAGGTGACCAAGATTAAATTCCCAAATTCGGTAATTTAACCACTACGTACGCGGCTTGTTTCTAATGCAGGAGAATATCGAGGAAAAAAAGGAGGAAAAAAAGGGGGAGAGAGAGAATTGAGAACAATTAAAAAATTAAGCATACTTTTCACTAAAATTCACATATCTGCAGAAACACGGACGAAGTCAGAATTTTTGGTTTAAAGTGCCGTTGCAAAGTTTGTAAATAAAATATTAGAGTATTTCTATGATTTGGGGAGGAGGGACGAAATTTTCAGGCAAGTACATATATGTAATTGTAGTTCGGTATAAACTCGCGGAGCGACTCCATCTCTGTGCGGAAATAAAATAATTAATAAAAAAACTTGGGTTTTGGTGTGATATTTCATTACCAGGAGTCCCCAGTTGAAGCCGACGATGACGTTGTTGGCAATGGAAATGGAAGCAAGTTCGAGATCTCCGAGATGGCCGGCGTACGACTGCGTGACGACGTTCATGGTGGCGGTCGATATTCGCGAAATGATTGTCGGCCCCACGATGTGCCACAGCTTTTTTGTTTCGTCCCAAAACTTTGCCTGGAGGCTGTAAGTTTCATGGCCATTCTTGATGATCTGGTTATTTTTATGAATAATTAGATGGTCTTTTGATGGTTGGAGAAGGGGTTGGTTTAGTTGGTTACCTTGATCCAAGATTTCCATGCTTAAATAACAATGGGTTGTATATATAAAGTTAGGTGGACAAAAGGGACTAGACTAGCTAGCACAAAATCCAGGTTGTTATTGGGGACGAGAAAATGAGAATAGTTAAGAATTTGGGGTGGCTTTTATAGGTGAATTGGTGAGGGGGATTTGAGGTGGGCTTTATTAATGCTCTTGGTTTTGTACTTTTGTGAGAGCTAAGGAAAAGTTGGATTTTGTGTTTAGGTGTTGATTCCTGTTCGGTTAGATTCAACGAATAAGACAGTAAGTGTTGTTATATTTGTCAGATGATAATTAATTTATTTAGATTTATATTCACTAATCACAATATGATAAAATAAATGGTTAATTCTACATCTACATCCTTAAATATACTCTATATTATGTTTACTGTTATAATTAAACTATCAAATCTAACAAATTAGTCACTAAATTATAAGTAAGGGGTGGTTAAAATCATCCCATGAATTATAGAATTATACACAATCGGGGTTAGCTAATTTATTACATTTTTTACTATTATTAGAGGCTAATATGTTACATTTTATTGTTTATATATGGGGATAAACGCAATGTAAGGTGTAATTTGGAATACAAAATATAATTAACCCATATATTTAGCTTGGATTCAACTAACTATTCGGGACTGAATTAGAATTTTTGTCGTAGAAGAGATAAAAGTTTGTGCAGTAAGGATAGGTAAATTGCATTTTAAATATAACCAATACGTGAAAAAAAGAAACAAAAAAAAAAGGTGACAAACAAACCCCACCTTGAATTAATAAAACAAATCAATGTGTGGATTATTATTATTATAAACTTGTCTTTTTTATTTCTTTTTTCCTTTCTTTATGTTCGGATACAAATCGCCAAGCCCCAATATATATATATATATATATATATATTATGCAATTCACTTGAAATATTTTATAAATATTAGCCGAAACGACATAGACATACACACACTCACCCAACGAGGAAGGAGGGAGAAGAAAAGAGTTCAAACTCTTAATTTCAATGTTATTGTTTGCATAAACTTTGGCGTGGCCGGGGGGTTCATCAAACAATTGGCACTCCAACTGGTCTTACTAAAAAAATTAGAAGTCTCACTCACTACAAGAAAAACGCTTATTAGCGACAGTTATAGAGATGGATTTTGCATAATTTCCGTCACTAAATAAGTTTTCCATGGATTCAACGAGGGGCGAATTCCGTCGCTAAAAGGCCGGTCGCTAAATTTAGTGAGGGATTTTTCCATGGGAAGTTTTTCCGAGGGTTTTAGTGATGGATTTAGGTGTCACAGCTAGTGACGCTTTGAGTGACAGTAACTATCGTCACAAAAGGTTAGTGACCGCAGTTTCCGTCACTAAAGAGCCTACCAAACAAATAGAACAGATCTCTTTTGCAAGGGTTTCGATGATTCGAAATAGTATTTTCATCGGACCGCCACCACCTGCCCCCATCATGCCGCCACGCTAGCCGCCCCCACTAACCGGACCACCATCGCCGCTGGACTAGTATCTTCTAGAATGTGCAAATTTTTGTAGCTAAGGGGATTTGAACCCATGACGCCAAGGTTGAATGTCTAGTACTCCACCACCAAAACTATTACAAAAAGTTGTGATATATTTTGTTTTATTTTATACTTATTATATATTTGTTTCATTGTTCTTGTGATATATTTTGTTTTATTTTATATTTATTATATATTTGTTTCATTGTTCTTATTTTAATTTATTTTTTGTAATTAGAAGATGATTTTGGCACTCTAAATTTTTATATGGAAGCTCCATTCCCATTATTTCATTATTTATATAGATGGTAAATTTGTTTTCCCAAACTGCTGGCAATGCGACATATCTTTTTTCATATGACAAGTGTCAAAACTTGCATACTTTTGATGAAATATTTTTTTTCCCCAAAATTAAATGATTTTTACATAGTGACTCATAATTTCTAACATAAATATTTTCAAAATATATAATTATTCAATATATATATATATATATATAAATATGCATGTAAAAAATTGACACAATTATTATTGACGGATCAGACCGTCACTACATTTTATCTGTAGACAATTTAATTTGATGTCTAGTGACCAATCGTATCCATCAGTAAAAGTTTCTACAAAATTAATAATTTCATATTTAGTGACGGAACAATAATTTTCACCCCGAATTTAAAGTATTGCGAGGGATTATTGTTGTCACTAAGCCAATTGTCGTTGCTTACATTTTCTACAAAGGTAGTAACGGATTTTTCACAGTTGTAGTGACAGAATATTCCGTCGCTACTAGCCACAGAAAAGTTCACCTTCATATTTGCTATTTCCGTGGGTAAGTCCTTCACTATCAGCGACGGACGGTTTTCCATCACTAATTGCCATCACTAATAAGCATTTTTCTAGTAGTGACTGGGCATGCCAAAGAGATATGTTTGCATAAATTTTAGTGCTTCTTGCCGATGTGGTTACTCAGGGTTTGAAGTCACTGAGTTCGATAAGAAAACAGTGAAGTCGAAGTGAGTTTCGTACATTTAGTGCGGGTGTACCAGTGTGCAATAACACATAAGTTCAAGTCTCGATGATTTGAAGTGAAAAATCTTTTGCGCCTAAGACTTCTATCTGTAAAACGGTTGAGTCGGAGTAGGCAAACACTACCCTTGAGTTCTACTTGCCTACAACTTAATGTAGTACTTAACAATTCAGTACTTTAAGATTCGGAAAGGGTTTAAAAAGTTCAAAAGAAAAAGTGTATTAAGAGACGATGGTTATTCGCCTTTGGAATTTACAAAATTTAGCTATAGACACGTGCATTGATGACACATGCCATATCTATATATAACTAAAGTGTATTGAGAGACTAATGGGGACCCTGACTACAAATCAACCACATTGATGACTCTGTACGATGGCTACATGTGAATGCATTGAAAGATTGCTCAATCCGACTAGCATTGATGACTCTAGCTACACTTCTTCATGCATGCGCTTGACATGAATGCAAGATATCACTCCGCCGCATTGATCTCACCTCAAACTGGACCCAATCTGAGTGGGTGATGGCTACCATCTCGTAATATTACAGAGTGAATGCATTGATAACTTCATCTCGAGCTAAATGGACATGGTTACAACACTCATGTAACGATTTTCTACCTACTGAACTAAAGCTAATCTTTGCTCATTAAGCTAAAAAATTAGAGAAGTGTTGACTTCTTAATTGAGAAAGTTGTGTTGTTGTCGTTGATCGTTGGATTGTGTGTCTTTTTAGATTGTTGCTCTAGCTCTCTTTTATAGGCTTCCAAACTGCAACCACTTTCCCCTTTATTTGGAGTTAGATAACTTGCCTTAACCAGGTCAGTCAAAGTGACCGGTCTCCCTTAATTCTTGACTATGGCAGTTATACCACTTTATTTGAATTTTCAATTTTCAGCATTGCTTGGCCTTTATTTTAGGCATGTTAGCTATAACAGTGCCTGATTTTAGCTAATCTGAGTATTATCCTAACAAACCCTAAAAGCAAGGGATTAATACTGATTTTATTATTTTTTGTTTTTCTCCGATTTTCTGCTGACATGGGCTTATGGGTCTCCAACTTATTTTGGCTTGGGCCTCTAACATGGGCGGACTGCCCTGTATGAATCGAAGTGACTTGGGCCTTATTAATTTATTTCAGCATAGCAAAAAGGACAAAAATTCAGCCAATTCCGATTTTGTACAAAAATTCATTTTTGGGGCCAAACAGATGTCAAGTTTAAACTCCCACCACTAAACTGCATGTCCAATAACGCCTGCCCCAATATTAGTATGTGTAAAACTTAAAACTTAATTCTTTTTTAGCTTTTTTGCTTTTCGTTCTTTAATCATGCCAACCAAAGAAAGTGCCTCTCTCTGTCTTTTTCTCACTCTCGATTTCAAACTTGAAGATTGCTGTGTCGGCCAGAACTTATCCTGCAATAGCTTTTTTCGAAATTCCATTCGGATATTCATTATGCGAATGACTTAGGCTGCTTAAAAATCACCAATTTGACATTAAATTGATCAATATTGTCATTTACTTTTGTTGACGAAACGCTCAATAGTGAGTGCAACATAATTAAGTCATTCTTTTTCATATATATGTTACAAAAACAAACGACCAAAGTGAGTGAGCGCAACATAATTAATTAAGTCATTCTTTTTCATATGTAGGATACCACTTAATTATGGCTACCTGTGTCATGCATGTTATAAAGTTCATTTTATTACATTTAAATAATTCAGAGATTCGATACCATTGACTCATTCACTTACTCCCACTTTGAAACATTTAATAGTGGATACAAAATCAAGCCATTCTTTGGCATTGAAAAGAAAAAAACAAAAGAGTAGATGGCAAGAAACAAATGAGTGATCCACAGTACGTATTTGTTGTCGAATTGTTGACTTATTATGATGCAAGAATAAGCAATATAAGAAATCCTACTATTGTCATAATTGTATTTGTCCAATTGTTAGCTAGGAATATTAGCTGTTAATGTTAGAAAAAAAATCTAAGTAAGACCACCTCGACATGAATCACTTCAAGAAAGCAGCACTTTCACTGATGAAAATTTTATAATAGAGAGATTTTATCACGAACTTAAAGTATTTGTAATGAATTAGTGACAGAAGTACTCTATATAAATAAAACTAGAGAAACGATTGGTAACAAGGTAATAACGTAATGGATTTGTCATAAACAAAATCTATTATGACAAGTAAATTTATAATGGATTGATTTGTCACTGAAGGGAATGTAAGATTTTTGCATTGAATCGCACCAATTATATATATATATATATATATATATATCAGAATAGTGATATTTATTATGTATACCATTCTTTTAATAGAGTGGCACTTGCTCAATGTTGTAGCTAGGTCCCTACATGGTGGTGTTTTTGTGTGAAATAAAATTACATAATAATGTCGACATGATATATCATTATCTAGCTGGTTTATTATATATTTAATTTCTTTTTTTATTTCTTTTCCTTTTCATGTCCATTAGTCCAAGCTTTATGGAATAAAAAAGAACTTTAAATTTAGTGTAGGACAGATTACATTGTGAAGATAAAACCAGACATCATTGTTTTATTTGTTACTCCCTTCATTCCTTTTTATTTGTTATTTAAAGTTTGTGCACGAGAATTAAGAAGGACGATTAATAGTCATAAGGGATAATTATTCCCACCAGTTAGCGAAATTACAAATAACACTCCTTTGTATCGGTTATTACTAATATCCCCTAAGTTTTGTTTCTGTCTTTCAATTTCCAACTTCTGTTAGGTTGACTAACAGTCAACGTTAGTAAACCCAATTGAACTTCCAAAATTGCGATGGAATATTATTTGGCTAATTATGAATTGATTCTTTTACCCTTATGGATATTTATTTTATATAATGTCATTTTTGGAGGTAATTCAATGTAATTTAATACAATTAAAGGGGGTTAATTGTAATTTTATGTTTTATATTGAATAAATAAGAAAATACATTTGAATAACTTTTATTTATAATGTGTGTATATATATATTTGCACAAATTTAAATTTGTGCTATGATAAAAAAAAATATATTTATACATAACATAAATACATATACATGATATACAAAATATGTATAAATATATACATACATATATACATAATATACAAAAATATTTATAAATATATATATACACACATACATATATATATATACGTACATACATATATACATACATATTCCGGCATCTCCTCTGCCGCCGCCACCGCCCACCGTCCTTCAGCCGCTCGCGTGCTCGCTTGCGCATGCGTGTGCAAGAGAGAGAGGAGGAGAGAGAGGGACTACTGCCGCCGCTCGCCCCTCGACACCTCCGTCACCGCCCCTCAACACCACCTCCGTCGTCGCCCTCATATTGAGATCTCAGATCTCAGATATGAGAAAAGCAAAGTAGAAAGAAAAGAGAGAGAAAAGAAAAAGGAAGAGGAATGAGGGCGGCGGTGCGAGGTTGGGGCAGGGGCAGGGGCGAGGGCAACGACGGCGTGAGATGATGGATTGAGGGCGGTGGTGGCGAGGGGTAGGCCGCTGCAGGGGTGCGAGTAAGGCAGCGGTGGCGGGGAGTTGTGTGATTGAGGCAACGGCGGCGAGTGCGGGGAGCTATTTGATTGAGGCAGCGGCGGCGGAGGCAGAGGAGTGAAGGGAGGGAGGAGTGAGTTGGGGGGTGGGGGTGAGTTGGGGGGTTAGGGGGTGGGGATGAGTTACGGTTTTGAAAAGGATATTTTAGTCAATTGAGTCATATATTTATTTATTTTTTTTAAATAAAAAATATTTCAAATATTTAAGAGGCAAAATGGACATTGTATTGATTCTGTCTATTTTACTAATAAGTTCACAAAACTTAGGAGGGTGTTGGTAATTACTGATAAATGGGGTGTTATTTATAATTTCGCCTAAACTGGGGGTAGTATGAGTAATTATCCCTAGTCATAATTCTAGATTGATAAGACTAAAATTTCCCTTTAGTTAATTGCTCTAATTAGTGAGTTCTTGAAAGTCTTTTAGGAATTTACAAATCATATTTTATTAAAGTGAAAGAGTATATTGGGAAAAAAAATAATAAATGCGGTTTCAAAAAGTGAGAATGAAAATATTATGGAACAATTTGTTTTGCTAAAGTGACAAAAAAAGGGGGATAATTAACTTTTTCATGAAATTTGAGAATAAATATATTTAAAATGTTAAAAGGTTCTCATGATAATATTAATACATAAGCACTTTTTCATTTATTCCACTGGTCAAAACACAATTTCTTTTTAAATTTGTGATCTATTTACTTTTTTATCTTATGTTTTAATAAATTTATAATAATCAAGTTTAAGGTATATTAATAAGTTCTTGACGACACTCTCAATTGAACGTCTAATAATAATAATAATTATTATTATTATTATCTAACTATATTAATAATTAACTTCTTGAAAACTTATCTATATACATGAACGTCAAAAAGTTAATTATTATAAGAATAAGAAAGAGAAACGACGAATCACAATTAATTTTAAATACAATTAACTCCACCACACCAACTCCTCCACTTGGGAACTATTTTAATCGATCACGTGTTTTGAGTCAGTTTCTCAAAAAGTGATGAATTAATGAATTCTCAATCTGCAAAAAGGCTCGCGCAGGGATCAGAGAGATGCAATTATTTTTGTTGTCTTCAATTAGATGGTAATAAGTTGGAACTAGCAATAAAGTTAGATCATATAATATTTTAATGCAGTCTAGTTCAATATTCAGAATGCTTGACTAGCCTAAATCCTTTTTTTTGTAAGCCCGTCACACAACACTATATATATATATATATATATATATCATAAAAACGATCTATTACACATCAATACACTGTTACGAGAACGATTAATCGATTTTGGTCAAGTAGGAGGGGCTTCAAGACGAATGTAATCATACATAATTCCGTGAAAAGGACTAGTATTTCTTGGTTGTGTGAGGTATATGGTATTAATATCTCCTTGAATGAGTTGGGAATTTGCGATCTCCACATTGAACAACCTATACAATCCATGAATCCCATGTCTTGCTATTGTGTTGTCACTCCCAATTAATCCACTTGAAAAATGTGGTGGATTTGCTTCTTTATTGTTGACTCTCACCTGCACAAAACCAATCAAGGTTTTATTAATTTGATTAGATTTCCTCTTCTTCTTTTAACCTTTTAATTAAGGGGTAGATTGACTGTTTTATTTATTTATTTATTATTTGATGAAAAGATCTCAGGACAATATGTCATGGGTCGTCTATTACTCTACTTGTAACTTATCTCGATACAATTGAAACGCAATACATGTGGGAGCCTCTACCCCGCAAATACGCTTGACAATAAAAAAATATAGTATTATCTAGGAATAAGGGTGTACGTTCGATGAAACCCAACTGAAAATTTGATAAATCGAAAATTCAGCACATCTAAGTAGCACACTGATCGTGTATATACTCGAACCTAATTATTCAATTCATCCAGTATATATAAATTTTTTAGCTCGTGTTGATTAATTATTGAATTAATTAAAATTTAAAAAAATTAAGAATAAAAACTAATATATTCCAAATTTTATTTAATCTTGTGTTCTGGCTACTCCAATTTGACATGGTTAATGAACCCTAGTATCCCAACTTAGTTTTCAAAAATAAGAAGCATAAGAATACAAATATGAAAATATAATGAAATATACATCCGAGGATAGCAAGTCGTGAAAAATTAAATGCGAGAAATAAGCTTAAATCTAAGGTATATAACAAGATAGGAAGATGCAAAAATCCAAATATATTTTTTAAGAATAAAAATCTAAATACTTTAAAAACATATAAAAAAAATATTTCGGTATTCAGTTCAATTCGGTAAACCTACACAAAAAAAAAGTACAAAATTGATTGCTAAAATTTTAAAATAACTCGAACTAAATATTGGGCCCAAATTCGACTCGCCCAGATGATTTATCAAATTGTGAACACCCCTATTCATCAAAGTGAGTATTTGTCTATTGATACACTAGTTTCGAGCATTGTGAGGTTTTAATTCTAAAATTATATTCATTTATAATTATTTATAATTTATGAATTTAAAGCATATTCACCAGGAACAATTAATAGAAAAAGAACGTATTAAAACATATTCCATATATATATACCTCTAATATGGAGTAAGTAGCAGATGCTAGAGCAATTCGCAGCACGTAGTTCCCACTGTGTTCAACAGTACTATCGAGTTTGAATTTTATTTGCCATGTCGTTCCTTCATATGCATTTTCTCCTATTTTTCTGTAATTCGTAGAACTATATAAGGTTAACCATAAAATTAATTTAAATTATAATATATATATATATATATATGTATACACTATGAGCAAATAACAAACTTTAATGTATTACAAAGTTATTACGAATATATGGTCTAGTCGATGTTGCACCTGGTGCTGAAAAAGTGACATGTGCCACTTTTTTATAAAATTAAACGTGAAACACCTAATAGTTTAACATCAAAAATTTTTAATTTTACCAAAAGTGGCACATGTCACTTATGCACCAGGTGCAGCATCGACTGAACCACGAATATATGGCGTAAAAAAGTAAAGTTAATTATGCACCTTGTAACTTGAGCATAAAACCAATCTTTGGTGTAGTCACTAGTGCCGATTGTATAAACCAAGTCTTGGTCGGGGTACAAATCACCATATCTCTCCCACAAACCGTATTGCCTAAACCTATCAAAAAGAATACAACATCTTTATACTCTATATATGTTTAGACATTGAATTTTGAAGAGATAAAAAATATATAAATAAATTAATCAAATAATAAAATAAATCATTTGAAAGTGGCATACATACTTTTCTTAAAATAAATTAATGAGTTTAATAGCGGAGCAAATATAGTCGCAAACTGCCAGATAAATTGGAGAAAATTCTTACATAAACTTAGCTACAAGTCACACACAGACTAACCAGTCAAAATTGTGTAAGTATCGTATTTTCAAAATTATTTTTTTCTTTTTAAACGAAGGATTAATTACACATGAAAACCCTGAAGATTAGACTTGTTTTGACAAAATTTCTTGCGGTATAAAAATTTATAAATATTCCCCTTATATTGCACATACCCTTCTACCTTGCATGCGGGATCTGCAGCACAAACCAATTATCAACGGAATATTCGTAAATTTTCATATTATAAGGGATTTTATAAAAATAGGATCAACCTCTTACAAATAAATTAAATATGCGAAACATTTCTTTTTTCTTTTTCTTTTGTTATTAGTCATTGACCACCCGATGTTCGACATCGACAGATACTGAGGTCGGATCACTTAGATGTAAAACTCTTCATATGAAAGGCCATTACATCCCATGATTCGAACATGAATGTGAAACAATCTTAACTATTAAGCCCATAAACGAAGCTCAAAATGATAGATTCAAGAATTTGCCCTTATTGCCAACTTACCTGTGGGCAGGCTTATCTATGAAAAGCTTATTTATATAGATTGGATTAGGATCAGGAACATAAAACTCTGCCGCAGATCGATCTGGAATGCCAATTTCCCATAGTGTAGGCCCATTTCTTGGAGGCACATATACAAGATCACCCACATTAATCTTACTCCCTGAAATAATGCCAATTATTATTATTATTATTTTATTTTGCTCATCAAATTTAATAAAAATAAATAAATAAATAAATAGATAAATAAAAAAAATACTATATATTGAATAAAACTAAGGAATAAAAAAACTTTGTCCCCGAACTTCGTCGCTTTTACACGTTGACCAATTAATTATTTTTTGTTACATCTTGACATACAAATTCTATGGGTTTTATATTTTGTTTCGGTGGCAGAAATGTGGTAATTTTAGACTTAAAAATTGACTGGTAAGGGCAATTAAAATTTGAAATCGTTTTGGGGCTATTCACAGGAGTGGTGAGGTGGGTCTCATTACAAGAAAAGATGATATTAATGACAAATTATAAAAATAACAATATAAAAGTTGTCACCAATATTTGTATTAAGTGACAATAGCTTTTCTTTGTCGATAATTATGTTTTTTAGTGACAACAACTTTTTATTGTCATAATATTACTCAATGGTGACAAGAATTAACATTTTAGTCATCACTATTTAAATTCAGTCACCTGTAGAATGACAACTTGATAACAAAAAAATTTGTAACTATGATTCTGTGACATAAGATTTCATTGTCACCTGTAGAGTGACAACTTCATAACGAAAAAATTTGTAACTATGATTCTGTGACATAAGATTTCATTGTCACTAAACTAGTGTCACCATAAATATGTGTGTTATTTATGATCAATGTTGTCACCTTTAGATATTATGTTGTGATTTCATTGTGCAAATTATTATTATCAAAAAATGTATTCTTTTGCCACTAATGTATATGATTAGTAAAAAAAAATTTGTTATCACTTGTTATATTGTCATCAATTTACTCTTCTTTTGTAGTCTCTAGTGGTGGATTAAGAAAATCTCTTCAGTGGTGGTGACGGCGCGACGGGCTGACAACATTTTTGGTTAAACAATGGTTTTGGGTGGGTTTGGGGGAGTGCAAATTCTACATAATTTATATCGTAAAGTGTAACAAAAAAGTTAATTTAACGATCAAAATATAAAAAGAGTAATAACTGAGGGGCAAAGTACTTTTTTATCTGTAAAATTAATGTAAATGCATGTATAGGACCTGATGTAATCTCTATATGATTGTCCCATCGATAATCTCCAATAAAACCAGGGACCCATGCATAAATATTGTAATCACCAGGGCGAATATTGTTAATGCTGAAATAACCTTCTTCATCAGCACTAACCCAGAATTGGTATCCCTGAAATTTAATAATCAATTAATAACCTTCTTATTTAAGAATTGAAATAAATTATATTATATTTATTTGTCAAAAGATTGGCATGCCAATTTAATTTTCAACGCCCTTAAAAAATAATTTGCAAAAAAAAAAAAATCAACTAAGAAAATACTTTTTTCTCCGTTTGAAATGATCCATCCTCCCCTGGTGGAGCTAGTCCTATATAGGCACCGTTTGCAGCTATTTTTTCTTCAGAAATGCACCTTGCAAAAACATTAATATTTTATCAAGGGAAGGAACATGAATTTCATTTTTGTATGTCTGACTATTTTATTGCACTACAAGAAAATGAATGCATTTGTGATAATAGAAGAAGTGATAATAAAAAAGTTGTCATCAATTATATACATTTGGCAACAGCAAAATTATTTTCTCACCAATTATATACATTTAATGACAATATAGTATTTAAGTTATTACCATTGACAATTATTGACACACCTATGGTGACAACTTAGCGACAATGAGATCTTGTTACGAAATTTATTACTAAGTTGTTACCATAGGCGTGTCACTAATTAATTGTCAATTGTGACAATTAAAGCGTTAATTGTTGTCACTATTGAATGATATTGTGATAGAAGAAAAAATGTTGTCACTAAATAAATTAAATCAGTGATAATATAAAAAGTATTATTACTTAATACAATTATTGATGACAACTTATAAGAGAAGTTAATGTAATTATGAAACCCTAAAAGTTCACAAAATCCCAAAGGGGGTAAAATTTACTAAACGGTCAAACTTATAGAGGAATATAATGTAATTACGAAAGTTATAGAAAGAATTTGATAAATATTTGGCAATTCAAAAGGAGGGTTAATGTAATTAACCCTTAAAATTTATAGTATAAAGAATAGTTGGAGACAAAATAAAAGATCAAAATCAACTTATAGAAAAGAACTTTTTAATTTTCCCAATTAATTAATATCATTATGCTTTAGAGAATTGAACCTGTCTTGAACCGACAATCTACCACTAATGGTACCCCTTTGATCCAAGTGTGGAAAATCTTCTGAAGCAGGAAAGCTGTATGGCCACTTTTCAACTTCTTTCTTCATCTGAATCAATTAGTTATATCCCATTAATTTTTATTTAACAATTTAATTACCCAAAAGCTTCAGAATAATGAATGATGAACATAAGCAACAAATGTGTTTAATTAATGCCAGGATTCAAATCCTCACAGTTAGATGTGGTAATTGAGCAGGTTGGGTTGGTTCATAGTGGGTTAGGTTGAAGATGGGTTTTAAAAAGTGGGATTGAAGATGGATTGGGTTGTAGATGCTTTGGAGGTGGGTTGTAAATGTGTTTGATATGGTTCTTAAGAGGTTCAATGCATGATTGTTATATATTTAACTAAGGCAAAAAAAAAAAGAAAAATCTAAACTATTACTTTCTATAATTTTTAAATGGTTTTAAAATTCTAAAATAAATTGAAATTAAATAAAAAAAAATATTTTTTTTGTTTATGTGATAACCCATTTACAACTCGTAATCAACTCATCTATCACTTATTATCAGCATCAACCAAATAAGACTAAACCCTAACCCAACCCAACCTAAAACCATGTAAGTTGGGTTGGACCTGCGGTTCCTAACCCATTTGCCACCACTACTCGCAGTATACCCCCTTTTTTATTTTATTTTTTTTTTTGTCTTGGCCATTTGATTTGGATTTATTGGCCGACTAGTTTGAATTGGGTACTGTATAAGTCCATTCTTGGGGCGACCCTCCCAACCTAAATTTGATGTAGCACCAGTTCCTCCCACATCAAGTGGAGACGAGGGGCTTGGCTGCCTTAAGAGCGTCAGTGGAAGAGCCCATATCCATAACAGCCACACGGATATGGACTCATCAGTGGAAGAGCCCATATCCATAACAGCCACACGGATCCCGTCAGGCCAGGAAAAACGCGTCTACACAGTGGAGAGGAACTGGTGCTCTTAAGGCAGCCAAGCCCCTCGTCTCCACTCGATGTAGGATGAACTGGTGCTACATCATAATTGATCCATTCACAACTAAAGGATTTGAACCCTAACTATTATTTAAAGGATTTATCATCTCATACCGCTACACGAATTAATAATTGGTAATTCTAAGAATATACGAATGCGGTGGTATATGTGTGTATTATTTATTTATTTTTTAAAAAAATGAACCTGGTCTTTAGCATCATTCCACAATGAAGTAGTTGCATCATTCTTGTCTGAGACTGAGTTGAGGTATATAAAAACTGGACCAAACACTTTCTTCCAGTTCTCTCCTTCTTCAAATTTTGTGATTAGATCCAGTCCACTGTAATGAGTACTCACAAACATCTGATAAAAAAAACACACAAATAATTGAAAATATTAAAATTATCACCTATAATTTATATTAAGTGGTAATAAATTTTATTTAGTCACTAATAGTGCAATTTATTAAACCATGGTGAATTTTAATTTATAACAATTTCTTGTTTTAAGTCATCAAAATTTACAATTAACAATACTCCAATCTTGACAATTTAATAACAAAAAAAAAAAGTGTCAGAATTTTCTCTGTCACTTAATTAAATATGACTTCTAACACCATTAACGTTGTGAAAGTATTTTGGCGACAAAATTAATATTTCGTCATTTGATGTATATACAATTACCTGCAATTTTTACATTATTATTTAACAAATTATCACCAATTTTCTTTTTTCTTATAATGAACATCTCAAAGTAATATCTATATAGAAAAACTCTAGTCCAAGCGAACAACAGGTTTGTCCACACCGAATTAATTATATACATATATAACAAGCATTATTATATTTGTTATATGATTGGTCTTATTCTCCTACTTAATGCTAATCGGTATAGTCCAGTTTGAGCTAAAATTCCAATTAGTATGCACGTAATCCATATGTAAAGTTAAGTAGAACATACGGCAAGTGTTGTAGGGTTGACATGAGAAGTGAGATCTTGTTTGAATGGTCCTCCAGTCCTAAACTCGTTGCTCGGACTGATTTGCCAGAACCCCACCACAGGTTCAAAGCATATGAAGCCATGCACTTTGTTATCCTTGTTTTCGCAAGAATATTGATACTTGTCATCCACCTATAGTTTAACATAATATACACAACAACACATGCAATATACATTACTTAAATTTTACACAAAATTAATTAGCCAATTATTCAAAAGATGATTTATGCTTTTTAGTACTTCTCCTTGGAATTCTGACTCCACCGGATCGACAAGGAGGACGGCTTCCGGATAAGCCAGTTCTTTACCTCGCGGGGGTATGCGATCTTCGGGGAGGGGAAGATGCCTCTGCCTGTCGTCGGCCATGGCCATGTACACAAACCTAATATTCGTAGAGAATATTACAAATTTGATAGTATGTAAGTGTAGAGAAATTAAGACTAAATATGAGAAAGAAAAAAAAATGAAAAATACTAGATTAAATTTGAAAATTCACATATATGCATACTTTTGTTTGTTGAGCATGAAGGCAATCCTGGTTTCGTTGAGATAGAATGCAGGCATATCCTCTTTGTGTTCGTAAATGCCATATGAATAGAAGCCCGACGACCCGCGAAGCATTATGAACCTAATTAAATCACATTAATTCATTTAATCATCACAAAAAAAAAAAAAAAAACTACAAATTGCATAATATATATATATATATATATATATATATATACGCATGGGAAAATTCTTACCCAGACCTGGCTTGGCCGCACCCAATTAATCATGTAGCAAGTGTTAATACACTTGTCATGTAATTGGTCACTCTCCCTAAACTGTATACCAATCACATAGTAAGTGTAAAACACTCACCACGTAATTAATTCCGATGTGGCCGAACCTGATACGGGTAAGAATTTCCCGCATGCATGTAGTGTGTGACAAAATATTCAGAAAAACTACTATAATTAGTGACCTTTTGTCTATAGACAAGGGGGGATGCTCTCCCTGCATGGAAGGATCCCACGTTCTCTTAAATGATACTTCTATTTGTTCCTCATTTTCTACTATAACTTCAAAGTCAGTCCCTTCAAGCCTGCATGAAAAATTGATATTGTTAAAAGTTCTTCTCAAACAGTGCTTTTTATAATAGGCTTTTTTTTAAAAGTTAAGCAGTTTTGTATTTAGATACAGTCGTTAAAGGTGTTTCAAAAGGTACTTTTATTTCAAACTATTCTAGGATATTTTCTTAAAAAACAAAAAAATACGCATTTTGGCATTTTTTTTTCTAGCTTCTTTTTTTTTTTTTTTAAAAAAAAGTCCATCCAAATTCAACTTTTTTACTTAGAAGTGCTTTTTTTTTTTTCAAAAAGTAAGTACTTTTCTTTAAGAAAAGCCCATCCAAATTAAACTGGCTCTAAGCTGATGAGGAGAGTTATCAAATACTTATTATCTCCAACACGCCACCACATGTGTAGGTGGACTTTCTTTTATATCAAGCTTCGCACATTAAATTTTTTTTCATAAATGGATAGCGGTGAGATTCGAATATAGAATCTATTATTTGGTCTGACTCTGATAAATGTTAAATGACTATCTCATCTAAAAATTTAAATTATTGAAAAGATAATTATCAAATATTTATTATTTCTAGCAGACATCATAGTTTATGAGTATCCATAATTCGTTAGTATTATTAAGTACTACATATCCGCATTTTAATTTGAGCAAATGCTCTAATTTTGGCTCCAAAAATTCAACTAATTATACAGAATGTTGATGCATGGATTCATGGGCACAAATGAGAGAAAATGTCATTTTTTGTCTCATAATTTTGTTACCAACATTTGTATTTATTTCAAAGTTCATCCAACAACTTTTTTTTTTCTTAATGTTGGCCCATAAGCAGATTTTAATTTTTTTTAAACTGAGAAACGCATTCACGTGGTACTGCCAAGACTTAACATGCACATGATTTTAGGGCGAATTACACTGACCACCCTTGAAGTTTGGCTAATTTATGAAAAATCCCTTACTTTTTAAAAAATTACCAAAAATTCCCTAAGGTTATATCAATATTACAAACTTATTTTAATTTTCGAAAATACCCCTTCCCTCTTTTTGGATGATTTACACAGACCACCCTGAGATTAGGTTAATTTACGAGAAACCCCCTGCGGTTTCAAAAATTACCAAAAAACCCCTGTGGTTATACTAATATTACAACTAGCACCTACTTAGGTTGACTTATCAACAATATTAATTCTTTTTTTTCCCTCTGTAATATTGTTATCATAAAATTTTCATGTAATAGATTTGAAAAAAAATGTGATTGTTTATTCAAATAAATATTCTAAATTTAATACATTAAAAGTATCTACCAACACATGAAGTATGTCATATTATCGTTAATACGTAGAAAATTTTAAGAGAAATGAGTTAGAGTCCTCAAGCTAAATAAAGTTTTCAGGTGCATTATTTAATTTCAAATTTTTATTTCAATCAATGTTCATATTTCTCATTTCACATTATGGATATATACGATGCATACAATTATATTTTTCTCAAATATAAATTTAGCAAATATTACATATATTTAGTGTAAATTCATAACATTGAATTCAGAATATTTATTTGAATACGAAATCATTTTTTTTTTTCCAAATCTATTACATAAAAATTTTATGATAGCAATATTATAGAGGGAAAAAAATTAATATTTTTAATAAGCCAACCTAAGTAGGTGCTAGTTGTAATATTGGTATAACCTCAGGGGGGTTTTGGTAATTTTTGAAACTATAGAAGGTTTCTCATAAATTAACCTAATCTCAGGGTGGTCAGTGTAAATCACCCAAAAAAGGAGAAGGGGTATTTTCGAAAATTGAAATAAGTTTGTAATATGGATAGAACCTTATGGGGTTTTTGGTAATTTTTGAAAAAGTAGGAGATTTTTCGTAAATTGGTCAAACCTCAGGGGTAGTCATTGTAATTTTCCCCATGATTTTATGTGGTTTTCTTCATTAAAATTGAACGAAAGTTTAATGAGATTGATATGTGAGATCAAAAACAAAATTGTCCCACACAAGTGACTTACGTATCAAACTTTCCTCGCGAGCGTGCAGTACCAACTTCACTCCAATTAAGGTCCCAAAACCTGCATATATATATATATATATATATATATATATATATATTTAAGTAACTAATTTAATTAATTAAATGGACTGATTAAAAAAAACAAAACAATAACAAAAAAAACACAATTTGAAATTAATTTTAATATTTGTTTATCTATTAAAATATTCAATAAAGTATATCTCAATATAAATAAAAGTTCATAACTGAAATAAATAATGATTTGATGAAATTTGGATGCGTTCAAAATTTGGATCTAAACTTCAATAATATTTTTATGAAATTAATAATCTCATATATATATATATATATAATATTAATGAAGATATGTGGTATTATAACTAATCATGCTCTTTTTCTTGAGATACTTTATTTGATAAATATTGTTTCTTTAATGAATATTCTAAAACATTTCTTCTACCTCTTCCATTTTTAGATTTCAGGGGCACGAGGCATTAAATTTGTTATAATTATTTAATTCTAAACTTTTAGTCATCCTTCTATATATTTTTCCTCAAGTCAAATTTTTTATTAGATTTTGAAATTTTTTTCTGATTTAATTTGTCGTATTTCATAATAAGCACAAACCCTATAAGATTTGAGTCGAATTTAAATTTTCTTGATGTTGTCAGCATTCCTTTCCCATACATATTACTATTATCTACCCTAGAATATTTACCATTGTGAGATATTATATATATATATATATATATATATGTGTGTGTGTGTGTGTGTATTAGTCAATATAATGCGACATACCCTCCATTTAAACTTGGGTTGTTAAGCTCAACCAAGTTGTCAAGTCCGTTGTAGCTTATTCCAACAATAAGGCCTCCTGGTTTTGTCAGACTAAGTTGGAGCAATCCATTATCTAACACCACCTGTAAACAAAAAATCTCAATTAAAATGAAAATATTTAATTACATGACTAGTAAAATATTTATGCTACAAAGGAAAATGAAAATTAGTGACATTATTTAATTAGCAACAAAATGCTAAAACTACATGACTAGTAAAATATTTATGCATTAAGTTAGGAAACAGTTTTTTTTTTTTGCCGTAACAACGATACGTATAAGTTTAAAGGTGACAATATTTGTATTTAAAATTGAAAAAAAAAATGGTTATATGTTACCTTTTGAATGGGTTGTACCAAACTAAGATATATAGATTTAATAATCATTGTCGGAGAAAATTCAAAAGGTATTGATTGTATTACCTTGTCATCTTGAACTGACAATTTCACAGCAGCGCTAGACATCGTAATACTTTTGCTATTTCTGGTATTCTATTGATCTTAATCTTAGATCCAGAGTGTATATATGCATGTTTATATGTGTGTGTGTGTGTGTATATATACATAGTATCATAATGAGGAAATATCTTAATTTGTCATAAAACGATATTTACAAGCTTAATGATGATAATATTTGTATTAAATTGGCGTTACTTTCGTAATAAGGGACACTTGCTTAGAATTCGGACAAAAATGACCAATTGAATTTAATATTTCCAAGCCTAATTAATTTGTTGAAAAAAGGTAGGGGAAATACTAAAAGCCCTTGAAATAAGTTTTTATATCCAAAAATCTGTAAAATTAATTTTCAATCTCAACACATTCCATCTTTTTTTTATTTTTATATTCCACAAGGCTCAACAATTACTTTTATGACTAGATTACCCATAATCTTTTAGATTCAAAGATTTACTATATAGAACGAACTTTTTGATAATTTAATAAATTATTTTTTTAATTTTAAACTATATAAATTATAGTTGAAATAAGTTGTTTCTTAAATTTAATAACATACAAAATTATTTAAAAGTTTCACAAACTTATTTTAGTAAAATATTAAAATATATAATTAAACATAAAGTAATGATTGCATTACCTGGTCATCTTGAACAAGCAATTTAACGGCAGCACTCGACATCAAACGACTTTGGCTATTTTTTGGTCGTACATTCATTCATCTTAATCTTTGATCCTACATACATCCATCTATTTATATATATATATATATATATATATATATATATATATAAGAGTACATATGTAGCCTGTTTGTCGGATGTTTGCTTGAAGCAAACATAATAGTGACCCTTTCCCTTACAATGTACTACTATAAATTTGTAGTTTTCTATCCTTTTGGGGTTAAAGTTTTTACGTCTCCATTTGACAAGAAAAGCCCCCTAAAGTCCTCATGAGAGAGAGAGGGATAGAGAGAGAGGGACATTGTTGTCATCTATCACATGACTTTCCTTCAATCTGATATAAAATATCTTCAAGATTTAATTCCCACTTGAAAAGTACTGCACTTCACGCAGGTCAATAAAATTTATATTGGAATATAGTGTTTTTATGGGGTGCAATTAAGCTATGAGGTTAGATCGAGGTAAGAGTGTGAGGTTTTATTTTTAAAATGAAATTATCCCGTATTGGTGCTCACGATTTTTGATAATTACCTCCCAAGATACAACAACCTCTTTCTCAAAATCAGAGCATTCCAAATTTCAAGACACAATGAACTTGAAAGGCTTTTGGAAACTTTGAGAGTGAAACGTAGAAAAATGAAAGTGATCGATTTCGGATAAGAATACAATGAAATGCCAACTGCTGGGGATAGGGGTGTGCAATCGGTTAAAACTGCTAGTTTGGTTTTTTCGGTTCGGTTAACCGAGAAAATTGGTTTTTTGAAGTTGAGAACCGAAAACCAAACCGAACCTCTTCGGTTTCGGTTCCAGTTTTTTTTTTTTTGTTTTAAACCAAAAAAACCAAAAAAAATAAAAATCAAGTTGAATAATATAAAAATCGAAAATCGAAAGCCAAACAAGTGAAAATTGAAAGCTGAAAACCCGAACAAGTGAAAACCGAAAAACCAGAAAAAAAAATTACAGTTTCTACTTTGTAGGCTGTTGCTAGCTTGCTACTGGTTAGAGTTCATAATCATGAAGTTTTACATCCAATTATCCAAAATAACACTCATATTACATCAAATTTTACATAACCACATCTAATTCATAACACTCCAAATTAATTTCAAACTTCAAAGTGGAAAATTACATAACGGCATGCAAATGTCAAACTTGCAAGTGGCAACCAACATACATCATAATATCTAATACATCAAATACAAATGTCAAGCTTCAAACTTTGAAGTCTTAATCCAACTCATATATTCGTTGTCAAATCTCACTCTATAAAAAAGAAACAATAGAAAAAAAGACAAAATAAATGAAAAATACACAAAAAATTAAATTTTTATAACAAAACAATTTCAAACCTCATCATAAGCCGATAACAACTGATTCTACACCAACACTTGAGATTGCATCTATAAACAAAAACACAAAAGAGATAATCAAATAATAAACTTATAGCACATAAATAATGAACTAATAATGAGCTAATATTTTAACACATACCTTCTTCAATTTTTTCCATTTAACCATAATCTTCTTCAATTGGTGGCTTTGGAGGCTCGTTGCGAAGCCAATCTTGAGCACAAATAAGAGCTTGAGACATCTTTGGAGTCAAAGAGGATCTAAAGTCATCGATCATACGACTTGATGTGCTAAAGTTGGACTCTGAAGCAATGGTAGACACCGGCTATAGCAAATAAATCACGAGCCAACTTCGATAAAATTGGAAATCAGTGGGCATTCATCTTACACCACCTAAGAACATCAAAATCCAGCACATCTTTTTCTTTCTTTTCAATCAAATATGAGTCAAGCTCCGATTGAATTTCAGAATCCCCATCTTCATCAATACGTATTCTACGATACTCCGCCAACTACGTGCCCTCACTGCTAATATGTCACTATCATTGACGGAATTGGAAATACAACTTTTTGCTGAGGTAGACTCATGTGACTCCAAGGATGATCTCGTAGTGCTAGATATTTTCTTCTACTCATCGAAAATCTCCTCAAGGGTTGTAGTAACCCGTGTACACATGTCACTTTGTACTTGACCCTCGTACATTTGCTTAATAATGAAATTGACATATTTCAACTAATGACGAGGATCAAGAGCCACAACAACAAATAATAACATGTTCATCTTCAAAGGATCACTCCAATATTTATCAAACTTCGTTTTCATCTTTTTTGCAACAACCACCAATTCTCTATCTTCACTCGCCTTCCAATCTTTTATCAAAGCATTATTATCACTAATCTCATCCAAAAATATATTCGAAGTTACAAACTTTGACCCAGAGATTCTAACAAATCAACTCATAGAAATGTTTCAACACTTTTACCAACCTTCTAATGACAACCCAAACATCATTTGTAGGCACCATACCTTCATGCGAACCATTTTCGCCAAAATCATTACGAAAATCTTTTTCACATGTTTCATATCTTTCAAAGACCCCACGAAAGATCAAAGCCGTCTCAAGCATAAAGTAGCAAGAATTCCATCTAGTAGGACAATCAAGACTCAATAAATTTTTACTTGCTATCTTTTCTTCTACGACATAATCTTTAAAGTTTTTCCATCTAGCCGGTGACTGTCTTAAATATCTCACTACAGTGCGAACACGGTCAACTGAATCCCCAACTTATGTCAACCCATCTTTCACAACAAGTTAATAATATGAGATATACACCTCATATGCAAATATTTTCTCTCACAAATTGCTTTCTTCCATGTCACAAATCTTTTTCTTAAGTATGCTACTGTGGTATCATTAGAAGATGCATTATCCACAATGATAGTATCTATTCCCCAATCAAGTAAACATTTTTCAATTAAAAGACCAAGATCTTCACCCTTATAACTGACACATGGAACAAAATTCAAAATGAATTTGTGCAACTTCCAAGCATCATCAATGAAATGAGCAATCAAACACATAGTTGATTTTTTGATTTGAAGTCCAAGTATCAGTGGTCAAAGAAATCCTCATGCCGGATTTTTTTAAAATACTCCTTCGTCTTATTTTTCTCTTTAAAATACAATTTATAGCAATTTTGGGCAATCGTAGTTCGAGAAGGTACGGCAAATTGGGGACATGCAACAATGACAAACAGTCAAAATCCTTCACCATCCACAAATCTAAATGGCAATTCATCAACAATAATCATTTTAGCACAAGCCTCTCTAATTGCTTCTTGATCAAATTTACTAGGGCCACTAAAATGAGAAGTCATGTCTCTTAAGTCCACATTTTGAGTAAAGCTATCAATAGTGTAGCTAGCAATCATGTTATTGGGATTTTTCTTGCAACTTTTCAAATGATTTATTAATCACGCAGTCCCATTTTTTTTTGAATCAACAGCATAATCTTTACCACAATGCTTGCACTTACCCCTCTTTCTACCATTTGTAGCAGCTAAAACATCAAAATGCTTCCATACCTCTGACCTATGTTTCGGATCTTCAGCCTCTCCACTATCTTCCCTTGATTGCTTTCTTTGTTTCTTTTTTTTAGCCGAGGTGTCATCCCTCTCCTCAGACGAATCACTCCGATCAATTGGCTTATCACCAACACGTTCATCAACCATTTTAAACTCTATCTCTTCATTCTCTAGAACTTGTTCCATGTTCTACAAGTAGAAAGAAACAAAACCAACTCATATTCAAAGGTTTTTGAGACTTTAGGACTTTTTCCTATTTTTATAGAAGTTAGAAATTATTAAATCTTGATGAAAATTAGAGTAAGAAAAATTAAATGGAAAGGTATATTATGATATTATCTCATATAAATTCATTTATTCTCCTCTATATAACCAAAAAGCTATCCATCAATTAATTTGGTTTATCCATATTGTCAAGCTATCCAAGTTTTAGTACATGAACTCATAAAATACTCAATTATTTACGTTGCACTTCATAATATTAAAACAAAACACGATTTTATTGAAATAGTTTGAGGGAAAGATGTCAAAATACTGAATTAGGCAACTAAAAAGAAGTTCAAATTGGGAGTGCAATAAAATTAAGTGATCTGTCTGGAGAAGTAAAAAAAAAGAATACATATGAGAAAATTATTTCTATCATTTGGTCTACATACAAGAAACCCACAAAGTTAAAGTATTGTTTTCTCTGGATTATATATTAATTATATTAATCACCTATATATGCATTAATTATATGTAGGTGGCAAGAAATATGTGTGGATGAAATCCAATACATAAAAAATTACTCCAGCCACACCACAATAATTATCCTCGATCCGATCTTCTAACTTCATTTGTCTGATTTCTTAAATAACCATAACCAATTTGATTTCTATTGGAAAATAAATATCTCTCTAATTTCAATATTTTGCTTTTAATCTCTTTAGAAAAAAAGGTTATCTATTTGATACTATTAATTAATTCTTCCACTATTTTCATACAGTCCAAATAGTTGGGCGGCTAATTTTAACTATATTGAAATTAGGCAAAGCTCTTTAAGTAAAGTGAAATTAAAACGAGAAGAGACTATTGTTATTTGGGGCTCAAATATTGGATGTGTAGAAGTTCAAATTTTCATTTAGATTTAGGGTTCCATTTTTGCGGGGGAAAATTGCCAAAAAAGAAAACTTACTTTCGATTAGACGATGGGCGGTCACCGGTCGGCAACCGTCGGCAATGGAGGGATGGTTTGAGACTGAGTGAGCTGCGAGCCTTGCTGCCTTGCGAAATGTGAACAAAAAACTGAGAATAGAGGCATAAATAGAGAGAGAGTGACTGAGTGAACAGTAAGGCTCTGAGGGAGAGAGAAGTGAGTAACCCACTAAAAGTCTTTGAGAATTGGGATTCAATTTCAATTAGCTGAAAATGATTTTTTGATTAACCGAAAATTGAAATCAAAAATTAAAAATGATTTTTTGATTAACCGAAAATTGAAATCAAAAATTTTTGATTTTTGATTTTTTCGGTTAAAGCACGGTTAAAAACCAAAAAAACCAAAAACCAAACATTTTTAAAAAATAAAACCAAACCGAACCTACTTTGTTTCGGTTTGGTTCGGCTCAATTGGCTCGATTTTCAATCGTTCAATTCAATTTTGGTTTTTCTACACACTCCTAGCTGGGGGTCTATTTATAATAGATGAAAAGTTGTGGCTACTGGAGCAAAAAGTTGCAACACTTGGGGCTCGCACTGGTTCGGTTCTAATCAAACCAGCTTGGCAAAGGATTGCGTTCATCCATACTGGCTCGGGAGTGGCTCGCATTGGTTCGCATGCGTGAGTCATTGGGCTACACCCAAATATGCTCTAATTCGCGATTCCAGCTCAATTAGAGCTAATTTCAACCCATTTTAAAACTCAATTTCAATTCAGATTACACCCAAATAGAAAAACACTTTGATTGAGGTCGAGCCCAAACCTGGACCCAAGCCTAAGATCAACCTAACTCACCCGCCACGCAGCACCGAGCTAGCCGGCTGACCAAACAGTAGCAGCAGCAGTGCATGTGTGTGGGCTTGGTTTGAGCCTAGTAGCCCGTAGGTCCTTTCCCTATTAAATACTTGGAAATCCCCAAAGGGCCCAACCCTTATTTTCCACTTGAGACATAAATACAAGAAATTTTTGTCTCTCTTTTCCAATGTGGGATATCCACATTCTACCATTCTATTTGCCCTTTTTACCAAACTCTCTTATGCATTTAATTTCTCATTCACCAGTAATTTGTTTTGAACAATTAAATGCATTTTTCGTATCTACTTGCAAAGTAGAATATGATATCCAATTTATTTTTCCAAAAAACAAATGGAGTTAAATCAAATCATATGCCAAATTTGGTCACTAACCAACTTTATAAAATCAATTTTCTAACAATCCCCCACATGAATGAAAATTAATGCATATGCGACGTGCAGACACTATAGAGAGTTCAATTGAAAAGTTACAGAATTAGGATAGGTAGCCTTTGGCTTTTAACCTTCCTTAGAAACATACTATTAGATTCACTTAGCTAGTTAGTGAACGCAATGTTTTGAACTATCCAGCAGGTCGTGTATACCAAGATAATAACATTCTCACAACAACTTTCTCAACACCTTCTAGTTCTTATGGTTGTGCCTATTTCGGCCATGGGCCACATCTTGTCACAAGTGTTTGCCATTTAAGGCGGCCACACTTCACACTTATATAGGTGATCTCCTATTCAAGAGTATATTGCCATACTACACCTACTCAAGCTACAAGAATCATTAAAAGCTTCAACTTAACCTCTTACGTTTTATGCAGTATGCACTTACGTATATACTAATCATTAAAAGCTATAAGCACTTATTATGGTGTGGACCGAGTTATACAAGTTTGTTTATAGGATTTTCAAGATATTGCTGCTCCACTTAATGTAAACACATATCCATTGGTGGACTTAGTATCTTTTGTCTGATACCTAACTTGCATCGATGCATCCTTCTAATACATCTTTCATATTAAAATACTTAGTCAATATCTTCTTGGTACTCATGATAATATCGTGATTACTTCCCATAATCAACGTCATCTACATAAAGACAAATCAATAGGTCATCTCCATATCTTTGAATATAGACACATTTATCACACTTGCTAATTTTGAAGCCATTTGACAGAATTGTCTTGCCAAATTTTGCGTGCTATTGTTTTGGAGCTTATTTAAGTCCATGCAATGACTTAATAAGCCTGCACAACTTCTTTTCTTGTCCTAGAACAACAAAGCCTTTTGCCTACTCTATATAAATCTCTTCTTCTAATTCGACATTCAAAAAGGCACTTTTAACATCCATCTAATGGATCTCAAGGTTATGCAGACGGTAATGGCAATGAGAACTCTTATGAATGTTATTCTTGTCACATGCGAGTAAATATCAAAGAAATGAAGGCCTTGTTCTTGTTTAAACCTTTTGGCAACTAGTATGGCCTTATGCTTATCGACAGATCCATCTACTTTATACTTCCTCTTGAGAATCCATTTACATCCCAAAGGTTTAGTATGAGTTATGAGACCAACTAATTCCCAAGTATGATTTTACATGATGGAATCTATTTTACTAATTATGGCTTCTTGCCACAATGGAACATCTAGACCGGATAAGGCTTCTTTAATAATTCTAGGTTCATAAGCTGACATATAAGTTAAGAAGTACAAACCAAAGCTCCTAGTTTGCACAAACTTTATATCACAAATATCATTGTGAATTAATTCTAGAGGTTCAGTGCTTCTTTCAATTGAATAAAAAGGTGTTTTGGCACTTAGCGTATGAAAATTTCACACATTTTACTTGAATCAATATTAAACGAAGGCAACAAATCCAAACTTACAAGTCTTCTCAAAGTGTTAAAATCAACATGATGGCATGCCACAAATTAGAACAGTCATACAAGTAAGTAGAAATAATAATTTTATTACTGCCAACATTGTTGACTATATTCATTACATTCATTTTAATCATGCCATTAGCTAAGCAGCCTTTTCCTATGAGCTGGCCATTCTTAGTTAGTACAACTTTGCCTAACTCAAATGCTCGCCTAAAACTTGCTTTTGCAAGTAATAAACCAGAATTAGATTTTTTCTAATATCTAGAATATGTATCACATCTACTAGAGTCACTTTACCTAAACCAACTATTGGGGAGGTAGCTAAGCTGTCCATGATTAGCTTGCGCCCATTAATCAGAATGTAATTAGAAAAAAGGTCTTTATCTAAACAAATATGGCGCATAACTCCAATGTCAACCCACCACTCTCTCAGATCATCAATTAGGTTGGCCTCAAAGACCACTACCAAGAAGCTCAACTCAAACATGTCAATCAACATGCTTTTATCCTCGTTTATGTTGGCTTGCTTCTTCTTCCCTTTGCCTTTCTTTTGGGCCCTGCAGTCTTTACCCATATTGTTTGGCTAACCACAATTAAAGCAGTTCCCCTTGAATTTCTTGGCGTTATTGTTCTTGTAACCACAATTAGGAGATTTTCTCTTCTTGCTTGTATTTGGCTCTACCAGACTCTTTCTGCTTGAATGTCATACAAAATAACTTACAACTCCTGTAGCACACAAGATTTCATCCTTGATTGGTTGAGTTTGGGCAAGAATATTTTCATATCGTGATTTATTGCCAACGACCCTGTCCTTTATTATTTATTAACTGACCTTATTCAAGTGCTATTCAATCGAAAAAATGCATTGTTTGCTGCATAAATTGAAAGTCTCATAATCTAAGCAAAAATATTGAATATCAATATTATTTCCATCATACACTTTTTGTTTGCTTATTTGTTGTCTTGAAGAATATTTGAGGTAAATAAAATAAAAAAAAAATCAAGCACAAGTATTTTAAGTTTTCGGTCGTGGATGTAAAGGGCGCATATAATTTTTGACTAAAGACTAAGAAATAACAATTGACGTCTTGAAAAAAAAATTGTCAATATTTTTCATGGCAAGAGCAACAAATTCACCTATTATTGGCTATCAGTTTATTTCAACATATTATATATCTTCCGCAATTAAAACTTCTAGAAAAAAATATAATCTTATGTATATACAAAATTTAGGGCTCGTTTAGATAGATTTAAAAAAATTATTTTGCAAGTCATGCTTTATAGTTGAGCTTTTTTAAGTTAAATAATTTTACATTTGAATACAATAATTAAAAGTGCTTTAAAATATGATTTTATTTGAAACTATTCTAGGTAGCTTTTACAAAAAGCATTTTGGACTTTTTTCTGTCTTCTGTTTTTTTAAAAAGGCCATCTAAGAAAAGTAGTGAAATACATTTTTTTTTAAGAAAAAGTGATTTCATTCAAAAAAAAAAGCTACAAACGAGCTTTTACTCAACTATACTCATGTTATTGAAGAAGTACATTTGAAATGCAAGAAACTCAAGTATGATTGATTTAGCCCAAGCCCACTATTAGAAGATATGGAGAGAGATTATCTATGTCAATGTTTTGAAACCCAACCCAGATCGGTTGGTTTCGACCGATCGAACCACCACCAGGACCAGAAAACGGCTTGGTCAGACCCTCAAAATTGGAAGGTCCTTAGAACTCGTGTATTTTGAGAGAATCGATTGACCCAAAAGTTCAATCGGTGACCTAGTCGAACTGGAGTTGAGTCAATAAAATCAGTCAGGTCTCATCATACTATAAGTTAAACCCCACACCAGTCAAACCCTAGTTTTTTTTCTCTCATTCTGTCAGTTAAATCCAATGATTGACAAAGTTTTCCACTCTCAAATCACAAATTCTTTCAAAGATGGGATAATCGCAAAAATCCCCTACGTGGTTTTCGAAAGCTACGAGTTGGTACCTCATGGTTTAAAAATATGCAAAAAAGCCCTCATCGTTTTCAAATTCAGGCATAATCTCCCCTTCCGTTACTTCTAGTTTAATGATGTTAAATTTATGGTGAAATGCCCGTTATGCCCCCATTATCATGAACCATTAGATCTTAACTTGAAAATTTGAACGGTCTAAATTGATTCATGAATTAAAATATAATATTTAAATAAAAATTATAAATTAAATTAAATATACATAATATATATATATAATATAAATAATATAATACAACACACAAACACATACCTAGCAGACACAGCACACACAACACAAACATACACACACAAATTGTTTGAAAATTTGAAATTTGCACCAAAATTTTTTTGAAAATTTGAAGATTTGGACCAATAATTGTTCGAGAAACACATAACCATATATTTGAAGATTTTTTCCTTAAAATTGTTTGCAGATTTGTAGATCTAAGATGTGGAAATGAGGGGTGGTGGTGGCGGCAATTGTAGGAGAAAAAGATAGGGTGGCGGTTGTAGTGGGGTGGCGTCGGTCTTGGATGGAAGGAGGAAGAAGATGGGGATGGTGGTGGCTGTTGTACTAGGAGAGGCGATGGTGATGGTGGTAGAATGAAGAAGAGGCGCAGTGGCGATGGTGTTAGATCCGCAGGTGCTGCGCTGGATAAAGATGGGTGGTTGGTTGGGTAGGAAGAAGATAGATTAGGGTTGAGTAGAAGAATATTTCGATAAAAATAAAAATAAAAATAAAAATAAAGATATTTCATTGCAGAAAATATTTTAAAAATAATAATATAAAAACATCCTAATATTTTACTATGAAATCAAATTTATTTGGAAAAAATTATTTTATTGCTATCTTGATTTGTTAAATAAAATAAGAAATTTTTTATATTTTAACAATAAAGATATTAAAGTTTAGGTTATTTTGAGATTTAAACAGGTCAAAGGTTTATTTGTAATATTGTATAAGTATATTTAAAATTATAAATGAATGGGGGTATAATAGTCAAAATACATGCATTTTGAGGTGAAAAAGAGGTCAAGAGACTACCAGTTTCTCATTACCGGAGCGTGCAACACAATTGAATGGAAAGTGGTGTTTTTTGCATGATTTCGAAAAGATGAGGATTTTTTTGCATATTTTTAAATCATAAGGTACTAACCTGCAGCTTTCTGAAACCACATAGGGGTATTTTGCAATTATCCCTTCAAAATCAGTAGCAGCTGAGTTCATTGATAGATTTATCTTGTCTCAAATCATAAATTCCATCAAGGTTAGTTAATTTTCTTGTCTTATAGTTGTGACCTATGTGTAAAAGTGTGTAATTTATTTTATTAATGGGCACTAAGGTCAAATATATATTAATATAAATGTCACTTGACTCTGTGTATAGTAGAAAAAAAAATATTTGAAGCTAACTAACTTTACTAAACTATAACTAACTAGCAGGTTACAAACAAATCTGTTTTGAGTGGAAAAATAAATATCTAATACCCCCCCCCCCCCCACAATCAAGATGGACTGTAAATGTTGCAAATGACCATCTTGAACATGAGAAAGGGAAGCCGTGAGGATGGAAGGGCCTTGGTGAAGACATCCACTAGCTAATGTGAACTACGAATAGGAAGTAATCGGATAGAACCATTGGAGACCTTGTCACGAACAAATTGACAATCTATTTCAATGTGTTTTGTTATCTCATGAAATATGGGATTCAATGCAGTGTAACGGGCTGATTGGTTGTCACAAAAAAGCAATGTTGGGCAACATTCCTTGATGCCAAAGTCACAAGGCAATTGTTGTGACCAAATTATTTCATTAGTTGTGGCTGTCAAAGCATGGTACTCACCTTTTGTAGAGGAGTGAGAAATCATTGGTTGCTTCTTGGCCTTCCAAGAAATGAGAGAGTCGCCAAGAAAAACATAAAAGCCCATAGTATATTGCATTTGTAAAACCACAATACCAGAAGAGGTGTGAGCAATTTCAAGTCCAAGAAAATACCTGAGAGAACCAAGGTCTTTGAGCTTGAACATTACTGTAAAAAGGCTTTAAGTGTAGACATATGCTGTGGAAAATGACCTATAATTATAATATTGTCTATATAGAACAAAAGGGCCAAGAATGATTCACCAGGACCCATGAAAAAGAGGTTATAATTTGATTTTGATTGAGAGAAGCCATGCTGCATAAGAAAGTGAGAAAGTTTGGAGTACCATTGTCTAGAAACCTGCTTGAGGCCATAAAAAGATTTATTTAAATGGCAAACCAATTTCTGAGATATAGTAGTGCATGAGGGAACCTTGTAACTAGGTGGAAGGTCCATATAAACCTCCTCAAATAATTCCTAATGCAAGAATGCATTATTAATGTCCAATTGTGCAAGATGCCATTTGTGAATAGAAGCTAAAGCTAACAAGAGTTTAACAGTAGAAAGTTTAGCAATTGGTGAAAAGTGTCAATGAAGTCAATTCCATATTGTTCGGTGTAATTCTTAGCAACTAAGGGTGCTTTGTGCCTATCTATAGTGCCATTCACTGTGAAACTTTGTGCGATAAACCTATTTATATCCAACAGTGTACTTGCTCGGTGGTAAGTGTATGAGTGTCCAAGTGTTATGTTGTTCTAGTACATCAAGTTCAAGCTTCATAGCCTCTTTCCATACCGAAAATTTGACAGCTTCATGATAAAAGTATGGATAAGAAGGAGTAGAGATGTTTAAGGTAAAAGCTCGATAAAAGGGTGGTAGGGAATTATAAGGGACATAATTGGAAATTGGGTAGAGAGCCGGGCCAAGAGAAGAGGACCCTTTTGTGAGAATATTAAAATGATAATGTCTTAAGTATAAACGTAGCCAAGAGCTTTTGGAAGACTTTTTTAGAGGACGAGGTGTAGGTGTAGGAAGGTGAGGTGAGGAGGAAGTAGGAGGGAGAGCATAAGAAGAAGGGTGAGAAAGGGATAGGCTCATTGGATGGGAGGGGAAGAACAGGATTAGGAAACGGAATGGGAATGGTGTTAAGAGAAATGAGAATGAAATGAAAAAAGTTCTTCATAAAATATGACATCCTAGGAAATAAACAGTTTCTTAGTGGTAAGATCAAGCAACTTGCAACCCTTAACACCATTGGAGTAGCCAAAGAAGACACACATCTTTTCTCGAGGTTGGAATTTTGTTCTATGAGAGGAAAGTGTGGATGCAAAGGCAAGGTGTCCAAAAACTTTAAGTGAAGAGAAATCAAAGGTGGACTTGCAAAGAAGATCGTATAGGGATTGATGATGGAGCAATTTGGATGGTGTCTTGTTGATAAGAAATGTGGCAGTAAGTAAGCACTCACTCCAAAATTGAAGGGGGACCCTTGACTAGAAGAAGAATGCTCGAGCCACATTTAAAAGGTGTTGGTATTGGTGTTTGCATTCCACAACTGCATTTTGGTAGGGGCATGACACAAGAAAATTGGTAGAGCACGCCTTGAAAGGAGAAATACTCGGTGAGAGCCAATTGTTTTGCATTGTTAGACCATAATTGTTTGATTTAGGAATGAGATTGAGTTTGGACAATAGTGAAAAATCGTGGAATGATAGTTGTATTATCTGATTTGTGTTTTAGAAGATAGACCCAAGTAAAATGAGTACAATCATCCACCAAAGTCAGAAAGTACTTATGGCCATTGTGGGAGGTAGTACGAAAAGGCCCCCAAATATCACAATGCACAAGGTCAAATGGAAATGCTAACAATTTATTATTAGAAATAAAGGGCAACTATTTTTGTTTTGCCAAAGGACAAATATAACAAGGAGTGGTATGAGAGATGGAATTACCATCATAGTGCAGTACAGATTTCAAGCTAGAAAGCCTTTGAAAAGAAAGGTAGCCTAATCTATTGTGCTAAAGATCAATAGACACTTTACTAATAGAACCTAATATAGAAAGATGTTGATGAGTGTCCCAAACATAGAGATCACTAGCTTTTTCACCCCTGCCAATCATCATGAGGGTCTTGATATCCTGAATAATTAAATGGTAAGAGAAAAATGAAGCAGTATAGGGAAAGATGAGTAAGAGTAGAAACAAAAAGAAGGTTAAGATGAAATTGAGGAACAAAGGGCATTGTAATGTGCGGACTTAAAGAGACGTAACTAATAAAGTGAATAGGAGTTGTAGTGTTATTTGGCAAGGTAACAGTGAAAATTGAAATTAGTGTCATGGAAGTAAACAAATCAGCATTAGTGCATATATGTTGTGAAACACTAGAATCGATTGCCCAACCGGAATGAGAATTGAAGGCATAATGAGTAGGGATGTCAATTCGGGTGGGTTCGGATCGGGTTGAGGTAGGGATATAACATAAAAAAATCCAACCTGAAACCGAGCTAACCCAAAGCTCAACCCGAAAAGGTCAACCCAAACCTAGCCTTATTGGGTTCAGGTTGGGTTCGGATTGACCTGATTCATTTTTAGGTCACCCAATGGCCTTACTCACCCAATCGACCCAAAAAAAGAAAATTCAAATTTTTAGATTTTTATAATCAAAAAATAGCTAAAAATTCCATAACAAAATAAGAAAAAAAAATCTAATATTCAAGAAGAAACCTAACATTAACATGTTTCCATGTACTAAAACATGATATTAAAACATCAAATTCATCCCAAATATTAACATAATGTCATATACTAAAATATGATACTAAAATATCAAATTCATCCCTAGTCTTTAACATAATGTCATATACTAAAAGACGATACCAAAATATCAATTTCATCCTAACCTATTGTACTAGAAGACTCAAAGCCAAAGGAATATCACCATAAGTCATAACACCAACATAACATGGGCACAAATTTTTAACAAATATCCAAATCTTTCCATCAACATAACATAATAATTACGTTTAACAAAACATTCAAATCTTCTTCAGTTCATTTCTCCTCCAACCTCATCTTTAACACTAATTTTCTTCATACTCCACATTTAATAAGTCAAATCTGTAAGTAATAAGAAAAGCAAAAAAGAAAAAAAAAACAAAACGAAATTGTATAGAAAATATAGGAAATATTTTAAAAGTGAATCGAATTTGAAAAATATATGAAATATATATATATAGAACTTCGAATATATATGAAATATAAAAATCATATTTACTCTCAAAGTCATACATATTGTCAATGTTTGAAGCATCAGTCATAGCGGTGCTTGACTCATCAGTGCAATTTGTAAATAAACCCATAATATTCTCGGTCAACTCATCCAATTGCACATTAGTTTCTACAACAAAGAAAAAACATGTCAAAAACTCATAATAGTAGTTAATCAAAGCATAAACAACAAAATTATTAAATAAACATAACTTTTTGACCAAACATCCAATCTTTACAACATACCAATGCCTCAACAACATCAAGTTTGATCACACTACGGTATTGGTCAAGAATTCTACCACCCGTGCTAAAAGCCAACTCAGATGCAACAGTAAAAATTGGAACGGTCAAAACATCTCGAGCCAACTGAACGAGTTCCAGATATCTGAATTGGTGAGCCTTCCAATTGGCAAGAATATCAAGTTTACACCACCTATCAAGCCTCGTTTCTTCCAAATAAAGCTCCAATTGAGTCTTTTGAGGAATAGGTTCTAAACTTGTAAATGAGTCAAACTCCTACATCATCATAAATTAAATATATAAAATCAACGTCAAATAAATATATAGCACACTGAATATCAAATATGAAATGTGAAAATAAAACTTAATAAGGTTATACTTACCCTCAACATATCAAGACATCCACAAGCAGTGGTAGGAGAAGGAATATCATCAAAGGCACTATGAGAACTCGAAGATGCACTTCCACTAGAAGATGGCTACATAAAATTGCGTGCATACTCATCATATAAAGAAAACAACTTATCCTTGACTTTCTGTATCTCGACATTATCAGACCCATAAAGCTTTTTATTGCAAAACTCAACAAACTACATCTTAAACCTAGGATCAAATACCACAGCAATAGCAAATAGAAAATTATAATCCTTCCAATACTTTCCAATTCTTGACTCAATATCACTAGATAAGCCATAGATTTCATGAACATATCAACACTTTCCAATTCTTGACTCAATGCCATCTCAATTGTAAAGACCCGAGAAAAGTATAGATTTGCAGTAGGATATTTTACTCCAGAAAATAGATTAGTGGTTTGATAAAAAGAAACATCAAGAAACTTGCAAATTTTTTCAACCTTTTCCCACTCAATAATAGAAGGACAGTGTTTGAAATTGGAATCAACCAACTTTAAATGGTTGAAAGCACGGCGGTAGAAGGCATTAGATAGGTAGAATTCTACTTAGTCGGAACATCTTGCCTCAAACTTTTCCTCAAATCAAGTGCAACATGTTAAACAAATGCAAGAAATCTTTCCTTTTTTACTTGACTACCTTTGACATACTTAACACACTAACGAACTTTCTTAACAGAGCTATCAATTTCCTCAAAACCTTCTTACACAATTAAATTCAAAATATGCACACAACAATGAACATGCAGAAAATCACCACCATTCACTAATTGACACTTAAAGCAAGCTAATCCCTCAAATAATCCACACGAACATCATTTGCAAAATCATTATCTAAAGTGATTGTGAAAACCCTTCTATCGATACCCTAATCAGCCAACAACATACTAATTTTATCACACAATGCAATGCCCGAGTGAGGTGGTGGCAAATAAAGGAAGTTTAAGACTCTTTTTTGCAATGACTAGTTACAGTCAACATAGTATGCAATCAAATAGATATAACCATCAGTAGTAGTAGAAGTCCACAAATCAAAAGTAAAACACATCTTCCCAGGACATGAATGCAATTCACTAGCAAGCCTACCAATTTCAGTTTTGTGTATCTTAATAATATCCTCTCGCCACATTTCTAGTAAAATGACAAACTTGAGGTTCTAAATAGGAGAAAATAGATCTAATCACCTCATATTCAACAAACTGAAATGGCAACTTATGTCTCATAATTGCTAAGATCAACAACTCTCAAAATTTTTGGGATCGAACACCAAGTCCCTTTTCACCTTGTTCTAACAAAGCTTGAGCTATATCACGGGTATTTTGTCTAGGGAATTTCTTTTTGGTATGTCGTAAATTACCTTTGCCCGTACTGTTGTTAGCATGATAAGCAGCCCGCAACCTTTGCATTTGCAGTGTAATGTTTCATCATTTTTTGCGGGTAGCATCTAAAAGTACTACCACCACTTTGATTTCAATTGTCTCTTGCATTTGTCTCTGTTACTTTTTGAGGGCTCACCTTGCACACTACCCTCTTCATCATCATGAGGATCAATGTCGATAGGATCCGTGTTTTTTTCAAAAAAACAAGACAAAATAAGGGTAAGAATTACAGTATGAGAAAATAGATATATATATATATATATATGTATAGTTGTATAGTGGAATATTGATATGATAAATTAATGTACAAAATTATAAGAGAACTAGCAAAGTACTTTGAGCAATACAAGGAAAGGCTCATGTTTGTCTCAAAATGAGGTTCAAGATAAAAAGGCAACTAATACACATTACACATCTATATAATAGTTAAACCATCATAATTTCAATCTGAAAAGAAAGGAATCTATCTAATTCTTTAGACATTTATATTGTTAATATAATTTTGGTTGATTACCTAATTACCCTTATTAAATAGAATTGCGACATTAGAGTATCATTCTTTGTTTCTCTTTTTGTTAGCTTCTTTGTTACATCTTGCATATGCCTTTGTTTTTGGTCAGCACTTATTTGGTTAAATTTTTCTTATTGTTAAATCTCAACATAGAGACGCTTCATTAATCATATGGTTCATGCTAATGAAGCTTTACAAAATGGCCAACTTGATTTATGCACGCTACTGTGTTACTTGGGCCAATTAGTCAAAAAGTAGTTACAAATCTTGATATAAAGTTGGTTATAGTTTGTCTTTTGCACACAAGATTGTCACTACAAAAGCTATCCGTATGTATATTTTGTGCAAGAAATAAAGTACCTTTCTCTTGATAAAAAAGGAAAAAAAGGGAAAACCTTTGTTCATCATCTCTCTTTCTCCCTAGTTCATTTATTCTCACCTTCATATACCATTTCTTCAAACTAATCTTCTAAAAATATACTTTTGTTGAGTAATTCACAAAGCTATTAAACTGTTGACCCTCGATTCAAAAAACTACTCAGTACTTAACAATGTGTGCATTAATTTAATATTTTTTTTCTTTATTCACTAAATCAGAATTGGTACATCACTTTTACACAAACATTATCCGTCCAACTAAATGGTACATTAGATCAGGTATTGATGGAATACACCAGAATCACTCAACCAACAATAAGCAAATTTGCATTCAAAAGCTGAAATTCCCCAAATTGAAAATCTCATAATTAACCAATACATGTAAACTTCCAATGGATTCTCCAACAAAATCGAACCAAGACAGCAAATTACCCAGACCAAAATCACTATAAAAACATCAGAAAAGAAAAGCATAGAAATGAAACATAGCTCCTGGATAGATATTATGTTTTTGCCCATCAAATTTCAACTCAACAACATTAGAACCCCAAATTATCAACAAACTAAGGCAACCTGTTGACCTCAAAAAGTTGGCCTTCTTTTTTTATGAAATTTGCACAACAAAGAGCCATTCAATTAGGACAAAAGATATTAAATTTTAATTGTTTTTACTTATTTTTAATAACTTTTCGGTGAGAGTAATTGAGTAGTTCCAGCATTCCAACTTGGGTTTTTAATAGGAATCAAACCTCAATGGAGATGCTGATAAGCAGAAACCTTTAAAAAAATGCTCCTGAACTGAATCTTGTGTTACTAGAATGAATTCTTGATTACCCTCTCTCGCAATTCTTGATCTTCTTCAACGCATCTACTGATTCGATCATTCAAACAAAGATCTAAATTAATTTTCACAAAAAAAAGAAAAGAAAAAAGACAAAGAGAAAAAGACGAGGCCGAAAACTCACAGATCTATTCTTGGTGGTTGCCTGTTGCCTCTACTGGAGTGATCTTGGTGGTTACCCCTGTTGGAGTCCATGAGCTACTGAAGTGAGATATGAGTCGGCTGCTATGTTTAGATTTAGGGTTTGGAGTCAAAAATAAAGTCTGAATTTTATTTATACTATCCATATTTGTGTGGGTCGGTCAATCGGGTTGGGTTTGGGTTTTCGGTGACTCTTTTTGTTTGGGGTTCTTGGGTCAACCCGAAACCCAACCCAATCTGAAATTCTTTTTTCAGGTTGCTTTTCAGGTCCGACCCGAACCCGAAAACCCCAAACCTAAACCTGATTTTTTTTTGGATGGGTCGTGATCAGGTCGGCGGGTTAAGTCATATATTTATTTATTTATTTATTTTTGGTCAGAAGGTTAGGTCATGTATTGACACCCCTAATAACAAGAGAAAATAGATAACGTGATACATGTAGAATATGATGTAGGTGGAGTATCAGTGCAAGTAGCGTTGGTGGATAAAGCCAAGTCAAATGAGAATAGAGTCATAAGTTGTTAATACTAAGCAGGAGCAAGACTTTGGAAGAAACTGCTGGTAGTGACAGGCGTTGATGAAGATGAAGTGGATGGTTGAGGAGCAGAGGATAAAGTGGATAGTTGGACTGCAACATTAGTTGTGTTGGACTGCATGGTGCGTTTCTGCTTGAATTTAAGACTAGGAGAATACCCATGAATTTTGTAACCGGTATCAATGGTGTGACTAGGAATATGGCACTTAGTACAATAAGGACGATCACGAGGTTGGCTTGACTCCAGATTATGACAAGAAATGAGAACCAACAAATGAACCATGAGAGTAGAAAGTGTTTATCTTAATAGAAACTTCCATGGAAACATTCGAATCAAAAGAAGAGGAAGGCAGAGAACCAATAGATCATTGGCATTCCTCTTGGAAAATAAGAGCAAATACCTTGTTGATAGGAGGTAGAGGACCCATTAGGAGGATTTGTCCACGAACTTTAGAAAAAGAATCATTTAAGCCCATCAAAAAACATGTAGTATACTCCATTTGATGGTAAGATAATAATTCATTGACTTCTCCACAAGAACAAGCACCACAAGTGCAAATAGGCTTATAATTGCCTAATGCATCCCAAATAAGCTAACAGATAAGCTACCTTGGCTTAAATTCATCAATTCACGTCTTAGCTTAAAAATCCGAGGACCATTGCTCTATTGAAATCGCTCTTTGAGATCAAGCCAGAGATGAACGGTAGAATTTGATAAAATGATACTGGTAGAGATGTTTTTGGAGACAGAGTTCGAAATCCTGGAGATGACAACATTGTTGTTACAAATACATGCCTGAAAAGGAAAAGGGTCAAATGAGTCAAGCATGGGGATAATGCCATCAATAAAGCCAATTTTATTCTTCACAGTCAAGGTAATAAGCATGGCCCTGCTCCAAGATGGATAGTTTCATCGGTAAGCGGCAGAGAGACGAGGATGAGCCTCGGATTATCACTGTGATGTAGAAAATAGTGACTAATAGGGTCATTAATGGTGGAGAAAGGTGGAATAGAGGTAGAATTCAAGGATTGAAGTAAATCCAAGGAGTTGGGGGGGGGGGGGAACCTAATTGCAAAGATCAAGTGAAAATGAAAATGAGAAGAAGAGAATCTGTTGATACCATATTAGAAGATATGGAGAGAGATTATGTATGTGTAAAAGTGTAATTCATTTTATTAATGGGCACTAAGGTCAAATATATACAAATACTGAGGTCATTTGACTCTATGCATAGCAGGCAAAATAAGAAATATCTGAAGCTAACTAACTTTACTAAATTGTAACTAACTAGCAAATTACAAACAAATTTGTTTTGAGTGGCAATAAATATCTACTACCCATTAACAGAGGCCCTCTTATTATAGGTCCAAAGTCAATGTTAACATTTTTGGGCTCGAAAGACAGTGCATGTATTCATTATAAAAGTAAGGTTAAATTACGTTTTTGGGGTGTTAAGTATTTTCATATTCAACTTTAGTGAAGGTGTCGCTATGGTATCCAACTTTTATCATTTGTGTGTTATTGGTCTTTTTTTCATTATTCTGTTGAAATATTCCCCAATATTTCTCAAAATATTCTCGAATACTCTACAAAGATTTCACTAGAATAGTAAGAAAAAACCATTAGCTTACAAATGATAAAGATTAGGTGCCACGGTTGCACCTTCGTTAGATTAAATACCAAAGTGCAATATACTCCAAAGATTGGGGTGCTTAGTGTAATATATTTTGTATGTAATGAGACTTTAGGGTTGTTAATAGGTTGGATTTGGAGTGCTTAACGCAAGATTCACGCACATGGTTTTTCAATTCTAAATATATGAATTAATGGCCACATGCGTGATACGTGCATTTTATAAAGGCTTGAGATTGAGTGTAGATTATATTACATTAATGAGATTGAGAGCATTTTAAATATCTATTCACATTGTTACAAGCCACAAATCTTCTACCTAGATTCATGTTGGTCCAAAAGACCCCTCTGCACAGTTGGGTTGCCACAATCACAATTCATTCTCGGCTACAAATTTGGGGAGGAAGAGAGAGGAAGAAGAAAGAAGAAAGAAAGAAGAAGCAAGATACATAAGGGGAAACAAGTTATTTTGGTAGGAAATGGGCTTGAGATTGCGGATTTTACCTCCAAAATTGAGTACAATAACATTTTCTCCTTCAAAAATCATTCACTAATGGTGCACATGACTTGCACATGCCATTTCCGTCAGTTTTTTTAACGGCGAGACTAGTATGGATAGAGAAAGTTATTGAGTGGGATTAATTTGGGTATTTTTTATAAAATTGAGATCAAATTGACAACAAACTATATTTTGAGACCAATTTGAGAATAACCGCATAAATATGCTTCTTTTACTATAATTTTAAATATTCTCCAAAAAAAGGTACAATAACATTGATGTGTTATAGCACAAGTGATGCTACAAATGAAGATTTATTAAGATTGGTAACAATAAAGCCAACTGAAGAATATCATATAACTATATATGTGCATATATATATATATAATAACTTATTTAAGTTAATAAAAAATCTACATGGATCAAATGGCCTTTTTCTATTATAGTCTAATCTAATATTCAGAATGTTTCACTGGTTTGAATTTTTTTTTTAAGCCCATCACAAGATACATATATATACTTCATAAAAACGATCTATTACATATTCAATACCTTATTACGGAACCGAAGCGATTAATCATATCTGGTGGGAGTAGCTAGGAGGTCCTTCAAGACGAATGTAGTCATACATAATTCCATATAAAGCACTAGCATTGCTTGGTTGTGTGAGGTATATGGTATTGACATCTCCTTGAATGAGTTGGGAACTTGAGATCTCCAGATTGAACAACCTATACACTCCATGAACCCCATGCCTTGCTATTGTGTTGTCACTCCCAATTAATCCACTTGAAAAATGTGGTGGATTTGCTTCTTTGTCGTTGATTCTCACCTGCACCAAATCAAGGAGCAATTTAATTTTATTATATAAGATTTATCTTTTTCTTTAACTTTTAAATAAAGGGATAAATCGACTTGTGTGGTACTTGGGTATACTTGATCATTCAAAAGTGTATAATTATCCACGAATAAGGGTGTGCATTCGCTAAAAGCAAAATGAAATTCTGATAAGTCGTAAATTCAACACAACTGAGTAGCACACCAAATATCGAACTAAATTATTCAATTCATTGAGTAATTATAGCAACTCTTTGGCTTGATTAGACTAGTCACGCGATTAATTGAAATTTTAAAATATAAAAAGAAAAATATTATTCCACATAATTCTAATTCTTGTATTCTAGCTACACCAAATAAACATTGTTAATGAAACCTAGTGTTCCAACTTAATTTTTAAAAATAAAAAGGATAAAATACAAACATAAAAATATAAGAGATCAGTCTCTGAAGAATAGGAAGTCATGAAAAATTAAATGTAAGAAAGAAGTTTAAATCTAATTAAGGTCAGAAATAAGAGATTAAAGTGTAAAAATAATATATATATATATATATATATATATCTTGACGAATAAAATATAAATATTATATATATATATATATATATAAATATAAATATTTTGATATTCAATCCAGTTCTGTCAACCGGTACAGAAAACTAGCTAGTACCAAACTAATTACCAAAATTCAAATATATATATATATATATATATATCGAACCAAATGCTAAGCCAAAATTCAACTTGGTCTGGGCAATTTATTGAATTGTTAACACCCGTATTTACAAATATATATAGTAGTTTCTAGTGTTGCGATATTATAATTAAAATTATATTAATTTGTAAGTATTTATACTTCATGAATTTAGAAAATAAAAAGATTACCTCTAATATAGAGTAAGTGGCGGATGCTAGAGCAATTCGCAGCACGTAGTTCCCACTCTGTTCAACACTGTCGAGTTTGAACTTTATTTGCCATGTCGTTCCTTCATATGTATTTTCTCCTATTTTTCTGTAATTCATGGAACTATATAATGTTAACCATAAAATTAATTTAAATTATAATATATATATATAGTATAAACAAATAACAAACTTTAATTTAAAACAATAATAATTTCTATTTAATAATATTGTGCTATAGATTATAAAGTTACGAATATGTGTCGTAAAGGAAAATTCTTCTAAGCACCCGATAATTTGGGTTTCACATATGTACCAAACAATTCAAATTGTGCCATATCACTAATTCACTTACCAAAAAACAATCAACATACAAAATATGACACACTCTCAACCATTGAATTTATATACTAGTATTATTGGCACATTCGATAAGTGTACATAATAAAAAAATAATTAGTGGCATAGGTATATTTTTTTTTGGTAGTATCCAGCTATACTATCAAAATATTTTTAATTATTTTTGTATTAAATTAGTTAGAGAAAAAAAAATTGATAAATCAAAAAATGAATAGACCAAAAGTAGCTATAAAAGGTACTACATTTTATATAATAATATAAATAGTATAAATAAAGTCCATATACTGAATTCATACAAGAATTTTTGTGTACCTTATAACTTGAGCATAAAACCAGTCTTTTGTGTAGTCACTAGTGCCGATTGTATAAACCAAGTCTTGGTCAGGGTACAAATCACCGTATCGCTCCCACAAACCGTACTGTCTAAACCTATCAAACACAAATACATCTTTATATATACTATATATTATATATTACACAATTAATTTTGGTAAGGAACAAAAAATATAAACAAATCCACTTAAAAAATTTAAAAAAATTGTAATTCTTTAAAGTGGTGCAAATATTTTTTTTACGATTTCCCTTTCCAAAATTTAATTAGAAACTAAAATTAGTCTCAATGGAAGAGGGGGAATATCATTTTTTTTTTTTTTGGCCCCATATCTTAAGCCCTATCAATTTTGGTCCTATATACTGAATATGAATGTCTCACATTGCACTTGGTATCTTTTAAATTGTTTTGATTTTAGTCATCTAACTAACTCGCATTAGATTTTTGACGGTGGACATGTGAGATTATTACGAAAAATCTAAAATTAACGAGACAACTGTACATTCAGCATTGAATATGTAACTGATGTTGGGTGGAGGAAATATTATAATTGGGACAATTTAAAAGATACGGAATGCAATGTGAGATATTTGAATTTAATGGTATCAAAATTAAATAAGACCAACATATATATGGGACCAAAAATGATGCTCCCCACGGAAGAATTTTAAGGAGTTTTAACACGAGAGCAAATATGATCACGAATCAATTGGGGGAAATTCTTGTATGAATTTAGTTAAGGTTCCAACGTATGGCCTAAATAGTTGAAATTGTGTAAATACCACATTTTGAGTCTAATTAAACGTTTTTTCTTTCGAATAAGTAGATCAAATATGTGACATTATCTTGACTATTACACACATAAATGATGTTGAAAATCCGAAAAAAAAAAAAATCAATAATTTTCCTTATCGCCAACTAACCTGTGTGCAGGCTTATCTATGAAAAGCTTATTTATATAGATTGGATTAGGATCAGGAATGTAAAACTCTTCTGCCGATCGATCTGGGATGCCAATTTCCCATAGTGTAGGCCCATTTCTTGGAGGCACATATACAAGATCACCCACATTAATCTTACTCCCTGAAATAATGCCAATTATTATTATTTTTATTTTGCTACATTTTGTCATATAAATTATACGGGTTTTATATTTTGCCCTTTAAATCCATTTTCCAGCAGAAAAAAAGCTGATGGAAAATAGTTGGCAGCATCAATGTGGCAGTTTTAGACATAAAATTGAATGATAAGGGACAATTAAATTTTGAAATTATGTTCGAATTTTTGACAGAGTGGCGGGGTGAGTTTAGTGGTGAGTGATCAGGAAGTCTCTTTGGTGGTGACGGCACAATGGGCCGACGAATTTTTTGGTCGAGCAACGGTTTTGGATGACAAAGTACATGCAAAGTCTATATAATTTATATGGTAAGGTGTAACAAGAGAGGATTTTTTGTCTGTAACAAGGAATTACATTTTATATGATGATCAAAGTATAAAAAGAGTAATAATTTAGGGACAAAGTACTTTTTATCTGTAAAATTAATGTAAGTGTGTCTATATATATAAATAGAGAGAGAGAGAGAGAGAGAGAGAGAGAGAGGACCTGGTGTAATCTCTATATCTTTGTCGCATCGATAATCTCCAATAAAACCAGGGACCCATGCATAAATATTGTAATCCCCAGGACGGATATTGTTAATGCTGAAATAGCCTTCTTCATCAGCATTAACCCAGAATTGGTATCCCTGAAATTAAAATTATCAATTAATAACATTCTTATGTAAAAATAGAACTAAATTAAATTCTATTCAGTCAAAAGGTTGGCATGCCATTTTAATTTTCAAAAATAATTTGAAACAATTGAACGAGGGGAAAAAAAATACTCTTTTCTCGGTTTGAAATGATCCATCCTCCCCCGGTGGAGCTAGTCCTACATAGGCACCCTTTGCTGCTATTTTTTCCTCAGAAATGTACCTTGCAAAAACATTAATATTTTATAAACTAAAAAGAGGAAGAAAATAGATTTCATTTTGTATGTCGACTAGTTTTTGATTTTTGTCATATAAGTTTCAAAAATTGGCTCATTTGATTCAATTTTCGCGAAACTAGTTCGTTGAATATACTTTGTAATGCAGTTGTCATGTGATTGGAAAATTAGGAGGAATTAATATTTTAGCAAGGGAAGGAACATGGATTTCATTTTGTATATATAAAGAATAGCTGGAGACAAAATAAAAGATTACAAATCAACTTATACTAAAGGACTTTGTATATTTCCCAACTAATTAATATGATTATGCTTTAGAGAGTTGCACCTGTCCTGAACCAACAATCTACCACTAATGGTACCCCTTTGATCCAAGTGTGGAAAATCTTCCGAAGCAGGAAAGCTGTATGGCCACTTTTCAACTTCTTTCTTCATCTGAATCAATTAGTTATATCCTATTAATTTCTTTTTTAACAATTTAATTGCCCAAAAGCTTCATAATAATGAATGTAAAACATAACCAAAAAATGAGTTTAGTTAATGAACTAGAAATGTTTTTAGAGGGTGTGGGGGGGGGGGGGGGGTTCATCAAATTTCTATAAAATATTAAAGGTAATTTTCTTTTTTTATTTGGAGGAGTGTAAATTTAAAATTTTCAAAAAATACATATCAGGGTCAGTCAAACCAGGACTAATCATGTATTGAGTCTTTTACACTTGCCATATGACTGGTGTACAGTTAAGGGAGAGTAACCAATCATATGACAAGTATAATAACAGTTGATATATGATCGGTTGAATGCAGCCAAACCGGATTTGAGTAAAAATTTTCCTACAATTTAACTTGTTCTAGATTTGAGGGAGGCCGACCGCATCCTTCAGCCCTCCTTATCTCCACCTCTGAATTTTGGCAAATATGCGCGTGATAATATGTGCTTGTACTATAAAAAAAATAAAAGAAGTAAATAAATAAACCTGGTCTTTAGCATCATTCCACAGTGAAGTAGTTGCATCATTCTTGTCTGACACTGAATTGAGGTATATAAAAACTGGACCAAACACTTTCTTCCATTTCTCTCCTTCTTCAAATTTTATGATTAGATCCACTCCACCGTAATGAGTACTGACAAACATCTGATAAAGAACACAAATATTAATATTGATCTGAATTTGGGACCAAAGTGTTTAGTCTTGAAGAAAGAATATAATCTTAGTAACAAAAAATGTCAAATTAAAATATTAACATTTTAACCCGTTATTTATATTAAGTGGCAATATCTTCATTAAACCACAATAATTTTTATTTTATGACAATTTTGTATTTTTAGTTGTCACTACTTAATTACCAGCAGTACTGCTCCTATCGCACCAAACCAAAAAAGAAAGAAAAAAAGTAAAAAATGACAATTAGATGTACTAGTTATTACTAGTGACAAATTAAATGTACCTAGTGCCAGTAGTGACAAATTAAATGTAGCTAGTGCCACTATTAAATTAGTGATAGTTACTTTTATAACGAAATTAATTTTGTCAAATTTGATGTATTTATAATCCACTATAAGAAACACCCCCTCATTAATGGAAATTTTACGACGAAGAGATTCTATCATATATTTAAGGTATGTATGATGGAGTAGTGACAAAATTCAATATTTTACACTTATCCTGTGATTAATAAATAATTTATAAAGAGTGATCAATCAACTAAAATGACCAGTTATGCACATAATCTATATGCATCGATAAGAGAGGTAAAACTAATTTATTAAGTTGAATTAATTAACGTACGGCAAGTGTTGTAGGGTTGACATGAGAAGTGAGATCCTGCTTGATAGGTCCTCCAGTCCTGAACTCGTTGCTCGGACTGATTTGCCAGAACCCCACCATGGGTTCAAAGCATATGAACCCGTGCACTTTGTTATCCTTGTTTTCGCAAGAGTATTGATACTTGTCGTCCACCTGCATGCAGTTTGATAGAATGAATATACACAACAATACATGCTACATCTATCTATCTATATGTATACACATTAATTGACACAAATTTAGTCAATTATTCAAAAGACTATTGATGTTTTTAGTACTTCTCCCGTGAATTCTGGCTCCACCGGATCGACGAGGAGGACGGCTTCCGGAAAAGCCAGTTCTTTGCCTCGCGGGGGTATGCGATCTTCGGGGAGGGGAAGATGCCTCTGCCTGTCATCGGCCATGGCCATGTACACAAACCTAATATTCGTAGAGAATATTACAAATTTGATAGTATATAAGTGTAGAGAAATTAAGACTAAATATGAGAAAGAAAAAAAAATGAAAAATACTAGATTAAATTTGAAAATTCACATATATGCATACTTTTGTTTGTTGAGCATGAAGGCAATCCTGGTTTCGTTGAGATAGAATGCAGGCATATCCTCTTTGTGTTCGTAAATGCCATATGAATAGAAGCCCGACAAACCACGAAGCATTATGAACCTAATTATTTAATCACATTAATCAATTAATTAATTCAATCATATATATATCACAAAAATTACCAAAGATTGCATAGTATATACATGTAGAGTGTGACAAAATATTTAGAAAAACTAATATAATTATAAGTGACCTTTTGTCGATAGACAAGGGGGCATGCTCTCCCTGCATGGAAGGATCCCACGTTCTTTTAAATGATACTTCTATTTGATCCTCGTTTTCTACTATAACTTCAAAATCAGTTCCTTCCAGCCTGCATGAAAGTTAATACTATTAGTTAATAAAAGAAATTATGATAGAAAAATTTTGTTACAAATTTAAGTTATTCATGATGGATTAGTGGCAAAATTTAATATAATTAAACAAAACTAAATAAACAATCAGTGCTTAACCAAAAAAAACAAACAATCAGTGACAAGCAATTTACTAATGGATCGAATTGTTATAGATTATAGGGAGAATTACATCTACCTCCCCTGAGGTTTGGCGAAATTACAATTCAACCCACGGTTTTTTGTAAATTACAATAAACCCCCTGTAGTATGAAATAATTACAAGTGATGGACGGAAAGTGTATAAAGTCCGTTTTGCCCTTTATTTTTTGCTGATATTAAATAGGGCAAATTACATCTACCTCCCTTGTGGTTTGGTGAAATTACAATTTAACCCATATTTTTTTGTGTATATTACAATACCCCCCTGTGATATGTAATAATTACAAGTGATAAACAAAAAATGTATAAAACCTATTCTAGCCCACAATTGACCTCACCAATGTGTTTCCCATGTCAAAAAGTTTAAGACCCGCTTCAAGTTCACCGAAAAACTTGTCGAAAAACAGAACAATTTTTTCAATATTATTACTTTTAGCCCCCACAAAGATGTAATACATAACATACAACCCCAAATATTTTATATATATTACAAAAAAACCCCTCAAGTGTACTATCGGAACTTTACATACAAAAACTAACGGAACCCTAACGGTCATAAACGATTGGGGTAAATTGTTAGACGGAATATACCACAGGGGGTTTATTGTAATTTACAAAAAACCGTGGGTTGAATTGTAATTTTGCCAAACCTCAGGGGAGGTAGATGTAATTCTCCCTAGATTATATCCATCACAAATACTAAATTTACAATATTTTGGTACGTACTTGAAAGGAGTACATTCTTAGGGTGTTCAAATGCACTAATTTCATTTTTGTAAACTCATTTAAATCTAAAGAAAGTTTATGGGTGTCGGTGCAAGTGCACGGATGAGGGGAAATCTCATTTTTCGTCTAATAAATTAGTCTTTGTTGAGTTGGTGCAGAAGTTTGTATTTGTCTCAAATTTTATCCAACAACTTCAATTTTCTCTCAATGTACGTTGATGGATAAACAATGAAAGAAAGTAAAAGTTGTATTTGTCCAAAATTTTATCTGACAATTTTTAAGTTTGTTGATAGACTAATATTGCGAAAAAACAAAACATGAAAGTTGTGGGACGAAACTCAAAATTTATACAAACGCTGATATTAAAATTAAATAAGACCTAACTTATATATCGAAAAATGAAATTTTCCTGCATAGATGACTTACGTATCAAACTTTCCTCGCGTGCCAACAGTACCAGGTTCACTCCAGTTAAGGTCCCAAAACCTGCAAAAATATTAATTAAATTGGTTGAGCTAAAACATTCGATCCATTAGTCACAATTTTGAGACTACTTTATTCTATTCCATGTGGAGTTCTAGGTACCAAGTTACATTAGTCTCTATATGTAGCAGGCTTGTTAGTGGGACAAATGTTCAATCCAAGTTTGCAATTAACTTTGATATTTTTAGTCGATTAAAATATTCGATAAATTACATCTCAGCATATGAAATAGTTCAATCATTCAAAAATTTCGATCTAAACTTCAATAATATTTTTATTAAATTAATAACTTTATTTGTATAATAGTGATAGGATGTATGTCATTATAACTAATAATGCGCTGTTTTTATGAGTTACACTACAAGAAATTAAGTGATAATATAAAAATTATCATTAATTAATTATAATAAGTGACAATACACGTGATTTGTCATTAATAATCAAATGAACTACATTTCATAGGTAGATTGTGACAAAATAATACTTCTTGTCTTTGAAAACCTTCAATACAGTGACAACATATGTGTTGTCACACATAAAGTGCCAAGAAACTTTTCTCATCAATTATAAGGTCTAATAGGGTGACAATTTATAAGATGTACTGTTGGCACTAAATACCTTACAATTGGTGACAACAAAAGAAATGCCACATTTAAAATAGTTTGATATGGTGACAGCTTATACAATTTTTGTTGTCACCAAGAAAGCAACGCATTTGATGACAACTTATGCTTTGACATAGATTTTTCCTTTCTTACGTAAAGGAATGCATGAAAGCAATATTGTTGTCACCGAATCTACAAAAAAAAAATTAATCTTTTATTGTTTTTCTTTTTTGGAAGAAAACCTAAATACTCTTTTAGACAAAGAAATAATTTGGAAATCTTCCAAATTTCCCCTTTAGTTTATTTTATTTCATTTGAACACTTGTACTAGGATTGCTTTCGTTGCGGGTCTGTGTTTTTCCTTTAAATGACGTGTAATTATAATATGCCATCTCAAAATGTTGTGTAGCATTATTGTTGTAGTGATAATACTATTAATAGACTGATGTTTAATGCTGGTTTCTTTAATTTAAAAAAAAAAAAAAAAAAAAAAAAAAAAAAAAATAATTTGGAAATCTTCCTAATCAAAAAATAGAATAGTAAAACTCTCTTAGGTTTTAGATAGAGAAATAGGCTCTGTGTTTTTTGGATTAACTCCACCATCTTACAATCAGCCTTCAAATTAGAGCTAGGTTATTAGTGAGTTTTTGGAAATTTGTGAATCATTGTGCCTCCGATTGCAATCGCCGATCGATTTTTGTCTTCAACTGCTATGATTTCGCTGATTGAGTTTCAAGTTTGGATTGTGAGGCCGCTAAGGTTTGTGAGCATTTTGATTTTGATTGTTATTTTATTTTTATTTTTTTTGAATGTTTTGATGTTTTAGTTGGTTACTAGTTTTGATTATGTGAGTGAATGGTGGATTCCAGCTTGATGTGTGTTGTGTGAATCATAGGTGAAATATTGTCCTGGCACATTCATCTTGCAAAACCATGCATAAGGACATCCAAACTTAGGAATGTATGACAAGGGAAATTGATATTCGAGTTAAGTTGTGTTCTTTTAATTTTTGTATTGACTTCTGAACTTAGAAATGTATAACAAGGGATTTGTTGTTTTAGTGCAAAATTGGGGGGAAAAGAAAGTTTTGCTACTTATGGACCTATAATCTATTTAGAGGATAAGTGTAATTTGGTTATGAATTGTGAGGATATATGGATCAACTATTATATCTAACAAGGATATTATGATATTATATCCTTCTTTGCTTTATGCATACTTTCTTGCCAAGATACTTGTTCATAGTCTTGTTCATGCTTGTTGCTAGATAATTTATTATCTATAAGGTACGTATCGAAAAATCTATGTTGGTGCCATGCCCAATGGCAAACGACATTTGATCAAGGCGAAGAATGGTGAACGAGCCTAAATTGGGTGATAACTTGCCGGATTTCATCAACTGCTGATACAAAGGATTGAGTTTTTATTGCCATCAGAGATCAAGACAGCTTTGGTATATTTATTTTTCCTTTGTCGGGTTGTATATGATATGTTGGTTTGACAATTTTTAACTTTTGAGACACTATCCGCATGAGTATTACTTTAAAGATTTTCCACAATCCGTGATAGGATATTGTTTCATTTCCTTTGGCTGTTTAGTTTTAAGTCGACAAATTTGAACTTTTGAAAAATATGATTGTGGATATTTTCTAATAGTTGGGATACTTCCAATTCTAGATTTTATTCCTGAGAAACAAACTTTTGTTGTTTACGTCAAGGCAAACTCTTTTCTTTTCTTTTCTTTTTAAGCCCTACAAAGATTATTGAAAGGCTTTAATATTTTTTGCTCCTTTAATTTTTCAGTGGCAACTATTGTTAGAACAACAATAGTATTCAATGTGGTTGTAATGTTTGTGAGCCTGTACCATGATTTAGTGATATCTTCATATAATTGGTAGTTAGATATATTAATCTTGTTTTTGTTGACTTCACAGTGCTGTGAAAAATTTCTTAGCTAATATATGACTCGCTATAATTCATTTTGTCTATGTGAATACAAGTTTGTCGCTGCTGAAAAGGTTTGACATTCATGTCCGATACACATTGATAGCTACATTATCAAGTATAGTAATTTGATGTTATGTTGGATAGTAATTGAATTTCATGTTGCTCATGCATCACCAATTGTTCCTTCCATATGCACCTCAATTTTACTAATTGAATTTTCTATTTCATGTGTTTCTTTTGGTGAGATATGCTTCAATAATGAGAAGAGTGAAGAAAATTCCACACGGTAAAATCTATTTATGGTTTAGTTTGTGGGAAACCAAACTAGTTACTTTGGTTGTAAACATATAAATGCCATCTGTGTTGTTTTTTGCAAAGATGGATTTCTTGAGAAAATGTTTGAGCTAACTGCAGAGATAAGGAAAATATTCTTCACATTTGGACACCAATGGTTGAAGCTGGTTGCCTCCATGGAGACAATTCTTGCAAATACAAACTAGGATTATCACATCAAATACAGGATTGTGCGTACTGAGATTTTCTTCTCTTTAAAGACCCTAAATAATTTTTTTAGTTTATTATCATATCCTTGTGTTACTGATCAAAGAAGGGAGAGACAATTGATTGCTATAAATTTTTATGAAACTTCGATGTAGTAAACTTTCACTTAACTTGAATGTGTAATTACACTCAAACCCCCTATATTGTTTATAATTACACTTACCTCCCCTGAATTTATTGTTTATCTCCACATTTATTTGAGAAAAAACATCAGAGAATATGATACTAAATAATGTCAATCCATCTATGGCAATTGTTGTGAATTTCTCATATGCTTTAAAGATTATAACAAATCTTACTTTAATACTGGCAATGATTTTTTCTCACTTTCTTAGTTTTAATTGCATTAACAACATCTAGGCAAGATCTTGTGGGCCTTTTTCTGGAAAGGAAGTAATAGTGTGTGTGTATATATATATATATATATTTATTTATATTTCAATGACTGCTCTTGGCTCCTCTTTTCCTGTAGAAATTGGATTTGAAATTAGAAATTCATGATGACAAAGAGAAACAGAAGTGCATTAAGGCAGGTTCAAGCCTCTTAGGTGATTTATATTTTTTTTGTTTTTTTTTCTTTTTCCAAATAATTTGGATTATTTAATGAATAATTTCTTAATTTTTTTTGTCATGCCCTGTATAATTCTTTTATTATACATTATTGTCTAGTATAGCGAAAAAAAAGAAGAAAAATACTAGGAAAGATAGAGATACAACCACTCGTTGATAGCTTAAAGAAGTTGTCATAAATATACTTATTTACTCCCTCTACTTATTAGAACTAACTGTAACCTGTACTTAAACTAACTATGCATGAAATTCTTCACTGGTACTTAAACTAACTATTGCTTCAATGTGTGTACGTGTGTTTATATCCATCACTAAAAAGTCTAAAGTACTTAAACTAGGATTCTTCATATTTGAAATTTCATTTGTTATTGGATTGTGTAAACAATCGAAATTTATTTTGGTGTTTTTTTTGGAACATTTTTATGGGTCTCTTCCTTCTCTATATTTCTTTCTTGAGTTCATTTGTGTTGTTCCTAGTGGTAACGGTTTCACTTTTGTGAAACTTGAGTGAATCTTGATTCTTGTAATGTTTTCACTTTCTTGAAAGTTGAGTGAATATTGATTACTTTCTTGAGTTCATCTTTCTTGTTACTTAGGTAACTTTAATCACTTGAAATGGTTTACTAGATAAATGGGTTCATGTATATGTTGTTTATTGTTGTTAGTTTTGTCACTTGAATCATTCAACTACCTAGATCTTGTGTTAGTGTTACCTTTATACACAAGAATGGTTTACATTGGAATACCTGTTCAGACTAGACAAATGTTATTGTAACCTCTTTATAAAAGAAAAATTACCTCTCCATTTTTCAATTTCTTTATGTTGTGTTGTTTAACCTTGTTACTTATTATTATGATGAACCAGATTTGTCGTATGCATTGTCTGCTACCTTGGTGGGACGATTCAACTGTCAATTTTATGATAAGTAGAGGTTACAACGTTAGTGCTCAAATCAACCAAGTATGACAATAATATTAATCTAAGTCAAATGAAATTTCTCGATTTTCTTGCTCATAGAGTTAACAGAAATATCATGGGATGACAATTTTCTCTATGCAAATAAAGCAGAAAACCGTTGCTATATGGGGCAAAAATGATCGAATTATCGACAACAAGCTCGTTATGGTAAGAAGCACGTACTTGACCTGAGTTTTTGCTATCCAACATTAAAGATGCAATGACTAATACATGTATTAATTTGCCCTAAACAGAGACTGCATTGTGAGCTACCAAATATGATTAGACAATAAATACCAAATTGCAGTCACATTCCACATGTAGAGAAGCCTAATGATGTTTCTAATTTAATTACAGAATTTGTTCAACCTAAGACTAAGATAGAGACAAAAGGGACTTATTTTGTCTTGAAAAAATACTAAGTTCAATAAGTAGTTGCACCTACATGTACTAATATTTAGTTTCACTAACTTCTTGACCCATTTTTGTGCTCTGTGATAATTTGTTGCATACATTTTGCATAGCATTTTGGTCCCTGATTATCAAGCTCTTTGTCGGCTTTTTAACAGTTTACGGGTAACTAGTAGTCCTTTGTAGGGAAAATACCGTCTAATTGAGCTCCTCAGTCATTGTTATTAATATCAAGCAAATGGAATTACAGTTATGCACCTCAAAAAATGTCACTATACATTTTCCACATAATTCACAAAAGGGAAAAAAAAGACACATTAGTTATTAAGTAGATGTTTTACCTTTTCTTTTTCTTTTTTTTTTTGCAGAAGATGCCTATTAATGGCTAGTCGTTCCAGCAACCTTTTCATCAGATCAATTTTAGACCTCCCCATTAACAACAAGGTGTGTCTTTAACAAGTTCTGAGATTTCAAGAGTTGTTCTACTTATCTATGTTAACTATTGCTTTGAATTCAAGTATTCTTGTGCGCTCTCTTGTTTTAATCCATAGTTTTGAGCTAATTTATTTACGTTCTACTGATGATCATACAATTGCTCATTTTACTAAGTCAGGAGAGCTTTGAAATGTCTCTTGAATTTCATAGAGAGTTTGATGTTTTTTGCTTGATTTATTTTCTAGTGATGGTCAAGGATCCTACTTTTCTTGAGGGTTAAAGCCTCCTGAATGTAGAAATTCTTCTAGTTCATGAATTGTAGCCTCTAGGATAGTTAGTTGTTACAATATAGCACATTGATACTATTGAAGCTTGTTCACTAATCATAAGGGTTGATCTTGTTCTTGGCTTTCTATGCTAAGAAGTGATTAAGCTTGCAATATTGGCAGATTATTATGGATTTGAGATTGCACCTTATGATATACACATCATAAGATGTGATTTGTGGGTAGGTTAGTACTTATATTTTGTTCTAAGTTAGATCTTTTGATAGCATTGTGGATGGAATTTCAACTATCATTTGACTATACATTCTTTGGGACCGTATCTATAGGAAAAAAAGTTAAATGAAAGAGTGAAGCTGATCTATTTTGACGTACACGATTGTAATGGTTCATTTTCATTCTACATATGTTGTTGAAATGTAACAACATTTTGACTCCTTTTTTGGATTATTGTGTGTACTTAGCACTACCATATGAAACAATTTTCCCCCCATTTTTGGTATATTTCATCTAGGAAATGAAGAATTTGATGGTGTATTGAACTTTTGTTTTGGATTGAATATATGATACTTATTGGTTCCAAAGGTTCTGTGTTTTATTTTTTTTTTTTTTCAATTTCTTTAATTTTTTAGACTAGTTTGATAAATATGCATGATAATATGGGAGTGCTTAGGATGCATGATGTGGGATTGATGATAATGTAGGATTGGAGAGATGAAGGGGTTGATATCAACGTATAGGATGTATTGCAGGTACTATGGATAAAACGAAAAATGGCAAGATGAATATTGTATAATAGTTTGGTAACAACTTAATTTTTGTCACTAAAAGTAACAGTTTTGGTGACAACTTTTTTTCGTTGTCATTAAACATAATGATTTTGGTGACAACTTTAAAGTTATTTGGTAAAAGACTTTTATATTGCAGTGATAAAATGTGTTGTAGCTAATTAGAAGTAATTGGTGACAACTTAAAGTGTTGCCACTAAAATTAAGAGCTAAAGTGGCACTATTGTCACTAAAGAGAATTGGTGACATAAGTAGGGTGACAACATTGTGACAACAATATCTTGTCATTAAATTTATTTGGTGATAATATTTCAATATTTTGTGACAATTAATGTTGCCACCCATAAACATATTGCTTGTAGTGTTACTTTATTTGATAGACTAATGCATTGAATGAATATTCTAAAACATTTCTTCGACGTCCATATTTTTGGTTATTACATGAGGTACTAAATTTTTTATAATAATTATTCAATCCTAAACTTTTAGTCATTCTTTTATTGTTATTCAAGTCGATTATTTTTTTTTATTTGTTGTATCTGATAATAAGCACAAATCCCATAAGCTCCAGATCGAATTTGAATTTTCCTAATATCGTCCAAATCCAAGCCATTGAATTTTGTATAGCATTTGCATATTAGTATTAGCTACACTAGAGTATTTAAAATTGCGAGATTATATATATATATATATATATATATATATAAATGTTTGTGTATTAAGCAAGATAGTGTGACATACCCTCCATTTAAACTTGGGTTGTTAAGCTCAACCAAGTTGTCAAGTCCATTGTAGCTTATTCCAACAATAAGGCCCCCTGGTTTTGTCAAACTAAGTTGGAGCAATCCATTATCTAACACCACCTGTAAACGAATAATCTCAATTAATTGCTACAAAGGAAAATGAAAATTAGTGATATTATTTAATTAGTAACAAAATGCTAAAACTGCATGACTAGTAAAATATTTATGCATTAAGTTAGGAAACGTGTTTTCTCCGTAATAAGGATAATTATAAGTTTGAAGGTGACAATATTCGTATTTAAGATTGGCAAAAAATTAAAAAAAAAAAAAACCACTTGGTTACTGCCAGCTTTTGAATGGATTGTAACGAATTACTAACGAGGACATATATACATGTATATATATATATATATATGTGTATATATATATATAATGATTTCATATTCTGATTTCATGATACTAAGAATTGATAACCATCGTCGGAGAAAAATTCAAAAGGTATTGATCGTATTACCTTTTAATCTTGAACTAACAATTTTACAGCAGCACTAGACATCGTAATGCTTTTGCTATTTCTAGTTTTCTATTGATCTTACTATTAGATCCAGTGTGTGTGTGTATGTGCATATATATATATATATATATATATGATTATAATTAGGAAATATCTTAATTTGTCATGAAAAACGATATTTACAAGTTAAATGATGATAATATTTGTATTTAAATTGGCATGACTTTCGTAATTAGGGACACATGCATGCTTAGAATTAGGACAAAAATAACCAATTGAATTTAATATTTCCATGTGTAATTAATTGGTTGAAAATTTTAGGGAAAAATACTAAAATCTCCTGAAAATAAGTTTTTGTAGTATACCCGAAAATTTGTAAATAATTACACATGAATTTAATATATATCATCATTGAGATGATTTATTTCTTAAATTAAATAACGTACAAAAATATGAAAGTTTTCATAAAATTATTTTAGTTAAATAAATTTATAATTAAATATATCAAAGGTAATGATCGTACTATTACCTGGTCATCTTGAACAAGCAATTTCACGGCAGCACCAGACATCGTAATACGTTGTCTATTTTTTGGTCTTCTATTGCTCTAATCTTTGATCCTAAATGTATATGTGTTAGATTCTACGTGTAATTATATATAGGTATAAATATATATATTATATATATATAGCCTGCTTATAGGATGGTTGCTTGAAGCAAACATATATTGACCCTTTCCCTTACAACATACGACTATAAAGTTTTTACGTCTCCATTTGACAGCGAAAATGCAATGATGAACATTATTGTTTAGCTCATTTGAATGGACCTTTTTTCAAAAACAAAAATAGAAGCACTTATTTTTTTAAAACAAAATAAATGAAAAGAGTTATCAGTTTATTTGGATTAGAAAAAAACATAAGTTAGGGGGGGAAAATAAGTTTAAAAGCGGTTATTTCTGAAATCTACAGATAGTAGCTTCAAAAGAAATTTAAGACATCTATTAGAACACTTTTAAATTACTACATGCAAAAGTAAAATGTTCAACTTTATAAAAAAAAAAAAAATCAATTATAAAAAACCCGACTCGAAAAAATTTTTATTTTGTATTTTTGGTAAACCGTAAACCTATCCAAACAGACCCGTTATCACATGACTTTTGCTTCAATCTGATTCATTATATCTTCAAGATTTTATTCCCACTTGAAAAGTACAACCCTTTGCACACACGTCAATGAAGTTTATTTGGACAGTTTGAACAAATGAGTAAAATCCTTCGCACGCACGTCAATAATATTTAGTATCGAATATCAAAATCATTTCCATCACACAATTCTTGTTTGTTTATTCATTGGCAAGAATAACAAATTCAGCAGCTATTGGCTATCATTTTAGTTTAACATATTATCTTCTGCAATTAAAACTTCTGGAAAAAACAAACACTTATGTACATACACAATTCACTCATATTAATACACATGTTATTGAAGAAGTATATTTGAAATGCAAGAAAATTGGGTGAGATATAGCTCAAGCCCATTAACCGAGGCCCTCTTATTACAGGTCCTAAGTCAATACCAACGTTTGTGGGCTCGAAAGACAGTGGAAGATTTCATTTTAGGCTTAATTACACTTTTGGTCCTGTAAATGAGACCCCCTTTTCAAATTTGGTCCTATAAGTTTGATGGTTGCACATTTAGTCCTGTATGTTGGTTCAATTTGACACATTTGATCCTGAATTAACACATTTGGTCCTAAATTTTCAAATATAGTCCTGTCTCATTTAGGACCAAATGTGTCAAATTGAACCAACATACAGGACCTAATGTGTCAATTTAGGACCAAATGTGTCAAATTGAACCAACATACAAGACTAAATGTGCAACTATCAAACTTACAGGATGAAATTTGAAAAGGGGGTCTCACTTATAGGACCAAAAGTGTAATTAAGCCTTCATTTTATATGCAATAAGACTTTAGGTTTGTTGATACGTTGGGTTTGGAGCATGGTTTACCCTAACGTCATGATAATGGTCGAGCAGAACAGTGGCCTGCGTTCCGGTGTTTATCACAAATTGAGGTGTCTCGCAGTTATCGCGGTCATTTCAGTTTCATGTGGATCTGACACGGCAACGGAACGGCCATCGGAACAGTGATTAAAGCAATGTCCACTTTTCAGTTTTTAGTTCACCATCTCTAGACCTAATTTCTTAGTGCTTCCTTCAACTTCGATTTTTTCAAGTAAAAATTGTGGGTCATACTTCTTATGACTCGAGAGATGGGAAGATGCAGAACGGAGAACGGATGTGTGAGAAAATGGATTTGTAGATTTGGGGCTAGGTTAATGGCGTGTAGAGAATGTAAGACGAACAGTGATGATGATGAATTTTTTCCTTTGTTATTTATAATTTTTTACTAAGTTAGCTTTTCTTTAATAAAAAAGAAGAACTAATTTAAATAAATTATTTAACAACATTAAACATGTGGTCTTACTTTTCCTTTTATAATATTCTTGTAGTCTTAGTTGCATATATTTTATTATCTTTCTATAATTTTTGAAGTTTTTAATGTTTTAAGATATTAACCTATGGGACCAAAAAGATAGTAATGATTTTATTTTCCCTCATTCTTCATGATATTAGTAACAAATGTCGTTTCTATTTATTAATTTTGGAATCATTATGTTGTGTATATTATTTTATTACTTTTTTTTTTTGAAATTCTTTATATTTTATTCATATTAGATTCTAAATTGCGTGGAATAGCCATGATACTGCAATGAAACTGAAATGGTGACTTTATAATTTATTTGGGCCTAAGTACAAATTTAGAACAACCCAAATAAACAAGTAATTTGGGTCAACAAAAACAAATCTAAACCAACTAATTAACCTATCGGGCTAATAATGAGTCAACACCAACAAGGGAAGTAAATGAGGCCTAAATAGAATGTTTTAAGTGTGTTAAACCTAAGAAGTAGAAGCAAATAAGTATTGTGGCCAGAAATAAGAAGTATCAAAACTATAAGGGCATCATTGCAAAATCTGAAGTACCAATATATATACCTCTCATCGTCTTGTTCCCAAAGAAATCGAACTTCAAAACTCTGCTTTAAGCTGCCAAAAACAAATCACAAATATACACAGAAGAAGAGAGAAGGAGAATGGCGGGCATGGAGAGACTACACCGGATGTTCGCCGGCGCCGGCGGAGCCCTTGGCCACCCGCCGCCGGATTCCCCGACCCTTGACACCTCCGAACAAGTCTACATCTCATCTCTTGCCCTGCTCAAGATGCTCAAGCACGGTAAATCTAGGGTTTCTGTTAGGATTACCAATTCAATAATACCGTGGTTTTTGGTTTGATTTCTGATGCAATTAGGGTTCTTTTGGTGTGTGTAATTGATTGCTACAGGTAGGGCTGGGGTGCCCATGGAGGTTATGGGGCTGATGTTGGGGGAATTTGTGGACGAGTACACCGTGCGTGTGGTGGACGTCTTTGCGATGCCGCAGAGTGGGACTGGGGTCAGTGTTGAGGCCGTGGATCACGTTTTCCAGACTAATATGCTGGACATGCTCAAACAAACTGGCAGGTACCCTTTGAAGGAATTTTTTGTGAATTGGGGTTGGATTGAGTTTTCTAAATTATTGTGGGATATTCAAAGTACTTCTTTTGATTCCGTTTGGTATGTCGTGCCTACAATTTAGTGGATGTTTTTGTCATGTAAAGGAGATTGAGAATCCAGGGTTTAGTAGTTTTAAGGTGAAAACAGATGAATCGGAACTGGAACTAGAAGTAGAACTGGTTATATAATAGTCCGATGGAAATAATTTAGTGAATCTTTTTGGCATTTAGACGAGATTGAGTGGTTTCATATATCTAGATTTCAGTAGTTTTATGGTGGACATGCATTAATCGAAACTAGACCTAGATGTCATGGTTTATAGAATACGGTTGGGTGACTAAGGAGAAACTCTGGGTGGTTTGGTCTTCGATCATCGGAAGTTGATAAATATCTTGTGCTTTTGCGGTAGGCCAGTACATGTCTGAGTAAACCTTCCATCTGTTTCTAATCTGAGTGGACTTTGCTTCATATTGATACATGTTAATGTTTCGGTTTGTATGTAATAATTTTTTTTACCAACACTTACACTCTTAGACAAGTTTCATCTTGCAGTGGTGGTTGGTTTATTTTTCCTTTACTGTCCAATTCAGGCTATATCATGAATATCTAACCAAGTCTCATTAAATTTAGATATTTACTTAACATGTTGAGTATTTTGTCTCTCGTACCATCATGGAGCATATTTTTATTGGCGCCTCTTTACAATGATTAAAAACTCGTGTGGAATTTGGAAGTATTTTCTCCTTTCGATGATTAAAAACTCATGTGATTCTGTTTTATGTGTTGCAGACCTGAGATGGTGGTTGGTTGGTACCACTCACATCCTGGTTTTGGATGCTGGCTTTCTGGTGTCGACATCAATACTCAGCAGGTTATTGCTCTTCCATTATGCAGTTTGTGTTGTTTGAGATACTTTTCATCAATTGCGATTATGCTGTAGTTATATTACACGCATGCTCATGTTATCTATATTAGGTGTCTTTATCTTGGTTTGCATTTTAGGAAATATAAATTCCCATGAGCTTTCTATGACCATTTTTATTGCTGAGTTTTTTCAATTGTTAGTTCCCATCCCACCTTAGGCCACCATCTGTGAAGTGGGTTACTACCTTTGAGTTCCATGATTGTATTGTGGCAGCGCTTACGGTGTAACAACCACCGCCAATATCCCGTTTTCTTGTGTTCCATTACTAGTTTTAGTTAGCTTTGGACTAAAACTACATGTCTCCAAGCATTCAAATTTGTGCTTGTCCGTTTTATCATATGTAGAGTTTTGAAGCTTTGAATCAGAGGGCAGTGGCTGTAGTGGTGGATCCTATTCAGAGTGTTAAAGGAAAGGTGGTAATTGATGCTTTCCGTCTGATTAACCCCCAAACCATGATGCTTGGTCAAGAACCACGACAAACAACATCCAACCTAGGACATCTTAATAAACCATCTATCCAGGTAATTCTGGAATTTTGATGTCCAAGTACTTTCATTGAAAGTCTTTTACCCTCAGTTTCTGATTCTAAATGTTGATGTCGTTGCAGGCTTTGATTCATGGGTTGAACAGACATTATTACTCCATAGCTATAAATTACCGAAAGAATGAACTTGAGGAGAAGATGCTCCTGAATCTTCACAAGAAAAAATGGACAGATGGATTGACCCTCCAGCGATTTGATGCCCACTCCAAAACAAATGAGCAGACAGTAGAGGTACTTTGCGGCTTCCTGATGTTTATGTTTTATTCTTGTTACTGGATATCATTATAGCGGGGTAAACATGCATCAAGCAAATAACTGTGATCGGGTAATTTTGATGGTCTATGTTCTCTGATGTTGGCCTTATTATGCAAGAATGTCAATTGTGTCTAATACAGAAAACTAGAATGTGCCTGTAGGCTAGGCCGACTGCGTAATTAAGAAAGAGGTTTAATAAGTGCTTATTTATATATTTTTTCATAGAAATTCTTATTTGATCAATGGAGGAGGACCATACAAAGTTTCGGTAATTCACTTTCTATGTTCGTATTAACAGATCATCATAAACTCTATTTGTGAAATAGAGATTGAAATGATGATGACTGTGGCATGAAAAGGAAACTGCTTATATATGCTATAAGTTCTGCCGTCGCATGACCTGCCTATGACATGGATTCATTGTAATTTTTTTTGCCACCAACCTTATTGGTGCCTCTTTGAGCAACAATGTCGTCTTCTGGTGAAGCTAATAAACCTGATACTTCATGCAATATGGTTTACAAATTGACATATGGTCTTACTATTGAGGCCAGTTGATTTCTCAAATTTACCAGGTTGTGGTATTAGTAAAATATTTGTGCAGTCATTCTCCCAGAATTGGTTACCTGCCTTGATCAAGGTTTTGGCAAAATATCGCTGCAGGAGTTTGATTTCTTGATATATTTCTTTGGTATATCAAACATGAACCACCTTTCTGTTTGGGATGATCTATTTTACATGAGATTATATTTATTAAATATGCACGGATCTTATGTCTTTCCAAGTTCTTGTTCTAATGTAGCAATTTTTTCATTTGCTGAAAAACACACAGGAGATGCTAAATCTGGCTGTCAAGTATAATAAAGCAGTTCAGGAGGAGGATGAGCTGCCGCCAGAGAAACTAGCTATTGCTAATGTGGGAAAGCAAGACGCGAAGAAGCATCTTGAGGAGCATGTCTCAAACTTGATGTCTTCGAACATTGTTCAGACATTGGGAACGATGCTCGACACGGTTGTTTTCTAGAATTTAGACTTGGAACATAGGCACTAGTCATTTCGCGAATGGTGTCTGGCTAGCCTTTTCTCTTCAAACAGACTGAAGTCCTGCGATGGAGCTATCCTTAATTCGATATGTTTTATATTTGTTGTACCTTCCTCATTGATATTCATATGGATTTATGGTACTTGACATTTGCATTGAATGAAATTCATCACTTTTGTGGACATTAAAATGTTCTTGAGATGCAACTCAAATGAAACTAAACATGATACATAAATAAGTAAATAATAAATCATGAATGAGAAGGTTAAGTACTACTGCCCAATCGGAGGAGGTGGAGGCATGTCCCTGTTGAAAAAAGCAGCCATTCTTCTAAGCCTTGCTTTGGCCATGTCACTATTCAAGTCATCCAAATGAAAGCAATGGCCCTCACCATCTGTCTGATGGATCTCAGCCATACCCATCCATCCACTCCGACTCAAAACTTGAAAATAAAGCCACCCCCGATCCTTTAACAAATCCTTCTCAGCCACACAAACCAGCACTCTCCAGCACCCTAACCCTACCAAACTCGGGCTGCCCTCTGCCACCGGGTTTATCCACGGGGCATCATTACTCGGGCATGACGGACACACCAACGGCCACAACTGGTCCACGAATGCCTTCCTATCCGGGTTCTCTCCCTCCGACCCGATCGGATCCAACCCCCAAAAATACGGATCCACCAGCGCTATTCCAAGAATTTCCACATTTATCCCTGCATCAGGATTCCGAGCTGCCATAGCCAAGTTGTGGACTATATTCCCACCTGCGCTGTCGCCCGAAAGGAAGAGACTTTTGAAGTCTGCATGCCGGTTCAAGAGAGGCTCGGGTCCATCCCCATTGCGGTGAGACGCCACCCACTGGAACGCAGCCCAAGAATCTTCATACGCGACGGGAAGAGGGTGCTCAGGAGCTCTCCTATAGTGGACAGAAACCGCAATGACATGGGATTCGGCGACGAGGGCATTTAGGTAATTGTGGTAGGGAGGGGCAGAGGGTGTGTACAGAAAGAATGCACCTCCGTGGAAATAAACAAGAAGAGGGAGCTTCTTGCTCTGATTGTTGCTGCTGAGTTTAGGAAGGTAGATTCTTACATAGACCTCTGTTTCCGGGATTATATTCGTTACATCTTTTGATGAAACGCCGGTCTGGGGATCCGTACCCTCCGGGACGGTCTCGGTTCCCTTTAGCCGTTCGACACAGCCGCTTTTGTACACTCTGACGTATGGGAGAAACTCGAACTCAAGCTCTGTGTTGGTTTCGGCCATTGGCGAGGAAGATAGTTCTTGAGAGGATGGTTTACTTAGTAGATATGAATATGGTTTGTTTCTCCTCCACACTTGATGAATATATATATATATATATACATATATATATATATATTGATGGACATGTATAGAGTGATGAGGCTGTGGCAAATTCTAGTGTGTAATGTTGATGTTCTTGTCCACATTTTACAACTTGTGTTAAGACCAACCTCCTTTGGCCTTGTCTAAAACACTGAAAATTGCATTATATTACATTAATTTTTAATTGGTTTTGTTCAATTATTGCTGAGGGAGAAAGACAAAACAGAAACATTTATAATTTGAAATCCTAAAGGCTGTTTGGTTTTATTTTTATATTCTATTTTTGTTTTTTTTTCAGTATCATTGAATGTTTCGAAAATTGCACTCTAAAACATTATAACAAATTGGTACTCCCTCTATCTCATAATATTAATCGTGTTAGAGAATTTTTTTGTCCCGTAATATTTGCCACTTTGAAGATTTCAAGAAAGAATTATTTTTTTTCCCCCTAAATTTAACCTCATTTATTATTTTTAATGAAATCTGATGAGGCATAGGGAGGAGAATTTTGTCAAATTATTTTAAATTTAGCTAAAAAGAATGTTATTTATTAGGTAATTGATTTTTATGAAAAAACCTAGGACGAATAGTATTATGGGACAGCGGGAATAATATTTTCTATTACACATCTTAATATCCATTCATATACATGTCGTGTATCTGTGTGTATTACAGAAGATGTTACGCATTGCATTATAGTCTCTAAAGAATTCGTATTGCAAATGTGTGTGTTTTATCTATTTTCAACCAAAGTACCACTTATTTTTGTTTTCATGCTTATAATCATTGTTTGCTCACCTAACCCACTTACATTTAATCAAATAGAGGCCACACTATTAGAATTTAACATGACAATTTACTAACATGAAAAAAAAAATCATTGGTTATTTATATAATAAATTTTCTTTTGAAAAATAATGAACATCCAATAAATTTTAAAAAGAATTTATTGTCCTGATATTATTTAATTAAAACGAAAACAGAATTATAATACAAAAAAAAAAGAGTAAATCGATAACAATATAACAACTAATAATAAAATGTTGTCATCGGTTATACACATTTTAGTGCTTAAAGTGACAACATTGATAATTAGAGACACATATGATGACAACTTGGGAGCAATGGAATCTAGTGGTAATTTTTATCGTCATCAAGTTATCAATATAAGGTTGTCTCTAATTGTAATGGTGAAACTAAAATATTAATTTTTATTACTATTGAGTGATATTGTGACAAAGTAAAAGTTGTTGTCTTAAAAAAGTTTGATTAGTAACAAAATAGAAAGTATTGTCATTTAATATGATTATTGGTGACAATTTATATATTCACTTTTATAATAGACACTAATATTACTTTTTTCTTGTAGTGCTAATTAGAATCATAATAAATTAAATGATAAATCCGATCCTAACATCACTAGATCGGTATGTCATTAAAATAATATTTGGGCCCATAAATTACCAGTCTTACGGTGAAATAATTTTTTCCAATCCCATAATTTATTTATTTTTTCTTTCATTTTACTAATTATAGTAATTTCATTAATGTTCAAAACTGTTTTGACTAACAACAGATTAGGGCCTGAATCATTATCAATCAAATCCACGGAATCTCGCGCAACTAGGATTGTATCCCGCTGGTATGGGTTTGAATTCTTTTATCCTCTCCAATTTTAGTTTGGATCCTATGTTTATTAATGAATGATCGAAATAAAGAAAGAGAAAATTTGATGGTATGAAAAAAAATATAAGGATTCTCTTTTTTTATTTCGACTGCTCACCAATACAAGTGGTGTGTATTGATAAATGTAACAAAAAATATAATACGATTATGTAACAGAAAATCCGAACTGCTCCAATTTCCCTTTGGTGAGTGTATGTATGTATATGTTGTTTCGATCAATATTTATAAAATGTTTCGAGTTGTATAAAAAAATAAATAAATAAATAAATAATTTCATGGGATATCATTGCAAATACTAAAAATGTTTTATATAACAAGTCGTGAAGAAATTCTCTTTCCGAGAATTCGCAACATGAGAGGTAAAGTCACTTATTTTCTCATCACTCTATGCTTCGGTAGTATATGAACTATGTCTTTGAATTTCAAATCAACCATGTATTTTTCATCATTCTACCACTCTTTCTCCATGACCAAGAATCAGATGGAGACTTGGGCAGAGGCGGCAGCAACACCGCCTTCCGGCAAAGGCCGAACGGCCACCCTTCACACTTAAGAAGCTCCAGGATAACCGATCGCTTATTGAAATCTTGAAAATCAAATTTGTTCAAGCTCAACGTTCGGGAGAAACGTGTCTTGACAGAGACAAAGGAGTCGAAGCTTGTCGCGCTCGAACATCTGGACAGCCGGCTGCCGGCAGAGTAAAATTCCTCTCTACTTTCTCTATTGTTGAGTGCTTCCGGAGATAGAGCCCAGTTAAAGCCATCTATCACAATCGTAGACTTGGGTGTGCATTTTGATTCCTTGTATTTACTTATGACTGCCGAAACAAATACCTGTATGAATTCTTCGCAAAGTTGATTAGTGGAAGAATACATTTGGATTTCCAAGGGAAAACACAGGGATGATGCGACTTACTTCCTCTTGTTCATCGACATCAGTGGCCGATTCTTCTGTATCCGGGCTGGGAACAGAGAGCTTCCCCCGAAAAGAGTGGCATTTGGCGAAAGCATCCTTGAGGGTGGAAGCGAGGAACTTGCATCCCTTGGAAGTGTTTGGTGGCTCTTCTTGATGAAAAACACTCATGGCCGAAGTGAAATCGCACAAGTTGCTGGGGCTTTGTTGGCTGTTTGTAGGTGAAGAAATAAATGCATGGTATAGGACTATATGCCTGTGTATTGTGATTGCTGATTTGGGGTCTTTTTTTTGTGATAGTGGCCTCTCACCCTATCCCATATTTTTCCACAATCTGAGTCTTTGGGGTGAAGCCAAAGTTAAAAGCAGATACGAAAGCTTACCAGAATGACATATACCTTCATACTTGATACTGCTCGAGCACCTGATACAAAAACCATTTCCCAAGTTTCTCTTTTGAGGTGTGAAAAACATGATTCTGGAGCATGGAATCCGAGATCGAGAGACCTGAAACGAACATCAATAACATAAATTACCATTTTTTGATTGATATTGGGTTCTAAACCTAACTAGCACTTATGTTAAGCATATCAAATAATGCGTCAATACTAGCAATGTTTGGAAATCCTCAAGTTCTTCGAGGATCAGCCACTCGAGTTGACTTTAGCAATAAAAACAAGCTAATTACAGAGCCATACCTTAAAATCAAATTTTCATCATGAATCACATCTTACAACGCAATCTCCCTCGTGAGTTGCGGGTTCCCATAGAATGAGGTTAAGTTTTTCTATGACAAAATTTACAATAATGATGAATTTCTAACATGACAGAACTAAAAGGATAAAAATGCAAACTACGGGAAAAAAAAAACCACCAATGACACAACATTAAGTGGTGTGTTTGCAAAAATTGAATCAAGTCGATAACTTGTGGAGCTTTTTGGATGTGAGAGAGATAAGGGACTGAAACTTAGCAACAGCAGATATCTTGGCGGGCGGGCACTTGGACAGAGCGGGGTTTAATGAGAAAACAGCCTCGTCAAGCTTCCCGGCTGCCATGGATGCCAATCCAGCCTTGTAAGCTTCATCAGCCATACGAGCATCATAGAACGAATCCAAATTTTTAACAGCGTTTTTGAAATTCGAAACACGAGGTGGAGATTGTAAGAAAGCAGAAGCACGAGCGTACTCGAGAGCTGTAATTGCAGAATTGATCTCGGCCACAAGCGACTCGGGAGCAACGGATATGACCTTCACACCTTCAAACACACTCCATGGACGTCTTTCTTCTCCACAACTCATCTTTATGCAACAAATTGATGCACTTAACTTTGGCAAAACCAAGTAGAATAATCTCATAATTAGAGAAATTATTCTCTAATTAAACCTAATGCCGCAAGAGAATAATCTCACAATTAACTCACAAAGAATTATCTCTCAAATGTTTGAAAAAATTTTTAAAATACCCTCTTTTGGACCCTATATTTTCAAAATACCCTAATTTGAAAAAAATTTTTAAAAATATCCTAAAACGGAGTTCCCGATCTCGGCCAAACTGTTCGTGTCAGATCTCGATCCGCGCATCCCCATTATTTTATACATTGTATATATATTATATTTTTTTTTTTTATTCTTGACCGGGTTTGGCGACCCCGGCCAACTTATTTTTTAATTTTTTTTATTTATTTAAATGGTTGGCCGGGATTGGCGACCCCGGCCAACTGAAAAAATTAAACTCTCACACCCACACACGCACACCAACACTCTCATGCACACACGCACACCAACACTCTCACACACACACATAAGTTCTCATACACACCCACACACACCAATACTTGTAAATATCATAAGTTCTCACTTCTCACACACACACGCACACCAACACTATTAACAATATAAATATAATTAGCATTCAAATTTATTTTTTTCTAACTAACAATAATTATCAAGTTTAATTATCCAACAAATAATTACAAATGAACTATAATAATGAAAATTATCACTATTTGTCTATAAATGATAAATAATCAAAGTTACAGTTGCATACCTCTAAATAACCAATAAGATTGAACACAATGCAATAATCACACTTACATAAATTAAGAATGAAAATAATTACAAAATAATAATAAAGAGAATCATTCACTACATATATATATATATATATATTATTAATTCAAAAAAACTTACACACTTATACAAACTTGCTTCACGATTTATCAACTACAAAATCAAAAAATATAAAAAAAATTAGAACACTTCACTATTAAAATTGAGCAAATCAAATACTGCATTTTAAACAAGAAAAATGATTCTCTTTATTATTATTTTGTAATTATTTTCATTCTTAATTTATGTAGGTGTGATTATTGCATTATGTTCAATCTTATTGGTTATTTAGAAGTATGTAACTGTAACTTTGACTATTTATCATTTATAGAAAAATAGTGATAATTTTCATTATTATAGTTCATTTGTAATTATTTGTTGGATAATTAAACTTGATAATTATTGTTAGTTAGAAAAAAATAAATTTGAATGCTAATTATATTTATATTGTTAAGAGTGTTGGTTTGCTCACTTCTGATATTTACAAGTATTGGTGTGTGTGGGTGTGTATGAGAACTTATGCATGTGTGTGTGAGAGTGTTGGTGTGCGTGTGTGCATGAGAGTGTTGGTGTGCGTGCATGTGTGTGAGAGTGTTGGTGTATGTGTGTGGGTGTGAGAGTTTAATTTTTTCGGTTGGTCGGGGTCGCCAATCCCGGCCAACCATTTAAATAAATAAAAAAAATTAAAAAACAAGTTGGCCGGGGTCGCCAAACCCGGCCAACCTTAAATTTATATAAAAAAAAAATTTCAAACAGGTTGGCCGGGTTTGGCGACCCCGGCCAACCTTTAATTTAATTAAAAAAAAAAAGGAAAATGTTGACCGGGATCGCCAATCCCGTTCAAGAATAAAAAAATATATATAATATATATACAATGTATAAAATAATGGGGATGCGCGGACCGAGATCTGACATGAAAAGTTTGGCCGAGATCGGGAACTCCGTTTTAGGGTATTTTCAAAAAAAAATTTCAAACTAGGATATTTTGAAAATATAGGGTCCAAAAGAGGGTATTTTAAAATTTTTTTCCAAATGTTTCCCAACTCCTTAATTTTTCAATCCTCTCGAAATGCTCTCATTTGATACACTTTCCTCAATATCCGAAGGCACCATTTTATAGCAAATTTGTGGCTCGCATATGTTGACAAAATTGTTGCAAATCTTCATGTGCTTTAATGTAGCCATCAAATCCATAATTAATTTGGAGACAAGCATGCTATTCTAGCCATCAAGCATGCAATTCTAGCCGGCAAGACTTGCTTCCAATTTATTTCGCCAAGATTTGGATTTGATTTGGATTCAAGTAACTTTCCAACACTAAGTTTGATGAACTCCATGACTACATAGTTCTTCATGGAATAAAACTCTCTCTCTCTCTCTCTCTCTCTCTCTCTCGTGATAGCAATCACAATAAGCCATAATTCTTCATCCATCTTGATTTCTTAATGCAAGCACTGGTGTGTGTGTGTGTGTGAGAGAGAGAGAGAGAGAGAGAGAACCTCAACCTCTGGTATCAAAACTCCTCCTTCAAAGCACTACAATCTACTAGAACAGGGCAATTTTTCAAGAAAATTCTTAAACCCCAGCAGCATAGGGTCATAAACAACAGATATCAACTAAAAATTTGCTATATGCCCATATACCAGAAAATTTCAAGCACATTAAAACTCAGAAGTAGTAACAAAAAACTGAAAAGAGGATAAAAATAACATTGCTACACTACACACACAAACACAAGAAAAGAAAAATATAACATTACCATTAGATAAGACCATACCTGTGCCTGCTAGAGAGATAAATTGATCATTAAAATTCGAGAAAGTGATGGCTAAATCATTTTTTATCTTGTACAATTTGGTTATTTTATTTATTTATCGATTCAGGGACAGTTGGGGCGTAGAGAGTGAGAAGGTCCTAGTATGAAGGAATAAAGTTTCTTTTTATTTTATTTCATGTTTTTTTCTGGCATTTCACTAATTTGTTGAGCCTAAAATATATTATTTTAGAGTGAATTATACTGATCACCCCTGACGCTAAACTAATTTATTAAAAATTCTCTGAGGTTATACTCATATGACAAACTTATTTTAATTTTTAAAAATATCCCTTCCTTTTTTTAGATGATTTATACTTATCATTCTTGAGGTTAAGCTAATTTATGAGAAATTTCATGTGGTTTCAAAAATTACCAAAAATCCTCTAAGATTATGCCAATATTACAACTAGCACATACTTAGGTTGACTTATCAACAATATTAATTCTTTTTATACTAAATATACATTAAATTCGGAATATTTATTTGAATAAATAATCACATTTTTTTCAAATCTATTATATGAAAATTTTATGATAATAATATTACAGAGTATACGTTAAATTCGAAATATTTATTTGAATAAATATTCATATTTTTTTCAAATCTATTATGTGAAAATTTTATGATAATAATATTACAGAGGGAAAAAAAGAATTAATATTGTTTTAGGTGTTAGTTGTAATATTTGTATAACCTTAGGGGGGTTTTGGTAATTGTTGAAATCAGAGGGGATTTCTCGTAAATTAGCTTAATTTCATGGGTGGTCAGTGTAAATCACCCAAAAAAAAGGAAAGGGGTATTTTTGAAAATTAAAATAAGTTTGTAATATGGGTATAATTTTAGAAGATTTTTGATAATTTTTAAAAAAATAGAAAAAAAAATTTTAAATTAACCTAACCTCAAAGGTGGTCAGTGTAATTCGTCCATTATTTTATTAAATCAAAGACAAACTGATGATTGTTAGGAGGATGAAATGTATTACGGCATTGCACTTACTGATTTTACCGATGCACGATAATGAAGTTATTCTCATAATCTAGCAAGAAAGCTACTTATTTAATTTCTTATATATATCTATATACACACACACATATATATATATATATATGTTCTCACCGCCTTGGAGCCCAGTTGGAAGGGTTTTTTTTTTCTGAATAGAAAGACTTATGTTTTGAAAAAAAGTACTTCAATGAAAAAAAAAAAATATATATATATATATAGATGGATTTTTTAGAAAAAGTAAAAATCGGTGAAATAAAATAAAATAAAATGTGCCTTGTTTTCAAAGATATTCAAAATAGTTCCAAATACAATATTTTTTTACTTAAACAAAGCTCCATTTAAAAAGAAACACAGCTCGATAAACACTTTTTTTAATACCATCCAAACAGGCTTTAACTATATTGTCGATTTAAAATTTAACATAGTAATTAATATGAAGTTTACAAATCCTGTGTACTTTCATTTACTTAGCACATTCTGCTAGGGGAACATATTCGAACCAAACACTCCTTCCGACGAAATTTTTTTCTATGCACCCGGTTTGTGTTCTATGTTTGTTTCGAATAATTTATATTGCACCACATTATTAATTTATTAAAAAAATATCAACATACAAATTAAAATTCAAATTTAATCACTTGATTCATATCTATTAATTCCCTCATTATTTCTTCAATCAAGTTTCATTTTTTGATTTAAAGTCACTAATTATATTTAATTTAGCTGCGACCAAGTGGCATAATTTAACAGGCATTATTATAACTAGCAGGCTTAAAGACTAATACAACCCTTGGTATTCAAGGTTTTAGTGGTGGAATAACAAATTTGATGGAAGGGATTTTATCAAACTTCATGTGATGCAACTCCTAGCGGTTGGGTCAATTACCATGATTGTACAAAAGTTATCTTTTAGTCATTTTTATTAATGTTTACAAAAAGGTTTCAAATCTCGGGAGGGTATTTGTTATTTTTAAAATAAGAAAAATTAATTTATAATTATACTATACCTCAAAAAGTATAAACGTAATTTACCCTTATTTTTATTATCATTTGTCATCTAAATTTTTTTAACTATCTATTGTCGTGTTTCAATGGAATACTGAACAAAAGAAGAACCGCTAGATTGTTATGTTGTGAATTTTACTTTTAAATATTCAATTAAATCATCAATAATTAAATGACTTATATAGTTATATTTTAATCATAAAAATAAATGAGTTTAATGTTTTATTTGGAATGATCACAAATTTCGGGTGTTTAGGCCACATCTATGCATCCGATGATCCAAATTCAATCGCATATTAGATATACTTTTTAAAAAAACATATATAATACATAGCTAAATTTGGATCGTACGATGCATACACTCAGTTCATGTAAGAATTTCCCTGTCTATATTGTATATATTATTTGCATATTCAAAAATGGTTGTCGTAATTTTATTTATTTTTCTTGAAATCAGACCCGAAATCGTAAAGTTACGGGACCTTTGACTTTGCATCGAGGCAATGCATCATTGACGATTGTTGTGCATTTATTTTCATCAAACGTGCAAGTTTCGAGTAATAGGCCGATCTCCCGATCTAAGTTGCATTAGACAATTGTATTTAGGAACCGATTAAATTTTTAATTAATTCGTCATTGATAGATGATATTAGAGTTCTTAATCATGTAAATTTAACTGAGAATTCCAAGAACTAATCTTATCGAATCAGAGTTAACTTTCATGTAACAACTAATATTATCCAAACCCCAGCCCCCACCCCCCACACCCCACCCCCCCACACCAAAAAAACAAATATATATATATATATATATATATATGCGTGTGTGTGTGTATAATGTATATATGAATAATAAGCTTTGTTGAAAGAAGAATGATTCCCTTTCACTGAAAAAAGGTAACATTTTTGTTTTAAAAAAATGATTACATTATTATTTGGGAAAATTACACCTCACTCCTTGAAAATTCGTGATTTTGGCACTAAACTCCCTAAAAAATTATATATATATGAAAAGCACTTTGTCTCTTTAAATTATCTTAATAGGAGTACTTTGCCCCCGATCAACTTTCCAACAAAACTAAATGCACTTTGCCCCCTAAAATTACTTGAACTTGAACATTTTGCCCCTTGTTGATACTTTTAGTAATATTTATAGCACTTAACTCCTAAATTTGTACTGTGAAATGTTTAACCCTTCCAAAATATTTCTACCATATCATTTCAAGCTTCAAAATTTTTATCATTTTTTCCATATATATATCATTTTGCTTTTTTTTTTTTTGGTGAAACATATATATATCATTTTGTTGTTATCGAATACATAATTTAATTAGTTTACAAGGCAGAATAATATAGTCTCACTAGAAAAAAGATGAATATATTGATATATTATATAGTTCAACCATAACCCTGTTAAATGCAGGTCGACAAAATAAATAAATAATTATAGTCATCTTCTTAAATATGTAGTTTAGATTGATCTGGTTAGATTAGTTGAGTAGTTGGACATGTGCATTGATAAAAATTTAAAACATATATTATTTAGACTAATTAAATTATATATAGATATTATAGTGAAAAACTAACTACAAATAAAAATTAAATGATAAAAATGTTTAAATTGGTAAAATGATACATAAGATCTTTTGAAGAGTTTAAGTATATTTAAAAGGCAAGTTTATGGGGTAGAGTAATATAAACATATTGAAAATTCCATTAAGCGGTGAATATAATGTTTTAAAAACCGCCCCATCGCACCAAGTCGAATTGTAATTTTTTCAATTTTTTGAAAAATTGCGATTTAACAATTAAGGTCAAAATTGCACCAAAAAATTGATTTGATTTTAAGTTTTCTCCTTAAACAACACCAAATCGAACCACTTATATATATTAAATATATATGTCTAAATTTGTTCCTTTATTTAACTTCTTAAATTGTTCCAAATTTCATTAATTAGTTACTGATTTAATTATTCAATATTAGAAATACATCTAAATATTCAAATATTAAATTATGCATGAATTAAAAAATTTAGCATGTTATATTATGCTAAATTCTTAACAAGTTGTGTAATTAATCAATATCATTTTTTGAACCTGATTTAAGTGTGTAAAGTCGCATTATATCTATTAACTTTATGGTCTCTATAAATTTAGTTTCTATATTTTTTATTTCAAAGTTTTATTGTCATGCATTGATTTTTTAATATTAATTCAAATATTCTACTAATGTTAGAAGATAGTATTTTTCTTACCGTTATCTAATTATCTATACTATTATATAAAGGGGGGACCATCTAATTATCTAAGTATTTTTCAAATATTCTAATTTTTATTTTAAATTATGTTATTTTTATTTATCACTAATTTTATAAATCTACTAAAATAGTTAAAAATATTTTGATAGCATAGATACTACAAAAAAAATAATATGTCATTAAATTATATCTTTTTTTTTATTATGCATACGCATCGAATGTGCCAATATTACTAATTTCTTGTTATTGATTAGAACCGCAAAACCGCATTGAATCGCTTCGAACAGCTTTAAACCGCACCTTTGATTTTACTTTAAAAAACTTCAATTTAAAATATATTTTCAGAAAAATCGCATATGACAATTTGGTTTTAAACATGTTCAAAAAACAAACAAACAAACAAACAAACAAAAACCGAAATCAAATTGCCATCACCCCTAGAGGCAAAGTACATTTAATCTTGTTGAACAATTGTCATAAATTGATAAAATTTACTTATCAAATACATTATCAAATATTAGTTACTATTGACAACTATTATAATTATCAATAAATAATCAAACTACTATTGAATACTAGAATCAGAACCAAAGTAGAATTATAAACTTACATGAGTTGATAGAGAATTGATCCAAAACTATAAAGTTTTGAGATCTCATTTTCGCCAATTAAGTTAGACCTGATCAACAAGAAGGAGTACAAATTTGTAGCATATTTGTTTCAATTAAATTTCTCTCTGGGCCATTCAATTTGACTCAGAAATTGTTGCAAGAGATTAACTCTTCCATTTCAGCATTTTATAATCAGGCGTAGGCTTTTCAGTTGCCACCACAGTGACATTTTAACTCTTTCCCTTTTCACTCTATTCATTTCCTGAATTTTACTTTTTTCTAGTAGCCATAAATACTTTAGAAGCCAGAGTTTCATTTATTATGTAGGATCCCGAAGGGTCTAAGTAGTTGATAAGGCATGGAATTTTATTTATTTATTTTTTTATCTTAACCATCTAATTTCGATACATTAATTGATTAATTTGAATTCAGTTACTGTAGAGATCTAATATAGGGCGACTTTCCAAACTCAATTGCTCTATTTATAATTTCAGGATTTGAATTTTGAATGTTGTTTAAAGGATCTAACTTTTCATTCCACTAAACCAACTGATTGTTGGTGATGAAGCATGGAATTGAGAAGACACGAAATTGGAGTAGGAAAAAAATTGTTCACTACTACAAATATGATCTAATTTGATACATTTTTCATGATATTTTTTAAAATTGTCATATTTGTATACCTATTGTAACACTTTATGAAAAGTGTCTCAATAAGCATATCAAATTATAGCGATAACGTGTCTTTCGTAACACTATAAAGTGTCGAAGTAAATTATGGTTACACTCAAATACATAACGCATTAGCCAAATGTTACAAAAAGCAATTTTGATTTAATAACACTAACCAAAGGGTTAAAAAAAGATTTTATTTTAAAAATTAAAAATTAATATTATTTTAAATTGAAACTTAAGGAATTATTATTGTCTGTCTTTACTTATAAATTTTGACCATTCTATTTTCAATAAACAAAATTCAATTCATATAAGAATTTTTTAAAAATAAAAACTATTTCTCTATTAACTATCTCATATCAATTAAATATTAAAATATAATTTGATTAGTACTAATTTAAACAACCCTCATTTTATGAATTTTTGGAATTGAGTTGCTTAAACCCACTCTCCCAGTTCTCACTTGATGTCTAATCCACACATTGGCCCAATTAAACAAATTTGGGGATTCTATTGTGCGGCCCCTGTGGCCGCTTCTCATCATCCATATCAATTACATGTGATTTTCCCAAATGAACCCAATTCAATATCTACCACTCCAAACTTTCCACTTCAAATATCTAAGGGTATTTCCATCAACTCACATAGGTTTTATATATATATATATATATATATATCTATATCTATATCTATATAAGAAGGAAAATTGAGAAACACGGGACCTGGCCCACACAAAAATACGGCACACTTTCTCATTCTTTTCTAAGTGGTCAATGATTACAGAGATTATTTATCAAAAAAAAAAAAATGATTACAGAAATTGATCCGAAATCACCCAATATGCAAAATAGCTGAAAAATATCATCGTCGCTTCTAAGAAATCACAGGCCCTCTTATTCCATTGTCTTGAAGAGAGCTCAAAAACCCCCTTCGTTTTGCTGTGATTTACAAGAAATCTTGATTTATTTTTCTGGGTTTTTCTTTGTTTTGAATTTAGAGGAAGAAAAAGGGAAGAAAGAAAAGGATATGTGGGGATTTGGAGGAAGATATTATTGGGGAAGAAAGGAGAGAGGGAAAGTGGAAGGGATAATTGTGGTGTTTGCATGTAATTCTAAGCACTCGAAGGACTATGTTGATCTATACTCTTCTCTTGGATGGAATTCGCTTGTTTGCCATTCACAGTTCCTCAATCTGTAACCTCCAGTTCACCCCTTTTAGACATTTTCACAGTTGGGATTTTGATCCTGCTACTGAGTTTCTCTTATGATGCTTGATTGTGAAGGATTTTGAATTTGTTCCATTTTTTGCTTAAAGATTTTATCTTTGGGGGTTTTCTTGATTTTGTTGCTTGATATGAAGTTAATTATTTAATTTTAGTTTTGTTGGCAATTGAATAATCAGCTAGTTAATCAAATTAGGAGAAATTTTGTTCCATTTCATCTCCTATAGACATTTTCACTATTGGGATTTTGATCCTACTACTGAGTTTCTCTTTTGATACTTGATTGTGAAGAATCTTGAATTTGTTCCATTTTTGTTTAAAAGATTTGATCTTTCGGGGTTTTCTTGATTTTGTTGCTTGATATGAAGTTAATTATTTAATTTCAGTTTAGTTGGCAATTCAATAATTAGCTAGTTAATTGAATTAGGTGAATTTTTCTGCTGTGCTGGTGGTGGTGGGGTCCTGGTGGGTGGGTGGGGGTGGTGGGGTTCTATTAAATTTCTTCTGGTCCAACTTTAAATTTATGGCCTCAAGGTTTTAGCTTGGATATGGTTCTTGGGGTTTGATGGCTACATAAATGTGACTTAGCTATGGTAAATGACTATTAAACTGGAGTGATTCTGATGGAATCACAAGTTACTGTATTGAAATGTCGAAACTTAAAATGATTGTTTGTTTATTTATCTGAAACTATGATCTCAGACTCAGAAAAAAGAATCTCTTGGAAATTAAGCTTATAACTGAAGGGTTTATAAGAAATCAAGAAAAATTCTCTCTGTGAAGAAAGTGGTGTGGAAACAATAATTTCTTTGTTGTTGGATTCAAGTCAGTGGCTACCAGAATATTTCCAAGTTAGATATTTAAGGGGTAAAAAAATTAATGTTGGCTTCCTTGGCAGATATTTTCCGGATAAAGCTGCATCATTGGCACAAGAAATAGTTCATGAGCTCGTTCAGGTTAGTCCGACAAAATTAATGATAAATGGAGGCTGCAAGAAAAAGAGGAAAATAGTTTACATAGGCAGACCAAAATCGTGTAGTTTCTCAATATTAGGATATTGTTGTGGATGATTAATATTTTGATTTATCCTTAATGATTGGCATGCATTTGTTTGATGTGATACACAGGAGCTAAAAATCATGCCACGCCCTGTTGTGCTTGCATCTTTTTCTGGTGGATCAAAAGCTTGCATGTACAAGGTTCTTCAGGTAAATGCTGTTCTCATCTGTATAAAAGGAGTTTGTATATTTTGCTTGCATCTATGTATGTATTTCATTTACAAAAATTACGAATTTCAACTCTTTTCCATTTGGTGGCAGATCATTGAGGGAAAGGGTGAAGAACAACAACTCAATGTGGTATGCTTACGTTTCATTTTTATCCTCTTAAAATCATGATTCTAAAAGACAAAGTTGCAATCGCAGCGTTCTATTCCATGTTTTGGATATGGTGATCCTTGATCCTATTTATTATGTTGCGTAAAAATTATATATTTTTGATAAACTGGACCCAAAATGCCTAAATGGGAATGTTCTTATCCTCATTTTATAAGATTCTTGGGACTTGTTTGGTTGATTCATAGACTAGGTTACTTGGTTGTTTGGTTGGGAAGCCAATGAGTCCTAAAAGGCCTGATAAATAATCATGTTGATAAACAAGCAAACAAAGCCATAGTTGATAAACTTTGTTGCCATGATTTTACTGATCTTCTGGTCCATTTTTCCTCTGAAGGGTGACTATCAGCTCGTTAGAGACTGTGTTTGTGGCCACATCTTTGATTCTACTCCAGTGGATCTTGTAAAATTTCTCAAAATGTCGCGTCCGCCATTTGTGCCATTGTGGATTGCAAGTGGCATTTCTTCCACTCTCGATGCATTCTTTCTTAGCAGAATTGAATCGCAATGCGCTGAATATTGGCAAACTTTGTATTCCGCAGTTGTAAGCATCCATCCATGTTCCTTTTTTTCCTTTTCTTCTTTTCTGTTTTTTCTTTTGAGAAAAAGTAATAATAATTTTACTTCTCTAACTCGTGCTTTCTTGTTCACGGTTATTAACTGTAATTTTGTCAGAGTATTGGGGCTCCATATCTAATACTGTGCTCGGAGAATGACGATCTTGCTCCATTTCAAATAATCTGCAATTTCGCTGGCAGGCTTAAAGAACTTGGAGCTGATGTTAAACTGGTTAAATGGAGTAACTCATCTCACTTGGGTATGCTTTTATAGATTTTGATACTTGTCTTCATTATACTTGATCCATAACAACCTTCCCAAGGTTAAATATGGAGTTTTACAAGAGCGCATGCCGAGTGTGAAAATAAAATAATTACTTATAATGAAATAAAATAACCCCTAACACCTCTACTAACTGCAATAATTTGAACGCCCTTCCCCGTAACTATATAAAATTGCACTCTTATCAAAATCATGCATGCCTCTTTTGTAACTCATTTCAACCTTAGAATTACCCCTTTTGATGATTATTGAGTTATAACTCAAATTTTAGTCAACTTTTTGAATTGTTCTAGGATGCATGGATGATGTTATCGAGAGATAATAATAAATTTTGTGAGTTTTGATTAGATTCGGATGATCAAAATTCGTATTTTCAAAAGGAAGAGGGAAGCTTGTTTAATTACGTTGTGCAGGAGAAGTCACTATATAATTGGTCTCTAAAAGGATGACAATAATATTCTCATTGTTACTATTATTATCATTGTTATAATCATTTATCTCATGATCATCATCACCAAATTTGTCTTAACATATTTTGTTCAAATTTGTATACTCAAACATTTCATAATATCACCATTGCTGCAGGTCATTTCCAACATCATCCAGAAGAATACCGGGCATCCGTGACAGAGCTACTCCGAAAAGCTGCTGTAATATATTCTCAACGAATACGAAAACTCGAAGGGGAGAAGATGGGCATGGAGGGCCCGCACGATGAGATCTCTAACCCATTTTGCAACCTGAAAGAAGCAGCTGCAAAATCGATCCAGAACCTCCACAGAGTCGACCTCCACTTGAACGATCATTTTTACGTACCCACCAGCTCTCTGGAGTATCATGAGGATAGGGATCTCGGGCCCTTGCAGGATGAACATAATGACCGTTATATACCTTTGTCCGGCCAGCCCAAAATCATCATCCATGGGGTTTTGGGTCAAATTCTGTTTGACTCGTGTGTCCCTGAGGATGTCGAGGATTGGGACCTAAGATCTTTACCATCCATGAGAAGAAGGCACTCTCATTTCAATCCTATGAAATGTATCCGACGCGCAAGATTGTGATTCTTTTTTTTTTGGGTTGGAACATCATAAGATAAGGGATGAAAATGTCCACCAAAGTCTAAATGTACAGAAATATCATCTGCAAATCTTTAACTTAGGATTGTTGAGTACGAAGATGTCTGTGTTGGAGTGGGAATCTGAGAGATCAGCAACACTGTATCCTTGTACCTTACTTTTACTTGCTGTTTCTGACTGGATCAAAGATTTTGTTGTGACTTGTGAGGTAAACATATTCGTGTCTCATCAACCATTTTTGTTTTTTTTTTTTTTTTTTTCATTCTCAAATTTTCTGATGACAAAATAAATTTTTTTTTTTTTTTTAATAGAAGTCAACAACGTCAAAATCTACTTCCATTTCATCTTTTTTTCGACAGGCATAGATTTTTCTGATAGATGTATGAATACCTGACAAAATTTCCAAACAATTATTTTAGTAAGATTATTAAACAAAGAACCGTAGCACACTGATTGCGTCACGATCTTCAAATCAAAAAACAACCCTCTGCACAGACCACACCCCAACCCCGGGGTAGGGGGCATGGACCTAGTTGCAACTGTTTTTTTAAATTATTTTATATTTTTGGGATTTGAAAGGGAAAACAAATGGAAAAGAAAATTGAAGCTTTTAAGCTGGAATTTGTGAAACACCAGTGATATCTCCCTTCTCAAACCATGATCTCATGATAGCTTAATAGCCTCCTCGAGGCTATGTCCTTCCTCGATCGTGCTCTTCTCATGATGGCCTCCTCGATGCTATGTCCCTCCTCGATACTGTCTCCTCATGATGGTTTAATAGCCTCCTCGAGGCTATGTCTCTCCTCGGTTGTGCTCTCCTCATTATGGCCTCCTCGAGACTATGTCCCTCCTCAATATTGTCTCATCGAATAGGATCTTGCTCTCCTCGATACTCGATACGTGTACTCAACGACGGGCTCCCCTCCAGCTGTCATCACATCCCTCCATATCAGCCCTAATCCTTAGGTGTTCACACCAACTCCCAACTATAAATACCCCCATTGATAGCCATATCAAGGGGCATGATTCACATGCTTTACTGCTACTCTCCTCGAGTATACTCTCTCTCCTCGAATTATACACCGACTTAAGTGTCGGAGAGCCTTCGCCGGAGGCACTTCCGGTTAGGCTCACGTGTGTTCATCTCTTGACAGGTTGAGGACTCAAACCAATATTCTCACCAAGCCGGGTCACCCTCTTGGTCACCAAGTGGACCACCTTCTCCTAAAAAATGTGGCCTTGACCAAAAAACGACCTCATCAACCAGCCCCACATGTCAAACATTCTTGCTCTCAAACCTATATGTATGTGTGTGTGTGTATGTATATATATAAGCGCGCGCACACACACACACACAAAACAGTGGTAATAATTTGAAGGAGATGAAATAAATAGTTGTACAGCAGGCTATACAGAGCAAGCTGATCTTTATTTCCAGATACAGCATAAAAAGATTAAATCTTTTTTCCGTCAGGCATAGATCATTCCCTTTTTTTTTCTCCTATTATTGAAGTGGAAAGCAATTGAATTGGTTTATTGGTTGTTCTCGTTTCTGAATTCTTGAAAAATGGTTTCTTCAGGTCGTTTGTTCAACAGACTTTAACAAAAAAAATATTTTAATCTAAATTTCACTGCACCGTAGTCGACTTCAATTTAAAAGAAAATTAAATTACTAAACGTGACTATGTTAGAATCTTGTTTTGAAGAAAAATTAATTTTTTAATAGAAGATAATTCTTTCATTGTCATTTTCACATAGAAGCCGACATTGGCATAGTCGACTGACATACATGTTGATTTTTGTGTTAAAACAATAAATAAAACACCTTTTCCTATTGAAAATGTCAAAAAGCCCATGTGGCGATATGATATTTTTATAAATGTTATAACACATGTTTCAAACAATGCATTATTTACGTTATTTATATTATTATATCATTTATATGAACACACATATACGTGTATATATATATATATGCATGTATGTGTGTATGTGGATACGGGTGTAAAAAGGAAATTTACATCATTAGTTATGCCAAAACTTTAGGGGACTATGCTATGATCTCAATCTATAAATCCGTTTGGATGGGGTTAAAAAAAATATTCCTCTAGTCGTGTTTTTTATAGTAATTTTTTTTTAAGTTAAATAGTTTTGCGTTTGAATTCAATAATTAAAAATACTTTAGAATGTGCTTTTATTGGATGCAGTAATTAAAAGTACTTTAAAATATACTTTTATTTAAAATTATTATGGATAGTTTCTGAAAAAAAACTACTTCTGGACTTTTTTTGTTGGCTTTTGCTTTTTCCAAAAACATATCCGAACACAAATTTTTTTGATTTGAAATATTTTTTTTTCGAAAAAATAAATATTTTTTCTCGTAAGCAAAGTCTATCCAAAGGAGCTATATAATATTGATTATACAGAGGAATGAGGTCTCTTGACTTCTTTATTCAATTTTGACCAAATTTTGAATTTTTGAAATTTAATTATTAAAAATTTCTAATTATTGTTCAACATGGATTGTTATTTTTCTAGCATCATATACGATTCCAATTCAGCCAACCAACTAAATTAAAAAATTAAATACTATACAATATAAAGAAAGTAGTATACAACTAATATAATATCGTACATTTACGAAAAATTAAACCTAAACTATAAGGTCCATATCTTACCAATGAGATAGGACTTCATCGGCAAAAATTGACGACATTTTATTACACTCTTCAAACACATCCACACTATTTGGTGCCTAAAAAAATATCTCGAGAAAAGGAGGACTAGAAAGCAATAAAAATGTCAAACGTTCCATATGAACGCATTTCGAGAAGATGATGGACTTTTAAAGGCCATAACAATGAAGAAAGTGGTATTGGTCACCGGCGCTTCCGGTTTCTTGGGCGGACGTCTCTGCCACGAGCTCCTCAACCAGGGCTACTGCGTTAAGGCCTTCGTCCGCAGAACCAGCGATATCTCGGCCTTGCCTCCGCCTACCGACCGCGGGGCCGCCGACGGAGCTCTCCAATTTGTGTACGGCGATGTCACCGACTACCCATCGCTCCTTGAAGCTTTCTCCGGCTGCCACGTCATCTTCCACGCCGCTGCCCTCGTCGAGCCATGGCTACCTGACCCCTCGAAATTCTCTTCGGTCAGCCCAGCTCCACACACACACACACACACACACACATATATACACTAAAAACCCAGATTTTTATTTGGCCAAGACTGCCTTGCATTTGGTTTTATTGGCTGTGAGTTGGTTAGGTTAATGTTGGGGGATTGAGGAATGTCTTGAAAGCGTACAAGGAAACCAAGACAGTCGAGAAGATCATCTATACGTCGTCGTTTTTTGCATTGGGATCCACTGATGGGCGCATTGGTGATGAAACTCAAGTACTGAAATTCTTGATTATGCAATTCAAGTTTAATTTAATTTGTAAAAGAAGAACAAAAAAAAGAATCTTGGGTTTGTATAGAATTTATCTGTGGTGTGATCTTTTATAGGTTCACTCTGCAAAGTATTTCTGTACTGAGTATGAGAAATCAAAGGCCATAGCCGATAAGATTGCTTTAGAAGCTGCAGCTGAGGGGGTGCCTATAGTGCCAGTCTACCCTGGAGTTATATACGGCCCCGGCAAAGTCACAACTGGAAATATTATAGCTCGTTTGGTAAACTGCTTGTGTTCTTGGTCTTATAGAGGTTAATTTTGCGATCCTTGCTGGTTTTCAGATTGAATGAGTCTATTCCGTGATTCTGATAATGTTTTTGTGATAGGTATAAATTAGTTCGTGGAGAACGAGGATGCTTGTTAGGAACCGAAAATGTCATTAAGTTTAGATTGGGATTTCTTGATGTGGCTTTTTCTATGATGGGATAATTTTCTCAATCTTTTGAGTATGGTGTCCGGTTTTGCATATTCTTCTTTGCATTTGTTATGCTTTATCCTTGTTTTTTTGATGTGAATGTGATGAAATCTTTGTTTGAATCGGGAGAATGCAAGAGAGACTAGCCCTGTGTTTTGTTCTAGTACTTGGTTAAGGAGGGGAAAATGCTTCTGTAAACGGAAGGAAAACTAAAGAAATTCAAAATCCTATAACTTTTTGGTTGTCAAGGACAATGTTGAGGAAAATGTTTCTTTATTTTAAGAGGAATTGTCCATTATCATTTTTTATAGAAATGCAGATTTGCTGAGATGAGTAGGGGTGTAAACGAATCGAGTCCAGTCGAGCAACGTACTGTTCTAGCTTCATTTGAAATTTTTATCGAGTTTGAAATCTTGTTTGAGCTTGGTTTGATTATCAAATGAGCCGAGCTCAAATGAGGTTTAATCGAGCCAAACTCGAGTGGAGTTCAAGTAATCAACTTTTGCAACTTGAATGTTTTGTGCATTCTGTTTCAGCTTGTGGAGCGCTTTAATGGCCGGTTGCCAGGTTACATGGGCCAAGAGAATGGGTTTTCCTTTTGCCATGTTGATGATGTAGTGCAGGGGCACATTGCAGCGATGATTAAAGGCCGGCCGGGTGAAAGATATCTTCTTACCGGAGAAAATGCGTCCTTCAAAGACGTTTTTGATATGGCTGCAGTGATTACTAATACAGCAAAGCCTCGGTTTCGCATCCCACTTTTCCTTCTCGAAGCGTATGGATGGTTATGCGTTCTTTTCTCCAGGATAACAGGGAAGCTTCCCCTGATCAGTCCCCCGGTATGAAATTACTCCATTTAAGCTGTGCAAGTTTTCTTTTCTTGTTTTACTTGATTATATTCCACTTTGTCATCTGTTCCGTCGAATTATTTGCAGTATTGATACCAAACAAGTAGCCACGGGCACAAGGAATAGAGCCACATGAGAGGCTAGAGGGGGCAATTCTAGAAAAATATTATTAATAAACTTTGATAACATCATAGCAAACATGCGAAAACAATTTGAGAAGTTTAGTAGAATTTGAATCACAACATCACTTAACTATGTGTAATAAGCAACGGAGGGGTGCAACTATACTCCAGAAATAAGTTACAATGGAGGTATTTGTAATTTCAAAACGAAGAGGAGCTATTTGTGAAAATGTATACTGTTACAGCGGAGGCTGCTGTAATTATCAGGATATAACTCATTATCAGATGTAGTTCTATCATATTATGAATATGCACGTACGGCGGTCAATATCTGCAGTGCTATGTCACACCCTGGAGGTCAAGTCCGTGACAACTAGCTCTCTCAAGATTTCATTGATTTTGCTTTTGTTTTCGTTTCAGTTGATTGCCTTTTTGTTCTGGGGAATGACACTTACAGTCGATTTTTGCTCTGTGTTGAACAGACTGTTTACGTTCTGAGGCATCAGTGGGCTTACACGTGCGATAAGGCCAAGGCGGAGCTGGATTATAACCCTAGAAGTTTGAAAGAAGGTCTCACGGAGATGCTCCCATGGTTAAAGAGCTTGGGCTTGATCGAGTATTAGGACATTCATCTGTTTCTCCGTAGTAAATGTTCTAATGTTTGCCCCCTCAACCGTAACCTTGTTGTACTAATGATCATTAGCATGCATGACGTTTCATAGTATTCACTTTGCAGATTCGTGATAAAACCGTTCAAGTCTCAAACTAACTCTCAATTGGAATCTTGTCGTCGAGTTGAATCTACAATTCATAGTCAATCTGCATTATAGTTGAATTGTTTGTTCTTGCGATTGATTTAAAATAATACTCAATGTCATGTAATCTAATTTTTGGATTTGCTTCTTTTTTGCATCTTTTTTCAATAAATATTCATGTCATCTTTGAAAAAAGTTGAAACCAAGCCATAACTACTGCTTACTTAACAAATCCATCACCACAATTTCACTAAAATGCCGATTAGACTAAAACCTCTCGACCACCTAGGTTATACCAACTGGGCTATTGAAAAGGATAAATAAAAAATAAAAAAAAAGGTCAAATAATAGGTAGAGAGATGAGAGGGAAGAGACAGAAATATAAAAAGAAAAATAATAATAATACATTGAATGAAAAGAGAGAAAAGATAAAGGACAGGAGAATGAGAGAGAAAGAGAGAGTGGGTGTCCAGATCAAAGACATCAAAAGTGGTTGTTAGGTGGGTCTAGCGTTGCTTCATCAAAAAGGGGGGGGGGGGGGGGGGGGGGGGGCTCTAGCATTTTGTAATAAGGTATAGTAGATATTCGCATTTTACATTATTTTTATGTTTTTTTTTTTCTTTTATACAGGAAAACTCCAAACATTAATCTCCTCCACCCGATGCAAGAAAAAATAGAGATCATGAACAAATTTAACCATTCGATTTCCATTATTTTAACATACATGGTGCAAATTCTTCAGCCTTCTATAATATCCCTAAAAATATCATTCCCGAATTTTGTTTCCCGCTAATTTCTAATTATTGGCTTCATTATTCAAAGGAACCTCAAAATTCCAACTCAATAATGTTATTATACAGGAATTTTACAGTTTTTATTTTACTAGTTGAAATGATTTTGTTCAAATCTTTGCTTTTTGAGAGAAATCTCCCAAGTATTTTAATTTATAAATTTGGAGAAAAAAATAAAGTATGAGCTTATTTGGATGGATTTTTTTTAATAAAAGAATTACTTATTTTTTGAAAAAAAAAATATTTAATTGTGTTTGGTCGGACTTTTTTAAATTAGAAGCCTAAGAAAAAGCCCAAAAATAGTTATTTTTAAAAGTTATCCAAAATAACTCTAAATAATATCACCTTTTAAAAATAATTTAAATACTATATTCAAATACAAAATTATTTGACGGGAAAAAAATAAGAGTTCTATTATAAAAAAAAAATGCTCGAAGAACACTTTTTTTTTAAAAAAACTAAATCCAAACGGGCCCAAACTTTTCCAAAAAGACTCACAGGAAACTAGTCATTTTTTATTGTGGAAAAAGAATATCCAAAATGCAGGCAAAATTTCATACTTATTACCGTGCAAATGGGAATGGGATTCCAACGGTCAAATTTACCACCAACATTTTAAACAGGCGAAAATGGGGGATTGTTTACGAGGCGGTGAAGACAGACCATTGCCATTTCATTTAATCTCTCTCTCTCTCTCTCAAGAAATTTGCAGAATCAGATTATTTCCTCGAAGAAGATACCTTGGGAAAAAAAAGGGAAATGGTGATGTCGAAAGTGAAATACGAAGCCATTCGAGAGCAGAGAATGGAAGAAAACAAGAAAAGAATGGAGGAACTCCATCTCCCACTTCTCACTCAAGCCCTCAGAAATGCCTCCTCTCCTAAATCCTCTCCGGTTTGACCTCTCTCTCTCTCTCTCCTACTGTACACTAATTGAAAAACCCTTTTGATTTTTGTGCCTATTTCTTGTAAATCAACTAAAGATGAAGAAGACAAAACCCCGGATTGCAAGGAAAGAGCTTGTTCCTGTGAGAAGATCACAAAGATTTTCCAAGAAATCTGCTCCTCAGTACGAGGAGGTATTGTAATACCATTGTTAATGTTCTTGTTTTCTTTAATTTGCTCTGTTTTTTGGTTAATACCCAAGAATAAGAAAGTCCATTTTCATCAGTTCGATATTAATCTCTTTAAATCTCACAGGTTACTTTTCATGAGCGTGTGCATCTGCCCAGAAGGTTGAATCTTCACATGGCTTAAAGCAAATTCTTTTTCTTCGTTTTTCGACCAAAAGAAAAAAAAAGGCAACTCTTTTATTTATTATTATTATTATTATTTTCTGTGTGTATGTATGATTAGAATAACGCAAAGAACGAGGGATTTTTCGAAGCCGGGTGTATGCATCGGATGATGCTAGAGAATGTGCTATAAAGAGAGCAGGAGGAAAAGGAATCAAGTCTGGGCTCTGATTATCCTAGCTTTGTGAGGTCAATGCTTCCCTCTCATGTTAGTGGAGGATTTTGGCTGGTAAATATCCCTCTCAATTTTCTATAATTACAGAGGCACCCCCTCTAAATTTGCGCTCTGTGCACGAAACTTCTCTTTCCATTAGAGTTTCAAACGGAAAATGATAACATCATCATAGATTTTATACACAAGTAACTGTTTTGGAATACCCTCGAAATATTTTGAAGCTATTAGGGGGTGTTGGTGTAATGTTTTGACTAGCTTCGAAAATGTGATGTTGCGTTCAAAGTATTCGATGTAGTTGAGTTTGTTGTGCAAATTTTTCACAATGTTGATCTTTTTTTTATGTACATCAAACTTTCGTTGTTCCTATAACAATCCTATACCTTTGCATACAGGATAATTTCATTACCTCTACATCTCAAAAATTTCATGTTAATTGCATGCATGATTTTCAAAACAAGTATGGTTACCCCCGAATGCAGGGGCTTTCATCCGATTTCTGCAAGAAGATACTCCCAAGAAATGATGGAGTAATTGTACTGGTAGATGAAGAAGGAGAAGAGTGGCCTGTAGTCTACTTGGCTCGGAAATGCGGGCTCAGCGGTGGATGGAAAAAGTTCGCCGTTGATCATGACTTGGTAGACGGTGATGCGCTCGTTTTCCAGTTGATTCGACCCTCTCTTTTCAAGGTATGCCCCCGAGTGTTCGTTGTTAATGTTGGTGATCTTTGTGTCGAATTTGCAGCACATGTTGCAGTCAGGAACCGAGCTAGAGATTTTTCGAAAAATATAAAAGGCATTGTTGATTTGTTATCCTTTCCTGTGTTGTACAATCCTATGTTTTTTCACAGGTGTTCATTACAAGGGTGGATGATAAATCTGGAAAAACTGCCAATGATGAAATGAACAAGGTTGAAGAAGAACCAATGGTACATTGAATTTGAAGGTATTTTATTGTCCTCTTTTAGATTTTCATTATATATACAACTATTGCTTTTTTGGGAGTCTTTTTTTTCCCCTAGATTAATATTAAAAATCTAAAGTTACATTTACCTCTATTGGGATCCCTTTATCACTTAATTCTATACTAATAGTTAGAGCACGCTCGATGCATGTATAACCGAAATATTAGTATAAAACATTCCAACTAATAAATTTAATCATTTAAAGTGTTAAAATGAATCGATCAACACAAGACATTCTAACTTGTAAAGTTTTAAAGTTTTGAAATGAATGTTGTAGTTAGGCAATTTTAAAATATTCTCAACCAAAATGTAACTTTAATTAATGATGAAACATAAAAATCAAACATGCATCAAATTCAATATATAATAAAGAACTCAAATCTCAGGAGATATTTATACCAAATTTTGCATGTCACACCTTCCTCTGAGTATTATCTAAAAAATATAAACATGCAGAAACACCTTATTATTTTCTCAAAACAATTATTAGCATTTTAATTTAATATTCTCAAAAAGAAAACAAAAATCAACAAATATCCAAAACAAAAATGTAATAAAAGAAAAGAAAAGAAAATACCAGCAGACAAAACAAAAACAAAAAGAGCAAGAAAATGGAAAAGAAGGCAAGTTTGACTGGATAAGGTTTATTTCAAAATGCTAGTTCATGTCTTATTTCTTTTTTTGTTTTATGGCAAAGAGAGGAAATATTATTAGTTAACCAACGCCTTTGTCAAAGCTGACTGCCACCACAGCATATTGTGGCAAAAGGGTTAATAGCCTGACATGCTAATATGTGAGCCACGCCGTTAGCATATAATGACTAACGATAGAAAAAAAATTAGAAATCAATATCCTGACATCTAAGATAAGATTTGTATGGTCCGAAAGGTCTTCCTCTTCACTTTGGCATCGTGCGATAACCGTCGCACAATCGCCTTCAACATAGATTCTTGTCCAACCTCTACGCACAACCATACAAACCGCTTCATAGCATGCCGGCATTTCAACATGTTCAGTAGCCAACCGTCCCAGTTTTTGAGTCTTAAGCCAGCCCACATAGGTACCAGAGGCATCTCGCGCTACTGCCCTGACTTCGTATTACCCTAATTCCCTGAAGATGGCGCCGTCGAATTTGATCTTAATGAACCCCACCTAGCTGGTGCCGGGTCAATCACAGGGAGGATTCCCATGGCTTCACCCACAGGCACATGCTGCCACAATAACCAAAGGATCATCATAAAGAGACAAGCCTCTCGCTCCTGTAGTTGCTCCTAGGTTGCTGCAAATCGAGTTCTTAGGATTCTCCTCCCATTTTGACATCAGCCGCCGTGGAATATTGGAAAGGGCCCAAGCTATTCGAGCTAGGTCGTCCTTGTTGTCATCGCCACAAAAGGGACATCGATGATCACCGGGACAATGCCTCAATTGCAAGTTCTGAGCAGTCGGAACGACCCTGATACACAGCCTCCATATTAGGATACAAACCTTCGGAGGGACTTTCGCTTTCCATATTTTCCTCCAATTGACGTTGACGATGGTGTGCCAGGTAGACAGGGCCAAGCGCGACACGTCGACAAGTAAGAGAGTGTGGGCGCTTTTAACCAAGTATACCCCATTATTCGAATAGTGCCACACCCGAGTGTCGAGAGATGGCGTTCTAGCCACTAGTGCCATGATTCCAGCCCCCATTACTTAGGTCGTCAATCAAATCACTCACCCACATTACATTCATCCCACTGTGGGGTTTGGGTCTTGCCAAACTTGGATTGATCTACCATCACCCACACACTATCAAACACCCATCTCTGGAACATGGCATGCCTCAAACAAGCTTTTCCATGTGTAAGATGGCTGCCTCCCACAACTAGCCTCAAGGAAATCCTTATTGGGGTAGTTACGGGCTTTAAGAACATGACCCAAAAGAGAGCTCGGGTCATGCATGAGGCGCCATAAGTTGTCGGAACCCAAGCCCTCCATCCGTCTTTGTAGTGCATAAGCGGTGCCAATTGACCAAATATATCTTTTGTTGTTCCCGATTATTCCACCAAAAGTTTGAAATCAATCTCTTGAGTTCCCTAATAAAACCATTTGGTAATTTAAAACAACTCATTGCGTACAGTCGAAATTGCTAGCAATTGGCCTTCACGAGAACTTCTTTCCCTGCCGCAGAAAGAAACTTCTCTGAAAACCCCTGAATTTTCTTCATTATATGCTCTCTCCTGTTTTAGTATTATTGGCACATTTAGCAAACTCACCAATTCATCGCGCACCTGGGTTGGTACATTGGGGTTGAAAGTGATTGATGACTTTTGGTTATTGATAACTTGCCCAGATAACCTAGTGTATTGGTCCAGTACTTTCCTGATACATAACATAGCATTTGGAGATGCTTTTAGACAACCTCTCTGCTCTTCGCGGCATAAGAAACAACAGAACACCTTTGCACAAAAAAGAAATAAGTACGGGGTTAGTGGGTCACCTTGACGGATACCTTTTCCCGGCTTAATAAAACCAAATTGCGCACCATCAAGAACAAACGAAAATGTGACAGTAGTACCACAACACATGATCAATTTGACAAAATCACTAATGGAACCCAAACTTAATCAGTACTCGATCTAAAAAAAGCCACTCAACTCGATCATACGCTTTGCTCATATCTAGCTTTATCGCAAAACGGTTTTTGAGGAAATGATTTAACTCAGAGGCAACTAATACATCATTATCAGTGATCAAATGACGCAGGACAAAGGCGGACCGCGATTGCGAAATAATACTATCATGTAGAAGTGGCTTAATTCTATTGGTGAGAGTGCCTCTACAAGTCTCGAACTGACCAGGGTCCCCCCAAACCCTGGCAGTTCCATAGTATTAAATTGGACTAAAGCGGGTTGGCTAATTGGACCTTTATTATATGGCTTAGGGCAAGATCAGGGGCTTTAGTGGGCTGGTTCGTGGATGGGGTAGATATGGGCTGTTTGGGGGTTGCATTTTATGGGATATTTCCAACTTACCTTTAGTAGTCTTGTTGCCACGAAACTCGGTCATCTTACCAAGTTGGACTGTGGATAGGGAATTCGCCCACAGAGTGAGGAGCATCTTGCATGATACACTTTTCTTTTTCTACCCCCAAAGCACGTGGCTGCATGCTAGGGTTTCCTTCCCAACACTTCTGGCCACCCGAGCCAAAATCCCACCGGGTGCCACAACTGAGCCTGGTCATCTCACGTAACCAGGGCCCAAACGGATACTCCGGCATCTCACATGACCGGAGTATATGGTCACAATGGCCGCAAACATAGCAAAAATTCTCAAGTCACTCATAAGTGAAACGAATGACAAATTCTATCTCGATCGGGCTCTTAGTCAAGGAGCGTCGAAGTGGTAGGTTCAAATTTAGAGACAAACGGACTTGCATACAATCGCCCCGGTTTCGTTCTTCTCAAGCCAAAGTCCCCGCCTTTGAAGACGCCAATTTGGTTTCCTATTGCTTTGGCCATCTCCCTGGTCAAACATGAATAAGCAACCCATGCATGTGGACAAAAATATCTATCCAATCCAAATTGGTGCCCATAGGGTCATCCTCCGGCTCTATTTCTTTCAGCACCTAGAAGTACTTCTCAAAGAGCCACGGGCTTTTCAGTAGAACTCGATTATGATCCAGTTTGTGATTGAAAAGCCAGTAGAAATCGACCCTCCGCTACTTTTCTGACTTCAATCGCCTTAAACGAACTCATCATGGCTTGAGAGGCTTCAAAATTCAGCAATTTCCTCATATGAACCCACCCAAGAACCAAATTTTTTTCGATGTTAGGGTTTGCTCCCCAAGTGTCCTCCGAAATAGGGGTTCATATAAACCCGCCCAAGAACCAGCAATATCATGGCTGGAGGGCGTCTCCTTCTCCTTCGGTGATACTATACTGCTCTCCTTTCGACAACCGATGGGACTAGACCATGGCGAAGCTGTGTAACCTCACGTACTAGAGGAGATACTGAATGGAAAAAATAGAGGGCAAGAGACAAGAAAAAAGAATAATACTAGATGACCCGAAAAACCAAAAGATTAAGATAATGACCGAAAAGACCTGATAAGTAGTAAAGGATTACTGAGAAAACAGGAAAAAACACTTCTGTCTCTCAAAAAGCCCTTATATGAGGTACCCAGTACCCTCATGCGAGGTTCAACTCCGTCATCTTCAACCATTTCTGCTCCTTCGCTCAACTCTCCTCTGGAAAGAAGCTATATTCCTAGCTCGTTCTCTACTGTTAACAGGACATCACTGGTGAATAATATGATTAATCCTCCTCCTATTAGTCGTTCTTTCAAAGATAAAACTTACTAACTCAACCTCTCCTGCAAGTGGTGCAAATTAACAATTTCCACTAACCCAATGCCTATGAAATCATTCTTGTGGAATTGTAGCTCACCTATCTTCCTAGTGTTCCATATCGGTCCCTCAAGATTTTTTAACCATATCCCAAATCCTCTTAATTGTACTCTTAGTCAGGGGAAACCCCAGATGAACTCAAATTTGGATAATCCCTGGCTTATATTATTGATAGGAAGAATAAAAAAAATATTAGGGAGCCTAAGCTCACAACTGGGAATTTTATAGTACCTTTTACTGATGGTCCAGTACATTCTAAAGAATCGAACTTCACTAATGTTGCATCCATTTCTAGAAATCAAAGAAAAATAAATGGGTACCGAAGTCAAGAGTTTTGAACCAGTCCTTACCTACATCCAACTCGTTTACTATCTTGGGTATTCAAGTGGATGATTCGAAGAAATACCATGAATCGATGAATATGAAGCTTCCTTGTTCAGTTTCCCCAATCAAAGGATCAACCAAACTTGTCCTCCACTACAGTTCGGGACAGTAAACCCACAGACTCCACTCCTAAACCAACATGACACGTATCGTGTAGAGTGCCACTCAGCATGCAACTTATGAAACAATTTCACTGCAAGAACCACAGTTTTCACTTCCACAACCCAAAGATTTGAATAAAACTAATACTAGGGATTAAACACGTCATCATCCACTACTGATTACTTGCTTACTTCTTCTAAGTCTATCAGTGCTTGTGTCACTTCACAATCTAAACCTACAGTCTAGGATCACAACTCAGTTACCCTCCAAGAAAATGGCTCCAATACTTCTTACCCCATCACCAGACAGCCCACCACGCTAGAACAGGCGCATACCTCACACCAAGATCCACAATAGCACGCCATGACCTTCACCACAACCGACGCAGATGATGCATGCAAGATGTCCGACGACTAACGGATTGCCAGTGCTTGCTCCAAAATAAATATCCCCCCGGGTTTGAACCACCTTACAAATTCAGCGCCACAGCCGTCACTGGTAATTCCTCCAAACGACGCAAACCCGCATGGGCTGTCACCACCACAAATTCTACAAATGGTTCGCGTGCAAAACAGATTGATTGAGCTAGGGCCCTTCGACTTCATCATCCAGCCCATGCACACAATTCCACATCTATTTCGCAATTCGCCTTCGACTCCCATGCTCGTCTTGCATGTTCTCAATCAAGAAAGAGAATCCTACAGAAGGGAAATGCCCCAGTTCTCCCCCTACAACACATACAAACTCTTAAACGACGCTGTGACCCGGATGGCCGCCATGGACAGTGGCACAACACCCCCAATTTCACCCCCCAATCTGTATCCAATGAGAATCCTTCAATGGAATTGTAGGGGTGCGGCTAGGCTCGATTTCATACCTGCCTTTCAAGATTTGCTCAACCATTATCGGCCTCATGCATGTATCCTTTTGGATACGCGCGTTAACTCAGAGCAGCCAATATTATTTGCCGCATTTCTTTCGATTCCAATATAGTCGTCGCACCAATGGGTCTTGCAGGAGGTCTATGGTTCTTTGGGACTCCAACAACATCAACATGCAACAAGTGTAGTTTACTAACTGCACAACTATTCACGCTGTAGTTCTCCAGATTCCTCCGGTGCCACCATTCCTGCTTTCCCCTGTTTTTAACTACCTTATATAGCACAACAGAACTAGGTTAGCAATAGGGTTGTAAACGGAAAACCGAAAATTCGATTACCGTCCGCATCCGTATCCGTTTATGAGGCATATTATCCGCATCCGTTTAAAACGGATATATCCGTATCCGATTATAGGTATCCGAGTAATAAACGAATACGGATATGGTAATTAGATATCCGCTCCGTTTAATATCCGCTCCGATTGTATATCCGTTGGATATATCTGTTTACTTATATCCATTATCCGTATTCGATAAATTATATTAAATTATTATTATTATTATTATTATTATTATTATTATTATTATTATATCCTTATCTCTTCTTACTCTTTATATGATTTAATTAGATTATTTATTAATTTATATACATTATAAGAATAAATAGAAAAATAGGAATGAATAATATGAATTATATTAATTGTATTAATGATAAAATATAAACAGATTCGGATATCCAATCAAATATTCGGATAAACGGATTCGGATATCTAAACAGATATTCGGATATCCAAAAATTCATAATTATATTATATTTAAAAAAATATCCGCCGGATGCGGATTCGGATATAGGTTGCCAATATCCGACAGATTCGGATTCGGATACGGATACGGTAAAATTTAATCGGATACGGATTCGGATACAGCATATCCGCTCCGTTTAATATCCGTTTACAGCCCTAGTTAGCAAGAACTCAACTTTATAGCTTTGAACTTTAAAATGAAATGGGTTGTGATGGGAGATTTTAACAATATCTTGTATCGTAACAAGAAAATAGAGGTCAACGCGATGCCCTTTGGGAAAATTAATCGTTTTCGAACTTGTATTGAAGCATGCAACTTGGTTGATCTTAGGTTTGGCGGTTACCCATTCACCTGGTGCAATTATTGATATAGTTCTAGTTTTATTTGTGAACATCTCGATCGCGTTCTGGCGAACCCAGAATGGTTGTACCATTATCCGCAAACTAGAGTCAAACACCTTCTTTCTAGCTCATCTGACCACTCCCCTACGCATTTGTTTCGTTATGATATTAATGGGTCTTTGCACCCGGACTATATTAATGTTGTTAAAGAGGTCATGGTTCCAAAATGCCTTTGTTCCAAAGAGAAATATAGGGGATAATATTCTTATTGCTCATGAAAATGCTGCATACGATGAGAAGTAAGAAGACTAAGGCATACCTTATGGCCCTTAAGATTGATCCCGAAAAAGCTTATGATAAACTTGAATGGAACTTCATAGAGCTTGCTTTACAAAAATATGATTTTCCTCCTAAATTTATAAAATGGATTATGGCATGTATTAGTACGGTCACCTTCTCTCTTAATATCAATGGTCATATCAGTCATAGTTGGACTCCTTCGGGGGGATTGCCTTGTTTATCCTTTCTTTAGATATTCTTGTTCATAAATTTCAACAAGGGATTAAAATTGAACTCTTTTGATGCTATCGGTGCTCATAGTAATGGTCCTAAAATTCCTATACTTTGCTTTGCAGATGACTGTCTTATCTTTTGTAAAGCTAACTCTAAGTTCCAGACTCAATTTGGACTTAATATTTGCTGGAACAAATCTAAAGTGTTATTTTCTAAGAATACTCCTTCAAATACTATTCGCTCCATCACTTTTCTTAATCTTTCTAGAGGTGCATCCACGGATAAATATTTGGGATTGCCTATTTTTGCAGGGAGAATAACCAAAAACACTCTCTATCCTACGCAGGCAGATACACTCTTATCAAATAGTTCTTAATGTGTTACTCAATTACTCCATGAGTTCCTTCAAAATCCCTCAGATTACAATAAACTCGTTGAATTCCATTTGTAAAAAGTTTCTTTGGAATGCTCTTCCTAACTCGAATAGGAAGAAGAGTCTTGTCAAATGGGACATTCTTTGCCTTCCAAAACAATTCCCTTTGGGCGTCTCACATAAAAGCCAAATACTACCCCAATACAAACTTCTCTTTGGCGGACCAACTGGCCCTCAATGCTAGTCATGTTTGGAAATCCATTCATAAAAATCCGTCTGCTAGCCACGAATAGTATCCAGTGGATACTAGGAGATGGCTTACACATAAATTTCTGGTTTGATAAATGGTTAGGGGACTTCAAGCATTTCGGATTATATTCCTCATATCCCTTATCATTTGAGTAATCTCAAAGTTAAACACTTTATAAACCCAAATTCTCACACTTGGCAGCTTCATCTTGTGGATCATTTACTCCCCCCTATGATCGTAAATCGTATTTATAGCACTCCCATTCCATCTTCCAATTGCACTGACACCATTCACTAGGCTTGGTCGCAATATGGCTCCTTTTCCCTCAAATCTGCATACTTATGGATCCTCAAGTTATTTTCCCACTTTCATAACCCTCAACTTCCTTGGCTTACCTTTGGAAGCTTCACCTCCAACCCCGTGCCAAATTTTTCCTCTGGTTACTTGCACACGACGCCTTACCCACAAAAGAATTTTTCTTTAATCGGCATGCTATACATTCCAACAAGTGTGATTTATGCTCTCAAGATGTCGAATCCTTAACTCATGTTTTCTCTCATTGCCAAGTTTTCCATCCTTTGCATAGAATCATAACCCCTTTGCTCGGCGCTCTTGATACTAATATTCTCATCTTCTTACAATCGCACAAAAATCATTCCCAATTAATTTGCTTATTCTCTTTAGATCATTTGGCGCACTCGTAATGAAGCTATCTTCAAGAACAAACCTGTTAATAATTACTTAATCTGGAGTCGAATAAGATCACTTCTTAACACCAAACAAAAGACTCCTTCTGTACTTGAAATGGCTTCCCCCACAACGGCATTACTACAAACTTAACACAGATGGGTCTTCCATGGAGAATTCGTAGCTGCTTTCTCCGAAAATATCGGCAGTAATACCAACAATACAGCAGAAATTTGGGCACTTTCGCGAGGGTTTGCAGTTAGCAGTGAAATTGAAACTGACTCTATGTTTCTATTTTTATGTATTGCCAGGCAGCATCCAACCAGTAAGCAGCACTTGCATCTGTTCCAGGATATATGGATGCTTCTGCAGAACCTGGAACAAGTCTCTTTGGCCAAGCACGGTGCAAATCTCCCACTGATGTCAACTAGGAAGTAAGAAATGTGCCCTCCGTTTGTAGCTATTTTGATGGAGAGGGATGCTAAAGTTATTTTCACTCGTGTTGTAACAACTTCCTGTACTAACACACAAACTCCTTTTGAACTAATATAAATATATTTTCTGTTCAAAAAAAAAAAAAAGCTATTTTATGTGTTGTGAGGTAAATTATTTTCACCTTTATTTACGATTCTTTAATCGAGACAATTAATGCTATTTTACTAGCATTAGTTCAAGAGATATATTATTTTCGATTAATATTTATAGGGTGTTCAAATTAATTGTATAAAAAGAAAAATCAACTAAGCACTCCACAACTAAATAATAATATTGTACTAACTTAGTGAAAATAACTATATAACTTTTCTTTTCTTTTTTTCAGGATCCATTTTGAGAAACATCTTGGGGTTGAAATCTGGAAGTATGTAATTAAATTGAAAGACAATTAAGATCTTATCTAATGTAACATAATTATCAAAAAAAAAAAAAATTAATGTATGCAACATGTTGCATAGACATGTTACCCCCACCCCCCCCCTAAGGGTTGGGAAATTTAGTGTCGTTAACATTTGTAACATTGGGCTTGTTCCATGTTTTGTAGTTGATCCGTGAAGGACCCATAACCATTATTTTTAATCTTGTAGGATATTTTTTTATTTGATTTTCAAACTCTAATTTTCATTAAGACATCAAAACTCGTAACGACGTTTAGAACTTGAGATATTGAATTAGGTTTAGCATTCTTTACTTTTAATAGGCTCCTTATTAAAGATAGTAATTATAGCTTAATTCATTTTTAATGATTTCCATCTATGTCGTTTCACCCTATTTATGTTTTTGTTAGCAATCTGCAAGATAATTCATTTACTACGATTAAAGTACCCTAGGTAATATTAATAAACTCGGAGGGGATATGTAAGGTTTAAAAAGTTACAAGGGTCTCGTGTGGGTCCCAATGTCGGTATCTCATCCAATGAGTCCTCAACCTATTGAGAGATAAACGCATGTGAACTTGTCAAAATTGTCTTTAGCGAAGACTCTTGAATGCTCAAATCAATATTAGGTTTCAAGTAGGAAGTTGTGGACATTATTTAAGTACAAAAGGTAAATTAGTTAATATGTCATACATATGAACAATAAATGCATGGCTTTTACAAGTGAATGCAGTAGTGCACCTAGCTAGGATTGAGGTGAAACTCCATTTTAATGTCATTATCGGAATATTCTCTCTATCAAGGTAGAAAAGCGGCTCTGCATACTAGGGGGTGTAGTCCTTGTACAAAAACGGTTAGTGATGTTAGGTTTGTTGTTACATTGAGAGGACCACGACCGAGCAAGAATCTCGATCGGATCCTTGAGTGAATGGATCAGTAGAATGAGGTCTTATTGGCAGTGGTTTCCACGTCGAGAGTGTGTATGGCCTTCATTGTCCCTTGATTGGCGAGATCATGCAGAACATGAGAAGGTAACGAAGAAATGATCCCTTCATTTTCCCTTCTCAAAATTACTCGATTATCAAACTATCTATATTGATCTACAACTATCAGACATTAAACATATTATATCTTATCAATATGTACGTGTGTGTAATTTGGGATGGGGGGTGGGGGGTGAGGTGGGATTCTAAAATGGTTAGGAATTATGAGAGGGAGTTAGTTAATTAGCCCCAAATCTTGGGTGAATTGACCTTAGCTGTCTGAAAATAACTTGATATTGGTGGGGAGGATGATAGCCAGCTTAGCTGTTCATGGAAATGTGGGGCTGTGCCTAGCTGGTCCACATTATACAAACATGTTACTTTTCAATAAAACAAACAACAATATCATTTAAAACACTATTAAATTTGTTCACATATAGGATTTCTTTTTTTTTTTTTTTTTTGTTTCGTTCTTTTTTCAACTTTTCAAAGTATAATAAGAGCTGCCCAAAAATACTTACATTAATTATTTTTCTCAGTACATTAACAAATAATCTAGTGAACTAAGATTGTTGACCCTTATGTTATTATTAATATAGACCTTGAAACATTCAACTGAAGATAACCATCAAAAAACAAAAAAAAATAATAAAAAAGAAGAAACATTCAACTGAAGTTCCACAACACTAAAAAAAACAATCAATCAAGATAAAGAACAAACACAAACAATCATGCCACGTAAATTGTAATTAATAAGTTAGGACCAAACTATAATATCGAAATATATAAAATACGTCTCTATCAAAATTATTATATTTCATGGGGTGTTTGCACTTAACATTATGTATATTTTGGATTCAATCGCTTTTATCTTTTCTCCTTCCCGTTAAGGTGCGTGTGCGTATGTCTTTTGTTCGATTGTATTTATAGAATATTTCAAGTAGATTGTATAATATAATAATAATAATTAAAAAAACAGGAAAAGAGTTAAAAAAATAAATAAAAAATCTGTCGTGATGGATTTTTGTCGACCCCAGACATAATTTAATTGCTTTTAGGTCCCAATTACTTCAATCTACGCGGAGTTTTTTGCCCCATAATTGACACCCAAGAGCAAGTTTCTTACCTTACGCGCCCCTTGTTGCGTGTTTTGACCGTCAGCTGTAGATTTAAAAGCAACTCCATTTATTTGGAAAAATTCTTATATCAACCTGGTGTATGGGTCGTACCCATACACCCTACAGTCTATATTCAGTCACTTATTATATATCTTATAAAAAATTTAATATATAACATGTGAGTGAATTTAGATCACAGAATGTAAACATTCGGTCCATGAATGAAAAACCCATTTATTTGATTATCACGTACATGACGTGTATGTTTATCAATATTTTTACTTTTTATTAAGTAGAAGTTATAAAAAAAATTGAAAAATAAATGAGCCATAAAAGTAAGTAATATTTGAAACAAAAAAAGTGAAACTAGTGGTTAATTTAAAAAATAAATAAATATTGAAAAAAAACAATTTGAAATGTGCTCTAAACTTATTTTAACTCTTTTTTTAGCAAAAACAATGGAACAAAATACTGTGGAGCTTTTTTTTTTTTTTTTTTCAAAAAGCTGAAACAGTTTTTTTATATAGTATTTACAAACACCCCTTAATGGCTATACATAAATAATCACTAATGATGTATGCAAAATATATACTAGAGTCTAGTTACAAATGATGTTATTTTGATTTTCTCGACATGAATACCCAAGCTTTCTTTCCTCTTATTTTACTTTCTTCTCCTTCCCTTCCTCCCATTTTCTTCCATACTATCCAGTCCACAGTTTACATTTCTAAACAATCCAACTTCTTTAACTTTGTAGAGAAATAATGGACATAAAACAATACTTAATCATAAACAAAATTAAATTTACGTTACTTGAAATAAGATGCCCTTAAATGTTTGTGGAAAAAATGATCTTTTTTTTTGTTTTTTTTTTTATGATCTATAGAATAAAAGGCCACATCAACAATTATAGTTCAATACTCTTGACTTGCATAATTTGGCGATTTCGAGTCAAACTTTGATTATTTTCTCACATACTCGAAGGTCTTTTAAATGGGATTGACATGAAACTTTTGTTGGATAGATTGATCGCGAATCAAATATTTAAATTTTCTCTCTACTTGTGTGAAAATATAAAAATATGAGAATTAAATTATATCAGTAACAAAATTTCTATAATATCGGGGCGCATATATGAGTTGTTCATTATGAAACACCAAAGAAGAAAATAAAATATTGTCACGCGCTGGAGGTGAGATGTGTGGAAATAGCAATGTAAATAACGCCGCGGATTTCGGGGGGCAAATGGGAGTGAGTCGACTTATCCTTCTACTCCTCCTTCTGGTCAAACTATTTGGTTGGACACCACTGCTGTCACCCAATTTCACTTCATTTTTTAATAAAAGTAATAATAATATACGGGGCCTATAGATTTTTATTTAAAAGCAATGTCAATTTTTTATAAAGAATCAAAAATATTTATATGATTTTGAATCCATTTGGACAGATTTAAAAAGAAAGTATTTTTCAAAAAGTATTTTTATAGTTAAGATTTTTCATTTTTTTTAAATTGAATAGTTTTGAATTATAATACAATAATTAAAAATATTTTTATCTGAAATTACTCTGGCATAACTTTTAAAAAATAATCCTTTTTTGTTTTTTTTTTTTGTCTTGCTTCTATCTTTTTTTTTTTTTTTTATAGAAAACCCACCAAAACATAATATTTTTTGCCTTAAAGTGTTTGTTTTTTCAAAAAAATTCAAAGTCCATTCAAATGGGTTTTTAGCTTGTCGGGGGTGGGGGATTTAAAATTTTCAACAAAATTACATATAATTTTTAACTTAATGTAAATTTGAGAAGGGACGACTGTCGCCTCTGACCAGTTCTCCTTTGTTGATAATAATAATATCAATAACAACTCGTTTGTCATATTAGTTTACTTTTTTTCCCTAACTTTAATTTCTATGATTAAAATATTTTTTTTACACGAATTAATTATATTTTGTTGTATCTTCATTTTAGTATAAGAACAAATATTTCTGCATAGACATAGATAAATTGATTCTCATTGATTAGTTACTAAGCTTATAATTGTTTTTTTTTTTATTTGAATTAACGTTGACATAATTCATGAGCCTATAAAGTTAGAAAGTATAAGATGATTGCAATTATGCATGTACAACGAACAAAAATCAATGTTCATTGTTTACGTATGAAGCAGACTTGATTGATTGGACAGTAATTATACAGAAATTATATGACTTTCTCATTGTTTCACGTGTATTACAGTTTATGAAAATTCCATCTATTAAAGTAAATAAAAATATAAAAAATAGAGAAAATACAAAAAAAAAAAAAAATGTACGTAGGTACGTAGTAGACAATCTTTTTCATACAAAATTATTTTAGACAATACAAAACATGTAACGTTATTTAAAAAAAAAAAAAAAGAGCGAAAGAGATGAAATTTTGAACTCTAATAAAAATACAAATAAAATATAATTAAACGCATTCGTGACATTTTGTACAACGAACAGTTACAACCATAAATATAAATTTTCGGGAGCGTGTCTCCTATGTTCTTTCCATAAAAAAAATATGGAGGGGGGGTCTCTTTCAGTCCCCTCGGCTCCGAATCGATCCTAATGTTATTAATACAAAAAAAAAAAAGGAAAATAAAATGACCCCATGACCCTTTCATTGGGATAAAAAAAAATGCCAAAAACAAAAGTCCATTACTTTTGTCCGATGCCCTTGACTCTTTCCTCAATGTGAAGAAAGGTTTGGTATTATGGGCAGCGTACACGTTAATCGAAACTTTCATGCAAGTTATTTCATTGGGGATTTGGCCGACTAGAGTCGGCTTAATTTATAAATCGGATTATGAAATGGGTCCACCTTAATTAATACTTTCATACAAAAGGTCCCTTTTCATTAATTCATTGAATTAACAAACAAATAAATGCATAAACATTACACTCTATTAAGACCCTTTTAGCTTTCTTTTGGATCTTTGAAAAATAAAATTTCATGGATCCGATCTAGGAGTGTAAATGAATCGAATCAAGCCAAATAAAATATTGTTCGAGTTTGGTTTAAATTTCTTATCAAGTTTGAAATCTTGTCTGATTTTAGTTTAATTAGTAAATGAGACGAGCTCAAACGAGCTTTAATCGAGTCAAACTCGAGTCGAGTTCGAGTGATTTGATACTTTACACATATATTACCATATTTTAATTATTCGAGTCGAGCTCGAGCCGAGTTTGAAATTTTATCGAACGAAAAACTGTGTTTTGGTTTGGTTGGTTATGCTTAACAAACCAAAGACAAAACGAGTTTTTTATGATCGATTTTAAGTCGAGTATCGAGTAGTTGGATTCATTTTTTAGCCCTTATTCCGAGCCCTACAAATATAGATATTTGCTTGCTTTATATTGATTTCGTTCTCTGTGCTTAATAATTGATATTCTGTATTTTGATGTATTTGGTAAATTTATTATGAATAATGTGAGAATTGTGTTCAGTTTATAATATTTATGTAACATATCGATTGAGATATGTTTGAGAGTTATCTATTCGTATATAATTCAAAGTTTTTGAAACTATTAGCTTTCACGATATGTATATGCACATATGAATAGTTTCATTAAAATATTTTAAGATGTATAAAATCTAAATATAATAATTCAAAATTCTTGAAAGATAATTTTTGTTGTCCTATTTATTATAGTTATTAATCATTTTAATTGTAGATTATTATACCCGTTTATCACTTATTTCTACATATATTTAGGAAAAATCAAAATACCCATATCATGATTATTACTAACACTGAACATATACTATTATTAAATGAATTTTTTTTAATATACTCATTTATCAGTTACTTTACTTAAAAAGTTTGTGTTCCACAGAAAATCATTCAATTTGCTTTCATCAATCTATTATTTTATTTGACAAAAAATCATTATGATTTATAAATACTAAAATTTTGTTTTCTATAAGAAAAAAATGTAAATTATAAAACTTATAGCCGAGAGAAGGGGTAAAATGGGAAAAAGACAGCCTTTTTCACAGCTCAGATTCTAGATTGCTGGGGATGGGAATGGGCGTGGGAATGGGTTTTCCATTGTCATTTCTCAATACAACAAAAAAAATCCACACACACACACACACACTCAACAATTTCAATATTTTTATGGATAAATAGAAAATAATAATACCCCCACAAAGGCTGAAAAGCAAAGAAAAATTGCGGGACAGCTTCTTCAATTACAACCCCCAGCGTTAACATTCTCTCTCTTCCCTCTCTCTCTCTCTCCAACATTCACTAGTACAACGCACAAAAACCGATTTCTTGCAGCGTTGGAACCCAACGACGCCGGGATCTGCGTTTCTTGATGACTGCAACCCGACCGCGTTTTCACCATTGTTCACTATATTGTGCGTTCGTTCTCTCTCTCTCTCTCTCTCTCTTTATGCTCTAATTTGCGATTTTGGGGCAGACCCTTTATCTGTTTCGGCGTTTTGAAACTATGTTCTAATCCACATTGTGCTGGGATTGGCCGTATATTTGTTAATCTCGAAGTGTGATGATTCTTATGTTGTTTAATCTTGGGTCTCCCGGGAGATTTAGTATTCGATAGGGCCTTGAAAGCATCGCTTCGTGTGTGTTGTCGATTGCATTAAAATATGAATCTTTTTCTTTTGATGTGATCGTTGCACTTTCTTTTTATGTGGCTTATTTTATTTTATTATGTAATTTTGTGTGTATAGGATTTCTTCGGATTTGTATTGATTGAATCCGGTGGAACCAACAAGTTGAGGAAAGGAGGATTGACTTTGTAATAAGGGCTTCATTTTTCAATTTTGTTAAAAAACAAAAAAAAAAGAAACAGGCGGAACAAAGGAGAATCTGTTCATCTGTGTTCTTGGGATATAACAGGAGGGCCTGCAATGTTGTCTAAGAGTGGTGACCATCGGACGGTCCCATTATCGGTGTTGTTAAAGCGGGAATTGGCCAATGAGAAGATCGAACCGCCTGAGATTTCACGTGGACTTGCCAGTCAGAGCAAGAAAGGCGAAGACTTTACATTCATCAAGACCGAATGTCAACGGGTTATGGGTGATGGAGTCACGACATACTCTGTTTTTGCGGTATAGTGATGTAGCCGTTTTGAAATTTCAATTTAGTTCATTGACATCACTGCTAGTTTTTGTATTTGTGGAGATGGACTTTCTTTATTTGAGCATTTGATAAGATATTAGCTGATGAGGAGTGTCTGAATTGGTCTTGTTTGTATTTTCTTTTCTTTTAGCATTTAATGATTCTTGATAATTTCTGTTAAGTTGCTTGATACTCGTTACTACGGAAAGGAGATTTAGTGATGATTGAGTGTAAATACTCACTGTATTGTGAACTGGTGGATGAGGATGTGATGATGTAATAAAAGTAAATTACTGGCATCATCATATAGGACATGATCGTTCACAAATTAGTTGGATATATATTCACTCCGGTAGCATGAGATGAGCTTGGGTGGATATTATAGAAACAGATTAGATTTGGTGCCTTGTGAATGCTGTGAAACGGATAAAGTAAAACATGAGTGCTCTCGATGTGGGAAAACATTCATGTTGTGTCAGCTTTTATTAGGGGCATTTTGATGTCATCATTTTTCTCATTATTTAGCAGCCGGCATTGACATTTCATATGTTGGAGATGTGATTTTCCCTTTAATCTGTGTGGAAGAAGTTAAAGAAATGTAGATTTGACAGTGCTAATCATGACCAGAGCGGATGTTGTCTTTAAGTCCTTTAAGCAATAAGTACTGCATCCCTTGTAACTATGTGCAGATACACAAGTCCCCACCCCCACCCCCCTTCTTAGTCTTAAAATTACACATACCTTCCTTTTAACTTATCTCATCTTACAGTTAACCCCCTTCGGATGGTCATTAGACATAGTTTTAATGATGCCATCATTTAAACTTTAATAACGTTTCCAACTTGTTTTAATGGTCAAAAAGTGTTATTTGTAATTTTACCTAGAGGGAAGTTTGTTTAATCGCGCATAGTTTGAGGGGAGGACGGTGCAATTGACCCTCTTTGCCCTTCCGATGACTTTGTGAATTGAAGATTTTCATAGGTCTTAGTGTCATGATAGTGCCTAGGGTGGACGCAATCAATTCTTTCATGTTTTAATGCTGACAACTTAAATGTGTTTCTCTTGTTCATGTGTCAAACTAAATGGTAAATTGTATCATTATGGCAAATTAATTTTAAAATCTTACCTTTTTGCTTCCTTTGCTTTCTTCTTACTGAGATTATTTGTTCTTCGAAATTCTTTCTTTTTCAGTTATTTGATGGTCACAATGGATCTGCAGCTGCTATATATTCCAAGGAGAATCTCTTGAACAATATCTTGAGTGCTATTCCACCAGATCTCAATAGTGATGAATGGCTTGCGGCATTGCCCAGGGCTATGGTTTCAGGGTTTGTCAAAACTGACAAAGATTTCCAAGAAAGAGGTATAACTAGATTTTAACCGGTTTCATTATGAGAACTTGCTTTTAGCTGAAGAATTGATTGTATGTAATGTATAATGGCTGCTAATATCTGGCTTTGGTGTATCAGCACAAACTTCGGGAACAACAGTAACTTTTGTAATAATTGAGGGATGGGTCTTAACCGTTGCATCAGTTGGTGATTCTCGTGGTGTACTCGAGTCTGCTGAAGGGTCCATATATTATCTGTCAGCAGATCATAGACTTGAGTCCTGTGAAGAAGAGTGAGTAAATTGTTTATTTTTTCACCTGATTTGAAACGTGGGATGTGTTTTTTTATTCAATAAAATTTTGATTCTTTGATTGTTTATTAAATAGGAGGGAACGAATAACTGCAAGTGGTGGCGAGGTTGGTCGGCTTAATACTGGAGGTGGCACGGAGGTAATATCTTCTTCTCACTTCTCGTAGAGGCACTTCGTTTTTGATAAGTCAATGTGAATCTTTGTTTGATTGTTGGGCAACAGGCAAAGATCCTCCTTAAAATAAAATAGAATATAAAAAATTTTCGTTATAAACAAAATATATACTTTTGTCCCTTGAAATTTCATCAGATGCTATAGATGTTATTCTTTAAGTTTTCTTCGCAACCAAGGATAAACAAATTTTAGCCTCGGGATCCTCGAATTCGAATTATTTTTGGTTTTTAATCTTACAAGTGCTGTGGTTCTCTGTAGATTGGACCATTAAGATGTTGGCCAGGTGGCTTGTGCCTTTCTCGATCAATTGGCGATATGGATGTTGGAGAGTTCATAGTTCCGGTACCCTATGTAAAGCAAGTAAAGGTTGGTGTTTTTTTTATTGCATTCTCTACTTAGACCAACTGAATATAATTTACTCTGATTGGGAAGTTATATCAACTCATGTGATCGTCTTCCAGTTTTCTTTCAGAATGCCGATTAGAAGAGAGGCTGTTCTACAGAAACAATAAAATGAATAAATATAGCTTTCAAAATTTAGACTCTTGAACTATAATGTGATGAATTTAGACGACGTGTGACAGTAAAATGTAACTAGATAAAATTAAGTTATACCCAAAAATGTTTACATTTCGAACAGATTGTCTTTTTTCATTTGTTTGTTTTCCTCTGCATTGCATATTTATCCTTCTGTGTTTGGAGACATTTAAAGATTCTACTTCCAACTAAAACAGGAAACAATTTGTGCTTCAATATTTGTTTTTTGGTTGTTTGAGTTACTTTTGGATGAAACTAAGATATATATGCTAAACCATTTCATTTTGTCATATCTTCAGCTATCTTCAAGCGGTGGAAGGCTTATTATCTCAAGTGATGGTGTTTGGGATGCATTATCTGCAGAAACAGCTTTCGACTGTTGTAGAGGGATGCCAGCAGATGCTGCAGCTTCACATATTGTTCATGTAATACTTTTTGCTTTTTAATATAATCTGATATTTTTGCTTTATCTCAGTTATGTTCTCATCATCTTTGGTAAAATCAAGTACACCGCTAATATTCAGTTTTCCAATTTTACCATTTTCATACTCACAGGAAGCCGTACAGGTGCAAGGTCTTCGAGATGATACAACCTGTATTGTTGTAGATATAAAACCCCCGGAGAAGCCCGAAGCTCCAAAACCACCTCCAAAGAAGCAGGGCAGAGGCGTCTTTAAGGCTATGTTTCGCAAGAAGCAGCATTCAGAGTCATCTTCTGAGTTGGGCAAAGAAGAATATAACGAACTAGATGTCGTGGAGGAACTCTTCGAGGAAGGATCGGCTTCCCTTACAGAAAGGTCTCTTAGAAATGTTAAAAATTTAATTTTTTATCCGACAGCTTAAAATTTTCAATGAAAAAGGGTCATACAATATGTTATCAGAGCCAGGCAAAATAAAGGAACTCACATTCTCCCATTTATAAGCTATACTCTCACGTGCAAGGCCTGACAAAAAAAGAGGACTGTTTGTACGTGAGCAGGAGTGATAGATATATTGATTATATGATATATCTCCTCTCTAATTGGTTAAACTTTAAGACGAGGCGGTCATTGTGAAGACTTGAGAGAAAAAGGGTCATACAATATGTTATCAGAGCTAGGCAAAATAAAGGGTCGGGCAATAAACTCACATTCTCCCATTTATAAACTAGACTCTCACATGCAAGTCCTGACAAAAAAACAGCTCTGTTTGCACGTGAGCAGGAGTGATAGATATATTGATTATATGATATATCTCCTCTCTAACTGGTTAAACTTTAAGACGAGGCAGTCATTGTGAAGACTTGAGAGTCGTTTGTCATACGTGGAATACGTGTCTAAAATCTTAAACTTGCAAAACTGAGATTTTGACGATTTATTTCGTTTGTTGTGGAACATAGGTTGGACACGAAGTACCCAATCTGCAATATGTTTAAACTGTTCATATGTGCGATCTGCCAAGTAGAAATAAAACCGGGAGAAGGTGTTTCGATACATGCAGGAAAACCTGATACAAGAAAGTTGAGGCCTTGGGATGGTCCTTTCCTTTGCGCTAGCTGCCAAGGGAAGAAAGAGGCCATGGAAGGGAAAAGACGTGACGGAGGTAATGTTTATTCTAGAAAAAGTAGCTAAAAGCCTCTTAAAGTAAGTTTTTATAACCAAAAAACCTGTGAAATTCATTTTCAGTTGAAGAACCAGTTCACCATTTTTTAGGGTTAATTACAAAAAAATCCTTGGGATTAGAAAACCTCCTGTGATTTTAAAAGTCGCACCTCCCTAAAGATTGGTTCTGTGCTATGGATACCCCTGCTAACTGCAAGTGGGATCTGTATTACAAAATCAAACATTAGGGGGACATTTGTAATTTTTCATACTGTACGGGATTTTCTGAAAACAAGTCAGATCTTAGGGTGTGTACCGTAGCCAATCCCCTTCTTGTAATTCCAAAGGAGCCCAAGTGTTTATTTTTTGACTAAATTGGCTTTGACTTAGATAAAAAACTTAATAGATTGATTTCCTTTATAGACATTTTTGCTCCTAATTTTTTTTTAATTGGCTTGTATCAATAATGATTTTAATATCTTCTAAAATTCTGAGATTTGTAAATTATGAAAGAAATTTCTTGAATCTCGAGGAGTGGGGTTTTTGGATTGAAAATTAATTTAAGCAGTTTTTCGGATGTGCAAATTTACTTTATTTATTCTATTTCTGCATACATGGAAAATTTCAAATTCTTGCAAGTGTATTTATTGCTTTCTATTTCCCTGTTTTGCCAGCATCTAGATATAGTAGCGGAAGTGAATAGTTAATCCCCCTGAGCTAGTGGTCTCAAGCTGATCATAATTGAAAAGGCCATTGTTTTCACAAGATAAACTCCCCGTTCGTTGCTGTTATCTTGTAAGGGTGATCAAAACCCTATTGTGAATATCTAAAGACGTGCCGTCAAAAATGTTACTGCTTTCTGCTGTGATTTGGACTTGAAGATGAGGATGTCATGAGTTGGGAACCCTTGACGACAGTGGATAAAAATGTGCAACACGCATCTCTCTGATACAAAGTGAGAGAGTAAGTTTCCTTATGTACACTTACTGTAGAGATAACTTATTTGCTCCCCGAGTATAGTACATTTACTCGTGCAATGTACACATACTTTTCTTTCACCTAGCTACCGACTATTGAAACCTTATCCTCATTGTAATATTTGTCATGATAGAAAATTCTTATAAGGTTTACTTAGGAGTTTTGTCCTCTGGTACGACGAATTGATTTTTGTTCATTGTTTTTTTTTTCGTTCTTTTTCTTTTTTCGATGTAACATTGTTTTTGTGTCTTCCTCTCTGCGAAGGAAGACAAACATTCAGAATGGAAAATCACTTCATTTTTGTCTGCCTCTTTTTTGTGCCTTTTCTAGCTTGAGGCTTTGAAGAGAGCACTTCCACTATGTGCCTTTTTTGTTCTTCTTTTTTGGTGGGGTGGGGATGATCAAGGCTGGCTTGTCTGCAAATATTGCAATGTAATGGCTGGTTTTCTTTTTTTTGGAGTTTATTTTCGAAAGTGACTTTGGTAGAATAGTGCTGGACTAAGCATATTATTCTGATTGAAATGCTACTTGCAAAGAACCACTTCCAAGGGATGACGGGCTTGTAATGCGAAAAATTCTTATATGAGTGTGCTGTTTGGCCCTGTATACGAACCCAACCGTGCAAATTGTGTTGCCTTTTTTTTTTTTTTTTGATTTTTTCTTCTAAAATTAATTAAAAATATAATAAAATTCGAACCGTCTGATGTTTATCTGGAGTTCGAATTTTTCGTACCTAAAAAACTTCCCTATCTAGTTCATCTATCTTGAAGGCTCATACACGTATATGGGTCTTTTTCCAGCTTCATGGTATGGGTTTGTCATGCAAATAACCTAAATTTGAACGCATTTTTCCTATTCGATAAATATTTAATATTTTGGTTCATGCTCGATTTGTTTACTCGGATATTGACAAAATGAGTAAAAATATATCAAATCTAAATTTGAATCATGTTTGACTCGAATATATATTTTTGAGTTCCACTCATTTATCAATTAAATAAAGTCCAAACTAAGTTTAATAAAAGTTCAAATTAAGTCAAAATAGTCTCTTTGTTCAGTATATGTGGCTGGTTAAGCTAGTTTGGCGAATGGCGAATGAGGAGGTAAGTGCTACACAATGAGTTTGATCTGTGAAGGGTGAGGTAAGTGCTACACAATGAGTTTGATCTGTGAAGGGTGAATGAGGAGCTAACTGCTACATAGTGAGTTTGAGAGATCAAATGTGTATTAGAAAACCACAAGATCTATGGTCGAATGAGGAGCTAAGTGCTACCTAGTGAGCTTGACAGGTCAAGTCAGTGCGAGAGAACTAAAAAATCCATTGTCTTATCTCGGTGAGACGGTCTCTTATTATCACAACGAGCTTGAGAGAACTAAAAGATTCATTATCTTATCGTAGTAAAGCGGTCTCTTATTATCACAACGAGCTTGAGAGGTCAGGTCTGCAACACAGAGTTGTGGCAAACATGACATGCAACAAATATATCACAATCATCCTAAGGGATCCATGGTGGGAAATCCTTTTCTCTTTCTCCACTGACCACAAGAAATCAAGAAAACCAAAAGAGTCTTAGGAATGAAGCAAGGCAACAACCAACGTGAAAATAAGACAAAAACTTTGCAATCTCGCTCCATTTTCTTATCTTTAGATTCATACAATATGCATGGTTTTCAGTGGTTAATTAGATGACTATGTCCACCACAACCAAATAATAATTGCCTCTATGATTGAGATGTCGACCTGAACTAATTACAACAAAAAATTTTCTACGACAAGATGGTATGATGGACCATAGTTACACATGTGTTTTGGCCCCACAAAGTCCCACCAAACGTTTCATATATTTTAGTTAATTTTGGGGTTAGCTTGTGATTATGATACACTTTGGCTATGTTCATTTTGATTGACGGGATAGATATCTGAATGATTATTTGGAAGAATAAGAAAATTTTATGGATTAATTCATCATGTAAAAAAGTACAAGATATATTTTCTAGATTATATTAAGGTAAATTTTAGTGAATTTGATTATTTTGTATTATTATGTATTTTTTTTCCCCCTAAAATCACAAGAAGAAAAAAAGGAATTTTTGGCGGAAAATTCGGCCAAAAAATTTTGATGGAATTTCAGTGGAAATTTATTTTTTTTTTTCAGTGGAATTTTGGCTTAATTTCCCACCCAAATTTTTAAAAAAAATAAAAATTTTCAATTTCGACAGAATTTTGGCCAAAAAATCCGTTAAAAGTTAATTTAATTTACAGTCGAAAATGTTTCGACAGAAAGTCTGTCGAAGTTTCACTGAAATTGAAAGGCAACAACCATTTCTTTGGCGAAATTATTTCCGCCTAAAATTGTGGCGTTTGTCGAAAATCCCATTTTCTCTTGTAGTGAATGATCTTAGTTGTAAACCATCATGTCTAATTATCAAAAATGCCCGATAAGTTGAGTAATCATGCAATTTTGAGCAAGGTTGTCATATTTTATTTCTCCACTATTGTGGCAAGTTGTTCAACATTTGCCTCATATAAATTTCTCACCCCCCTCCCCCGCCTTAAACAACTAGGTTCGGTCACCATCATCGAAACTAATTACGTAATGAATATATTACATTGTCACTCTCATCTTATGATTTGTTTGGTTGCATTCAGTTAATTTTTTTTTTGATTTTCTACGTAATGGTAAAAAGTGTGTTCCGAACTAGGAGGATTTTAAAAAGTTTTTACAGTTAGGAAGTCATTTCATGTTTGTGACATTGATGAAAGCCATGAATGGTGGCGACAATATGGTCCTTTCCAGACAACGAATCATTTGCATTTATGTTACATTATTAATTGGAACAAATATCCATTCGAATCTCTTTGTACAGAGACTTCTAATTCAGCCACCTAACTCGTTTATCATGAACACTGCTTCACGGGATTGCCAAAGTTTTAGGCTTTGTTTGGATGATCAATTCAAAATGAAATCAATTACACAAAACTCATTTTCATTCGTCGAAATATTTTAGAGAAACCTCCAATGAACTTAAAACACAAATATTTTACATATCTTTCAATCATTACATTAATAAGAAATGTATATTTAATATTGAAGTATTAAATAAAACAAAACATATTTAGAATGAAAGTTTGGTGAGGTTAAAATCATTTGAAAAAATAAAATAAAATGAGAATAGTTAGTTCAAAAGTTAAAGAATTATTGACAAATTAAAATAAATGAACCGTAACAAAGGACATGTATATTATAGGGAGAGCAAGTGAGAAACTTCCTCGAATGTTTTAATTGATTCGTATGGTTGGTGTTGGGTTGATCAAAAGATTTAGGGGACATATTATTTAAGCTTAATAGTTGTAAATTGTAATGTTGTCGAGAGGATTATTAATTCACCGTCAAGTTTATCAAGTAGCACAACTTGTGTGTCTAAAAATTTGTGACTATATAGTCTTGTGACTAAATACCTAATGTTCCAGGGCTAATAATAATAATAATAATAATAGAAATAATAGAGATTGCTTGTCCTCTCAAATAATAGAAATATTTTTTTTATATCTTATAAAAATTCGATTTCGATCCCCTCTAAAATGAAAATTCTGGCTCCATCCCAATGCAAGATTTTGGTCTTATTTACACTTCGTTGGTAACAACTTTTATGAAAGAAAAATTATCAAATGAATTCCAATTATCAAAGTTTTGTCTCTAGTAGTTAAAAAAAAAAAAAATGAAAACCCCCCCTTAAAGTATAAGCGTAACAAAATGGCTCATGTAATGTTATTTGAATGATTATTTATATGTCTAATTGAGTTATAATTCATTAAATTACTTGCGATGGTTTAAGTATTTTATTTATTATATCACTATTCATTTGATAATTCACAACTCAATTATATATGTACAACTTCAAAAAGAAAATATGAATCTTGTTAAAGGTCTGTAATTATCTATTTGGCAATACCCACTTGAGATGTTTAAAAAAGTATATGTGTACTAATTGTGCTGCATAATCTAAGATTCTTCTTGAAATGAATGCCGGTCTGAAATTTGAATAGGACTTTCCAACTCCCCAAGGCAACCCATAGTTGTATGCATATTGTTGTCACTAGATATGCAAACAACTTGAGCTTATTCACGAGTTTGATAAGCTGACTCAACAAAAGTTCAAACTCAAATTTGAATATTTAAATATTTATTTTTATTTTTCTATAACTATATATATAATTACAAGTAAGATATTGAATTTTGAATCCGAGCTCGAATATGGAATTCGAACACTATAAAATTAATTGAAAATTTTTGAGCTTTCGCTCGGGCTCGGGCATATAATTTATTCATAATATCGAGCTCTACGAGCTGAGCCAAGTCAAACTCGAATCGAGCTCTAAACCCTTTTTTCGTTGTTCATCGAGCTCCAGCCTATAAAAAAAGACCAAACTCAACTCATCTCAACTCATTTGCATATCTAGTTGCCACTACAAGACGATTTGAATAGATTATTTTTAAAGTAAATATTTTTGTAATAATTTAAAAATACTTAAAATGTGCTTTCCTTTAGAAGTTATTTTGAATAACTCCTAAAAAAAATTATTTTGAACTTCTTTTTCTTACTTCTACTTTATTTTTAAAAGTCCCCAATTAAATATTAATTTTTTCATCAAAGTGCATTTATATATATATATATATATATATCGTTTGTATTTTGAAAATCCCCATCCAAATGGGCTGTATTTATCATGGTTCTTAATGATACTTCCTCAAATTAGTAACTCCATATAATTGCTCTTGTTTTTTTTTTAAAAAAGGTCCCACCTTCACTGTGTGTAACCCCCACCTCCAACCTCAATATAATTGGTACTCTCCATGCAAAACACAGTTTAAGCCAACACTCAAACCCTTATCCTTATCTCCCCAAAGCTAAATTGCCATTATCAGCAACAAAAAAAAAAATTAGGGTGGCAAAAAAAAAAAAAAGAAAAATCAGAGTATTGTTAGCTTGTGATGGAAATAAAGCAGCAGCAGCAGAATCATGAAGGCAGGAGAGATGAACAACCAACAAAGCAGCAGGTGCAGCTCAGTCCAGCAGGCTTACCTGCACCACCCTCACCCTCATCCTCCCCTTCCCATGAATTCTCCTTCACCATCTCCCTCGAAAACCCCCCGGAGGCAGCGGATAAGAAAAGTACTGCTGCTAAATCCCCTACTACGCCGCCGTTCGCCGCCGTGGATTTATCTCCGGCGGATGAAATCTTCTTTCACGGCCACCTCCTCCCCCTCCATCTCCTCTCCCACCCCCCCGCCGCCTCGCCGCGCTCCTCCACCGACAGCTTCACTCTTCCGATAAAAGAACTACTACCACCACACCACCACCATAACAACAGCAACAGCGATAATACGAACAACAACAAAACAAGCTCCACACAGGACGACGGCGACGATGATGATCTCCGATCGGAGGAAAAAGGGAGGAGCAATTTGAAATCAAAGTCCTTCTCCCTGTTCGGTAATATGCCCAAATGGAGAAAATTAGGGCTCGAATCGAAGGACGACTTCTACGACCAAAAGAATTCAAATTCGAATTCGAATTCGAAACCGAAACCCAAATCGAAACTGAAATTCGAGGTTTTAAAGAGGTACATCGGATTGATTTTGCCGTTTCTTTCCAACAGGGGGAGAGGAGGCTCCGAATTTCGGCGGTATTCGTATTCGGGGAATTTGAAGGTGAAAAGCAAGAAGGAGCTGAGGGGGCGGCGAGGGGAGTTCTCGGCGCCGGCGACGATGATAACTTCGCCGGCGAACAGTGGGATTTTGATGGGGAGCGGCGCCGTCACTCCTACGTCGGCGAAGAGTGATAGCACCATGGAAGAGTTGCAGGCGGCGATTCAAGCTGCCATTGCTCACTGCAAGAATTCTGTTGCTACGGAAGATAAAATCAAGCTGCCATAATTACTGTTTGGGTAGAGAAATTTTTACTTTTTTATCTTTATTGATTTTTTTTTCCATTGTACAAAAATAGTAAATAAGACATGTTTTTAGCATGATTGTGAAGTATATTTTCTTTGGTTATTCCCATGTCTTGCTTCTCATCAAAATTCTTTGTTTCAAATCGTATTTCATTTTATTCGGATTTTCATGGTTTACAAGAATTTGATTTTGGAAATTGGAATATTGTAGGAAGTTTGGTTTGGTTTCATTTTTAAACTATATATTTTCACAAGTTTTTCTTTTCTTTTTAAAGGTTTTTGTAAGCTTTTAACTCCACAAGAACTTATAAGCTCCTCAAAAAATATTTGGTAATCTTTTAAATAAATATGCTTGTAAATTTTGAAAATAATCTATTAGAAGCTTATAAGCTTCAAAAAAAGAAGTTCCCCAAACTTATTTTTAAAACAACTTATAAATTTTCTAATAATTAAAACGGCCAATTGGCGGAACGGTCATCGGAATGCCACATCAATCCTACTGCCGTTATAGGCCGGAACAGTGGAATGGAGGTCGTGATTCCGGTTCTGTTTCAGCGAAACTTGGTCTAATTCTAAAAAATAATATGACGTAAATATTTGTATATTTTTTTAAATATTGAATTTCTAATATCTTAAAAAATATTCATTTACTTGAAATTAATTTTACATTATTATGTTTTTCACATCATTACACTCAGAAGAAATTATAAACTTTTATTTTTATAAAATAAAGTTAAAATTTATAAAATCCAATAATATCTTATAATCTATATATAGGATCTTATTTTATCCAAAAAATTTCAGAACTTATTTTTAAAATAAAATGTACGGACTTATAAATTCAAAAACATCTTACAAGTTGTAAGATAAGTTCTTTTTACTAAGTTTGGCCAAACACCCTCTTATAGGTATCATTGAAAATGTTATTTTAATATAAGAGTAACTAACTTGTGGATCATGCTTTTAATTGTTATTTAATTTATTGTGAGTCTAGTTGCCTTTGTAAGAGTATATATAAAAAAAAATACTATTTTATAAATAAGTAATTTTTGATTATTTTGAATTCGTGGAGTACCACATCTAACATTCATGTAGTATGTCATACTTGACAAAACAAATATTGTATTAGCCTTTAAAGCGATTATGGTTACAGACAAGAAGAAATAATAATAATAATAATAATAATAATAATAATAATAATAATAATACTTGCAGCGATGGTGATGCAATGAATAGATAAGACAAAATTATATATTTTTTCTTACTATTACAAGAAATCACTCCTTTCACTAATAAAATAATTCATCAAAAATATAACAAAATGATAAATTTTATCAACAACAAACTGGTTAATAAGTGACTTACCACCTCCTGCTATTTTAGTTGTGTTACTATACAACGTTGTCATAAATATATTACCAATGGCTTCTGCTCTCATAGTTTTTTTGTTACTGAGAAAAGTACTTTCTTCTTTTAAATGGTTAAAAAGGCATAGATGAATAATAAAAAAAAAATTGAAATTGAACGAAACCTATTCGCTTCATGAAAAGAATGAATTGACAAGCAACCAATTGAATTCTTTCCCAAAGAAAAACTTTTGTGAAGGTACTGTATTACCAAATCTTCTCCATGTGCAATGTCATATATCTTTGTTGAGATACTTGCACAATACAAGAAAAGATTTAAAAATAATAATATAAAAATTATTATTAATGATTGTATGAAGTGACAATATATTCTATTTTAGTATTAATTAAATTTTTTTTAGTGATAATAATTTTTATATTGTCACAATATCACTCAATTGTGACAAGAAGTAATATTTTAATTGTCATTATTAATAATTAGTGGCACATCTATAGTGGCAATTTGGTGATAATAAAAATTATTATTAAGATTTTGTGATAAGGTTCTATTGCCACTAAGTCGTCATAATAGGTGTGTCATTAATTATCACATTTGCACTATATTGCCACTTTTTTACAATAAGTTGTCACCATTGACATTGTACATATTATGTCCTTAGACAACATCAATTTATTGTCACCAAGTGTATATAATTAGTGATAATTTTTTTGATTATACTATCACACATTTACCAATTTTCTTATAGTGGCATACGATTCCTTATATCTAGTGCTAGAATAGTGTTCAATAAATTGATGATACTTTTGAAACAAAAATCTTTGATACCCCCTTATACAAAATAATGACATGAGACACTATTTTGCAAGACGAAGCAACAAGGATATCTGCAAATTATCTTTTCCCTTTCTAACATCTATCCAAAAGTTTGTGAAAGTGCAAATTAAAATGAAACATCCGATATGAATGAAGCCATAAATTTTAGGAATAAGGATTGATATCAATTTTAACAAAATATAAAAAGTAATTATATCATTTTTTTTTAAGTAGTTAAACTTTGAACTTCCTTTTTTTAATGGTTCTGATATAGAGTATTTGACGAGGTTCTTCTCTTACTAGTTTTATTAGCTTCGTCCCTTGGTATATTTTAGCGTTTAGTATGAAGTACAACGATTAGTGATAGAGCGACATATATATTTTAGAAGATGAGCACGTACACCTTAATTTTAAATTACTTTACACACACGCGCGCACACACACACATCTATTGTTAAAATTGCGTGACCATATTAATTGTTTTTCAGTGAATTCTTAATTATCCTTTAATGTGTTCATATTTTTTAAAATTTAATTATTTATAGGGATAATTACTCTCACCACCTCTAAGTTCAGGACAAACTACAAATAACATACCAATACCCCCTTAATTTTTGTGGATTTATTAGTAAAATAGACTGAAACAATACAATGTCATTTTTTCCCTTAAATATTTGAAATATTTTTGATTTATAAAAATAAAAAAATAGGTATTAGACTAAATTGGACAAAATATCCTTCATTGCGAAAACAATTATCATCTTTTCAAACAAAACTCTAACTTACCCCCACCTCCCACCCCCACCAAACCCCATCACCACCTCCCCCCGCCTCCCCCCCCCTACCTCCCTCTCTTTCTCTTGAGCTCATGCAGCGGTAGCAGTGGAGGACGGCACTGGGCGACGGCTGTGGCGGAGGCGGAGGATGGTGGGCTGGCAGTCGTAGTCCCTCTCTTTCTCTCTCTCTCTCCCTCCCTCTCCCTCCCTCCTCTATATCTTTCTTTCCCCTCCCTCTAGATCTCTCGATCTCTCTCTCGCGGCAGTGGACGGTGGGCAACGGTTGTTCCTCTCTCTCTCCCTCCCTCCATCGTGTATCTCTCACCTCTCTTTTGTATCTCTCCCTCTCCCTTTACCTCTACCTCTAGATCTCTTGATCTCTCTCTCTTTTGCGGCAGAGGACAGTGGATGGCAGCAACAGTGAAGGGCTGTGGGCGGCGGCAACAATCCCTCTGTCCTCCTCTCTATCTCCCTCTTTCTCTTTCCCTCTCCCTCCCTCCCTTGTATGTCTCTCTCCTCTTCCTCTATATCTATCCCTCTCCCTCTACCTCTAGACCTCTCGATCTCTCTCTTTTGCAGCAGTGGACGGTGGGCGGCGGTGAAGGAGGATGTATGTGATGAGTCAGGTGCCACCTCATCACGCCACGTTAGCAGGCACCCCCAGACAGCCTAAGTGGGAAACTGAAACCCTTAATATGGTGGACTATCCTCGAACGAGCTCTTAAGCTGGCCGCTCCTGAAGTTGCCACTAGGGATGGCAACGGGGCGGGTTTGGCAGGACCCGGGACCCGCCCCGCCAGCCCCTATTGGGACCCAGACACGGACCCGTCCCGGTTTTTTTTTGGACCCGGGCTCGCCCCGGCCCTTACCCGACAGGTCCGGGTAGACCCGGCAGGTTCAGCAGACCCCACCCTCCCCCTTTTTTTTTTTTGAAAAATGTCCCTAATGTACAATTAAGATCAATTAATAGCATTCCTTTATCATCAATTAATAAAACTTCCCAAATAACTACTGTACAATGTAAGTAGTATACAACAAAACTTCCCAAATAACTACTGTACAATATACAACAAAAATTCCCAAATATACAACAAAAATTTCCAAATATACAATATACAATAACTACTGTAACAAGAAGACAAGACTTGAGCTAAACTGGTGATGGGCCGAGCTGACGACGAGAGAGAGAGAACAGAGAGCCGACTACTGAAGCCGAGAAGCTTTAGCTTCACCTGGACTGCTGGAGACGTGAAGAACAGAGACCTGAGCTTCAGCTTCACCTGGACTGCTGGAGACAAGAGCTCTACGGGCGGCGGGCGACAGACGGCGGGTAACGCGCGGTAGAGCTTCAGCTTACCTGAACTGCTAGTGCTGGAGACGAGAGCTCGACAGGCGGCGGGCAACAGACCGGCGGCGACGGAGCTCGATGGGCGACGGGCGAGTGGCGGAGTGGGCGATGGGCGACAGAGTGGCGGAGCTCGACGGGCGAGTGGCGGAGTGAGAGAGACACAGAGAGCTCAGATCTGACACTTGAGAGAGAGAGAGAGCCGCCGGGAAGACTGAAGAGAGAATGAGGGAGAGAGTGAGATCTGAGATGGTGAAAGGTAAAGTGATTAATAAAATCTGATTTTTTCTTTTAATAATTTTTAAAACATACATAATTAATAAAATAATATATATATATATAAAATAAATTAATAACAGTACCGGGGCGGGTCCGGGACCTGCCCCGAACCCGACCGGGTCCAAAAATTCCAAACCCGAGACCCGCCCCATAGACCCGATTTTTAGACCCGAACCCGCCCCATCCGGGGCGGGTCCCCGATTTACCCGGACCCATTGCCGTCCCTAGTTGCCACAAGGCACAAGTACGCTATCTGAGAGACCCTCGAAACAACCCACGACCCTTGAAAACGTCCTACCCTGTAGAAAAGCCTCGAGGAGTTTATTGGCGTAAGGGGCCCTCGAATGCGTCCGTGTCGAGAACGCAATCCCATACTTGGCCGTTGCACAGCTTGACGCCCAACAGAGAGGAATCCAGCTAGCGACCAACGGCAGGTCTTACCTACCACCACCTAACACGCCCTAGTGGCACATGGGTCCATCTCATCGATCTCCAGTCCATTAAATGTCAGGTCATAAATGCAATCCTTGGTCATAAATGCTAAAGATACACATTAAATGCCAATAAGGCCCCCTATTAATGAGACGTGAGAGCAGCCACCAATGGTAATCACAAAGGGGACAAAAAGCACATGTCGGTACGGCTCATGTCAGGAAGTTGAGTGGCTCCCACCAATCATGTCATATTTGGGTGTCTTACTCTCACATAAATACCAAATCGGCTCTCCATCCAATGGTAAGAAAAATGATAGGATTCTCACATTCATTCTTGATAAGCAAGAGAACGTCTCAGACTACTATTCATCATCTTCTATCCCATAACTGACTTGAGCGTCGGAGAGCCTACGCCGAGGCAAAACCGGCTAGTCTCACGTGCGTTCCTCCCTCTATGATAGGTAGGCCACCAGCATTATTATCCGGAGCGCATCAGACTCCGCCACAAGGTTGGACCAAAAATCGACCGCATCAGTATATATGTATATATCTATATATATATTTATAAATATTTTGTATATCATGTATATATATATATTTATATTATGTATAAATATTTATTTTTTGATCACATTACAAATTTAAATAAAATATGTTCAAATATATTTCTTATTTATTAAATATAAAACACAAAATTACAATTAATCCCCTTTTATTGTATTAAACTACACTGTATTGCATCCACAAATGATATTATACAAGATAAACATTCATAAAAGGTAAAACAGTCAATTCATTATTAGCCAAATAACATTCCCGCCTTTAAAAGGGTAGTTTCAGGAGTTCATATTGGTATACAGACGTTGACCGTTAGTCAACTTAATGGAAGGAGAAAATGAAAAGATGGCAACAAAACATGAGGATGTATTGGTAATTACCTATATAAAGGGGTGCTATTTATAATTTGACCTAAACTCAAAAATGATGGGAGTAATTATCCCTTTTTTATATTATCATTAGTCCATATCTAATAGGTGTCCTCATGACATCAAGATCCTAAATTCCTAATTACGCCACCCAAAATGACATTATATTGTATTAGCCACTGGATTCTGTAAATCTAGTCCGTGAGTGTGTCCGTGTATGTTGAACTTTTCAAAGAATTTTAAAATAAATAACCCTAGATTATATTTTATTAATCAATGAATTTACGTGTTTGTATGTGTGTTGAATTGTTCGAAGAAGTTAAAAAATACGCTCGACCCATTTTCCAATAGCAAATAATAGTGATGATTTTCTCGTCGATCAACTGATTTTCGATATCAGAACTTTTTCAGATTTTTAATAAAACAAACAAAAGAGTAATCAAAGTGGTACAATTTTTGAAGCACAGCTCAACTACGTAACTGTTGTACATCTGTTACGATCAATAAAAGAGTTGGATCATTAAAATTCAAACTTCTGAAAACTCCATAATTTTATTTAATTGGAATTAAAGTATGTTATATTAGAAACCCAATATTTAATTTTTTTTAATAAATATATTGTGTCTAATGATGTTCGAATAATGCCCTATCCTACTAGTTATTGTCCAGCACCTGAATACAATAGAGTTTTGTCTAACTCCATCCAATATGGGATAAGAGATAATATCATTAATTACTTTTTTAGGAAAAAATTATCCTCACCAACTCATCTTGATGTATTCAGGAAGCTAGATCCTACCCAATTGAGTATATACCTAATTGATGTATATACCATTAGTTTGAACATAATGATGTCACAATTTTACATTTTGTTATTATCATATTTAGATTTAAAAACTAATACATCACTTGAGCATATATCTAAGTAGGTAGAATCTCATTTCTTGACGATGTATTCAAAGTTTGTCCAAGGTTTACTCCTCTATTCCCTTTTATTTGTCATTTTAGCAACAAAAAAATTTTTTTAAAAATATTATTATCACATTTCAATATTGTATTTATTATTTTTTTTTCTCAACATACTGTTTTACTTTAATAAGGTAGTTAGGACTCTATTTTAATTAATTAGCTAAAATGGCATTTTGGTCTTACTAATCTAAAGTTATGAATATTAATTATCATTCTTAATTTTTGTGCAAAACTTTTAAACGATAAATAAATAGAATTGTTATTGGCACTCTAAATTTTTATTGGCACTCTACTCTCAATTTTATGTTGAAAAATTGCCCAAAATGCCAATTTATTTTAAAATATGATTAACTACACTTTACGCCCTTAATTGTAGGTTATATATCAGTTACTTTTATAGACTAAAAATGTAACGCCCAAAACCCCTCCCTCCCTCCCTCCAATAATATACTTGACAAAAGTATCCTTAAATTTAACAAATGTGTGTGTGTGTGTGTGTCTATAGTTCACAAAGTATTTATTTCAATTTATAATCTAAATTTAATTTTCAATGTATTTTAACTAACAACCAAGTTATTTACTTTTCAATCAAAAGTAAACTTTAGACTCTTTTAAATGTATGAATAATTATATTTTCATTAATTAATTCAATGTGTGTCTTTCTTTTTCTAAATAGAAAAATTGAATGAATATTCTCATTTAATTAATTATATTATAGTTTAATTTAGTATAAAAAAATATTTTTAAATCATGGATAAAAAAAAACAATTATCCATTTTTATTCAAAATAGTCAAACTTCACTTAAAATTTATACTTAATAAATTTATTAAGCTAAAAGAATTAGAATAGTTTTTCCATGTTTAATATCTAGGTATTATTAGAATAACTTATTAACTTTGTTTTTATTTCTATTTACTTAACCTATCGATTATTTTTTTACAATTAAAATTATTTTTTGTAGCTAATAAAGGATTTGAAGTTAAAGTTAGAATGCTAACTATAGAAAAAAAAATTAATTGTAATAATTGGAGTAGTGTAAGGGTAATTTTGATTTTTTTTTAATTAAATGGTGTATGGGTTGTATTTAATAATTAGGAGAGTAAATGAGATATAATATATAGTTGTGAGAATAAAATGTATTTAATCATATCTTAAATAGGTGTTTTAGTCAATTTTTCAATAAAACAAGTAAGAACAGAGAGTAAATAACAATTTTGAAGTGTCAATAACAATTCTTTAAATAAAATGGAATTGAGAGAGCAATACATTGCAATTAATTATAAACTAGTTTAGTGCTAGTTTTATTGCCAAAATTAATATATATATATATATATATATATATATAATGTAAATTAAAGAATTGGTTAATGTTGGAAATTGGCTTGATAAGATGATGTTTTCAAGGGGTAATCTAGGATTGAAACATTTGGAATGGTAATCCATAGATAAAGCCCAAGAAAAATATTATCTATGTGAAAATAAAGCTGTGTAAAATATCCCAAATCGGATATATTAGCCTTGACAATGCTAGTATTTATGTGGTTAAGTGTTGTTATAGTGTAAACTAAACAACTACGTACCGCATATGGGCAAACCCCACACACGCGCGCCCCCCGCCCGACCCGACCAGCTCCGGCCACGCGCCACGAGCCAGGTCCAGGTCGCGGTCAAAAAATCTGAATTTTGAATTCCGTTACTATATTTAATTAACGCGGTTTGAAATCTCCAGACACGTTACTTGGTCAAACAACACATTTTCGAATGTTGTCTGTTTTTGAGTTCAGGTACATTGCATGTCCATTGGCATTCAGACGGTTTCAATTGTGCATTAATGTGCCAGACTTTAATACTGGCTGTCTCCTCCCCCTATATAAAGCTGCCTCCTGATTTCCTGCAAAACACACAGAAACACAAACAAAACAAGAAAAAAAAATAGCAAGTATAATGTTTAGCTTTTTTATAGCTTTTGAGTGTGTTTTGAGGTGCATACACAACCTCTAGAGCTGTTTAGCTTTCGAAGTGAGGTTCAACGTAGCAGTGCGGCTTGGTACGAACCTTTGGATTGTCTTATCCTGGAAGGAGTATCGCAGGCCCATCGCACTAGTCAGTGGGGCGAATATTTCTTTAAGGCAAACCGGCTCAACCCGGTGATTCAGTCATACTTGTTTAAATAAATACTGATAAGTCATCTGTACTTTCTTGTTTATTTATTTATTGTCGGCATTGTTTAGTTTGCTTTTGGCTATACTGTTTTACTGTTATTGCATTGTATCTATATTATCGAATAAATCCACCCACGAGAATATCGCGTTTTAGATATTCTGATCTATTATTGTTTTCTAACAATTTTAAAGAAATATTCGGGATTTATTCGTTTAATATATTTATAATGGCGTCGAGTTTACCTGCTAGTTCATTTGGTTTCTCAAAAATTGACTTGAGCGGTTTGCCTGAACCATTTGCTGGTCAATTCTTTAAACGTTGGCAACAACGAATGAAGATTTGGTTCACAATGAAAGGGCTCTTGTTTGTAATTCAGACTGACAAACTAGTACCTACTGATACTGACCCAAAGACTAATGAAATCGCAATATGGACTGAGCAAGACCAAATAGGCAGAGGGATCATTTTGTCAGGTTTGTCAAATGTTCTCTTCGATGTCTATTGCTCAGACTCCTATACTGCGAAGTCGCTTTGGGAAGCGTTGGATAAGAAATACAATACTGAGGAGCAAGGGCTCGAAAAGTATTCTGTTTCTAAATTCTTGAAGTATCAAATGGTTGAAGGTAAGTCAGTGTCTGAACAAACCCATTATCTTATTAATCTGGAACATTCACTTGCTGATGTTGAAATGAAACTTTCAGAAAAGTTCATGGTTATGGCAATTATTGAAAAATTTCCTAGATCTTGGGAAAGTTTTGGGATGTCTTTAAAACATCAAAAAGAAAACTTATCACTCGATGATTCAATGATTGCCATAAGTATAGAAGAGGAACATAGGAATCAGACACACTCGGTACGAGTTGAATTCCAGTCAAAAGCAAATACTTTGACTATTGAAAAGAAAAACCCTAAGCTACAAAAATTCAATCCGAATTCTAAAACCATTGATAAAGGAAAAGCCAAAGCTAAAAAGCCAAAAGCAAACAAACCATGCTGGACTTGTGGATAGGTTGGTCATTATGCCAGGGATTGTCCCAACAAGGCAGAAAAAGGAAAGACCAAACCAAAACCCTCAGGACCAGTAGTCAACATGGTTGAGGCTGGCATTGCTAGTTCTCATGGACACGTTGACGAGTATGTTTCTTTTGAATCCGAACTTTTGACTATTTATGAATCATTCGATTGGCTTATTGATATTGGAGCAAATGTGCACGTTTGTGCTGATAAGTTTCTATTTGTGTCGTACCAGCCAATTGATGGACAATCCGTAAGGATAGGAAATGCAAGTGCTGCACAAGTACTTGGGATAGGACGCGTGGACCTAATGTTTCCTTCAGGGCGCACACTATCTCTGCAATGAGTGCATCACGTCCCTTCTGTTAGACGGAACATTATTAGCAGTTCAATGTTAGTCAAAGAGGGTTGTGAGCTTTCATTTAAGCTGAATAAATTTGTAATTTTACATTACGGAACTTTTATTAGCAAAGGCTATTTATCTGAAGGTTTATTTAAAGTACGGATTGAATATGCTAGTGTTTCTAGTTTCAATTGTTCGAATTTTTATAATTTTGTTGTTATTAATAATATAGAAAATTTCACTGTATGGCATGCACGGTTGGGTCATTTAAATTTCGGTTCTATTAAAAGAATGATGAATTTAAATCTGATTCCAACGCATGACATTGGACAAAATCACAAATGTCAAGTGTGTGTAGAAGCTAAACAAGTAAGAAAACCCTATCAAACAGTTGAAAGGGACACTGAAATACTTGATTTAGTACACACAGGTATTTGTGAGTTCAATGGGGTCTTAACACGAGACCGAAATCGATACTTTATCACCTTTATAGATAATTACAGTAAATATTGTCATGTTTATTTAATGAAACATAAAGATGAAGCACTTGAAAAGTGTATCATTTTTAAGAATGAAGCTGAAAATCAAACTGGCAAGAAACATAAAACAGTACGATCAGATAAAGGTCGTGAATATGAGTCGAACTTGTTTGTTGAATACTGCCAAAAGTTTGGTATTATTCATTAAGAGACTCCTCCATATTCACCTTCCTCGAATGGTGTAGCAGAACGTAAAAACAGGACATTTAAAGACATGATTAACAGTTTGCTTTTGAATTCTGGATTGCCGAAATATATGTGGGGAGAGGCTTTGAATACGGCTTGCCATATTCTGAATAGAGTCTCTCTGAAACATAAAGAACGCACTCCATTCGAATTCTGGAAAAGTAGAAAATCGAGCTTAAAATATTTCTGTGTGTGGAGATGTCTTGCAAAAGTCTTAGTCCCTGAACACAAACGGAAGAAGCTTGGTCCAAAAACTGTTGATGCAGTCTTTCTAGGCTATGTGGAAACAAGTTATGCCATGAGATTCTTAGTCATTAAGTCTGAGATTTCTGGCATAGAGGTTAACACAATAGTAGAATTACGTGATGCTACATTCTTCGAAAATGTATTCCCTTTGAAACAAGGAATACCCGAAGATGTTTCGAATTTAGATTCTGCCCTTGCATCTGGTTCCATTTCCGAACATGTGGAAAGGATGACAAATTAGGGGGGTTAATCCAAGTAGTTCCAGTTCTACTTTTGAAGAGGCTAATGAACCTCGCCGTAGTAAGCGAGCCAGGATCGCTAAAGATTTTGGAAGTGACTTTGTCACTTACAATATCGAGGATGATCCTGTGACTTTCAAAGATACTATGGCTTCTTCAGAGACTAAGCATTGGAAAGTAGCTATCAAAAGTGAAATTGACTCTATTGTCTCCAATGGGACATGGGAACTAGTCGATTTACCGCCGGGATGTACTACGATTGGATATAAATGGATCTTTAAGAAGAAATTGAAAGCTAATGGTACTATTGATAAGTATAAAGCTAGATTGGTTGCCAAAGGGTTTAGGCAAAAAGAGGGGATTGACTACTTTGATACGTATTCCCCTGTAGCTCGATTAACTACAATCCGCGTGCTGATTGCACTGGCTTCCATATATAACTTCTCTATCTATTAGATGGATGTGAAAACAGCCTTCCTGTATGGTGATCTAGAGGAAGAGATATATATGGAACAACCAGAGGGATTTGTAGCTGTCGGGAGTGAAAACAAAGTTTGTAAGCTTGTCAAATTTCTTTATGGGTTGAAACAAGCGCCTAAACAGTGGCATGAAAAGTTCGATAAAACTATATTGAGCTTTGGCTTTGTTATAAATGATAATGATAAGTGTGTCTACTGCAATATAAATGGTGATTCATGTATCGTATTGTGCCTGTATGTGGATGATATATTATTAATAGGGTCAAATCTTGAGATTATTAATTAGACGAAAGAATTCTTGAAAAGTAAGTTTGAAATGAAGGACATGGGTGAAGCTAGTGTGATTCTAGGACTCAAGTTAATTCGGTCAACTGAGGGTATAACGATTTCTCAATCTTATTATATTGAGAAGATAATTGAGAAGTTTGGTTATACTAACGGTAGAATCCTGAAAACGCCCTATGATTCTTCTGTGACACTTTTCAAAAATAAGTCTGGTACTCCAGTGTCTCAATCAAGATATTCTCAAGTGATTGGAAGCTTGCAATATTTAGCTAATGGTACGAGATTAGATATTTCATTTGCGGTCTCTAAGTTGGCTAGATATACGAGCTGTCCTGATCGTACTCATTGGGAGGCTTTGGATAGGGTAATGAGGTACCTTAAAGGTACAAGTTCCCTTGGACTGCGTTACGGAAAATTCCCTAAAGTTCTTGAGGGATTTAGTGATGCAAGTTGGATTGTCCAAAATTCCGGGAGTAATGGATGTACAGGGTATGTATTTACTCTGGGTGGAGGCGCTGTCTCCTAGAAGTCTACAAAACAGACAATCATAACTCAGTCTACATTTGAGGCTGAGTTATGTGCTTTAGATACTACTGGAACTGAGGCTGAGTGGCTGCATGGGTTGATGTGTGGGTTACCCATGGTGGGTAAACCTATCCCTACCATTGCCTTGCATTGTGATAATCAAACTACAATTGCAAAAATACGAAGTTTCAAGTATAATCAAAAGACTAAAAGACACATCCAAGTTAGACTGAAGTCTATAAGGGAGATAGTGTCTGAAAGAATAGTAGCTATTGATTTTGTTGGCAGATAGTGTCTGAAAGAATAGTAGCTACAATGTGGCTGATTCTTTAACGAAAGGACTTGAGTTCAACTCATTCCAAAAAGGCAGGTTGAGGATGGGACTTGTAACACATTGAGTTTACACCGACAGTAGCAACCCAACCTACCAAGTGGAGATCCCATAAGGAAGGTTCAATGTGGTATAAACAAGCAGTCGGGTGTAAACGTGAGCACCTAAATTTAGATTGGTACTATGTACCTAAAGTCTATCTTCTGGTATGCCTGGGAGGTACTGTATTACTGCTAGTATAGTAAGAGCCCTGCTCTGAATGGGTTCGAGGTCTTAAGTGACAAGATGTGAGCAGTACATCTTCGGAGAAGCCCAGCTAATGAATATTATCGTGTGGCCGCGATTAGAAGAGACGGGTTACTCCTTGAAAAATATTCATGAAACAGGATCAGGACACATGACCATTAACGTGTCACCCCTGAAGATTGCTAAGCTCGATGTAATGTGTTGTTTCCAATAGACGTCATCACAACCAATGTTCAAATTCAAGGCATATGTCCATTTGTTCCTGTGAAGACATAAGTTGGTTAATTAGATAGTGGTTTAAACCGGAAGATACCATTATTGAAAGCACATTACAAGTATGCAGCCAGGACTTTATGGTATGGATTAGGGGGGATTGTTGGAAATGGACTTGATAAGATGATGTTTTCAAGGGGTAATCTAGGATTGAACCATTTGGAATGGTAATCCATAGATAAAGCCCAAGGAAAATATTATCTATGTGAAAATAAAGCTGTGTAAAATATCCCACATCGAATATATTAGCCTTGACAATGTTAGTATTTATGTGGTTAAGTGTTGTTATAGTGTAAACTAAACAACTAAGTACCGCATATGGACAAAACCAGGTCCAGGTCGCGGCCGCTGTAGCGGGTGCGGGTGCGGGCGTTTGGGCGAATTGACCAAGGACCAGGACCAGGTCCAGGTCGCGTTGGCGGGTGCAGGTGGGGGCTCGGGCGTTTGGGCGAATTGTCTCGGTCTCGGGCTTAATTTTTTACTGAATTGGTGTAACGGTTTTATTCAAAAAATCTGAATTTTAAATTCCGTTACTATATTTAATTAACGCGATTTGAAATCTCCAGACACGTTACCTGGTCAAACAACACGTTTTCGAATGTTGTCTGTTTTTGAGTCCAGGTACATTGCGTGTCTGTTGACATTCAGACGGTTTCAATTGTGCATTAATGTGCCAGAATTTAATGATGGCTGTCTCCTCCCCCTATATAAAGCTGCCTCCTGGTTC